>JAGSMP010000404.1:0-427855 GCA_029286625.1 Parnassius orleans
CGAACTATAGGTGATAGAATAGTCAAGTTTGGACTTATTTGAATCATCAAGACCTAGCCAAAGTAAATCTGTCGAAATTTTCTGGTCACCATATTAAAAAAAAAGAAAAAAAAATTAAATTACATAGAAGTTGTGAGAGATAGGATATCCGAGCTTGGACTCATTTGAATCGGCAGGACCTATCCAAACCAGATTAACGATAATAGAAGAGAGGAGAGGAAGAAAAAAAAAAATGTATAAGTGAAAATCGGGAGCGTCTTCAGTGTCTTCTATTAAATCAAAATCATCAACAAAATCTGCTAGAACTACCGCTGGCAGTACAACACTGCGGAAGAAAGTCTTAATGCAAAATGCTAACACTAGTGTAAAAGAAATAGGTGATGATGATACAACGTTCGAAACAGCACAGGCCCCATCGGAATCATCACCAAATTTAGAGGCTCTAAATATTGAGGGCAAATACCCACTTGGGAAACTTGAATCACAAGAACAAGATTCCGATGACAATAGCTCTCTAGCAATGGATATGGAGGCGGAACTGCAGGTATTAGGAATTTGTAAGCCTGCCCTACGTACGGATGATGAATGGTCGGACGCTGATAGTGTAGCTAGTGAGCATAGTAAAAGGTCCAGTATCTTACCTCCTGCATATAAGAAAGCAGCTATTTCAATGGACCTGGCCACCCAAAGAGCAAATGAATTCCTACAATCCGGCAAAGAAGCGCTATAAAAAGCCGGCAACATGAAAAAAGAATGCAAAATCGAAGTGCACGAATGTTTACAGGGCTTATATGAAGTAGCGTTATCTTTGTCTGATTCTCGTTCACGTCACCGTCTCGCGCTAGAGCATGAGCGTTGTCGAGCTGCAAAGGAATTAGTTAGGATAGAACGTGCTCATACTAAGCAAATAACAGAGTTACAGTCAACGTTTTATCAGAAACTTAAGGAAGCCCATGAGAGCATTCGAGAGACGTTTAAGTCTGCGGAAGCAATACGCAGCTGGCTCAACTATAAGATGGATGAGCCAATTAAGTCCATACAAAACATCCAACTTGAGCTGCGTGGATTAGCAACAACAACAATCCCATCAAAAGCAGCCCTCGAACTTCCTCATGAGCAACCTACAGTCACAACGGAGACGCTAATGTTATTGTCTGGACAAATCAAAGAAATATCAGAACAAATTAATAACTTGATAAATAAAATAGACACCCTAGAAAGCAGGCCAATAGATATCGAACAGAAATTATCACCAATAAAAGAGCAGAGCACCGAACTAATCCTTCGTATGGATGGTTTTGCTGAAAACCTACACCAAACCAAGGAAATGGTTCAAAACCTGCCAACAAAGATACAAATTAACACAATACCCATGAAAGAGCAGAAAGATGAACTTCGGAATGTAATTACGCCACTAACAGAACTTATAAACAAATCAAATAACCAAATAGAAGATTTAAAAGAATGTATTACTGCACAAATGATATGTCATGGAAATTCTGGAATAGGTACAGAGTTGGCACTCGTTGAAATTAAAGAAAAAATCAACGACATGTATAATCGACAAATTGTTGAGACACAAACACCAGAAAATAAAAATTTTGAAAGATATGACAAAGATAACTACAAACAACAAACTACAGTAGATAATAAAGCGACGCGAACACGATCATACGCCGAGGCACTTATACAGCCAAAATATTCAGTAATATTAGAGTCAATAGATCCACGTAACTCTAACACGTGACACGTGAAAAATGACGTCGATCTGGTAGAATTAGGAGTAAGAGTAAATAAAATAACAAAAATAAAAAACCAAAAAGTAATAACTAACTGTGATTCCCCTAAAGCGTAGGTGCACAGACCGCGGCCCGCCGGTCGAATACTGGTGGCCCGCCGACAGCAAAAATAATACTCTCGTACATTCGAAAAATATTGAATTATATTCCAGAATAAAACCAAAACAAATATGTTCGAAAAGTAATTTGAATCTCGCGCGCGCGCTCTTAAGTGCGCTTATCGGTGCGCCGTGCATGCGTCGGTAACAGCGGTTGGTAATGTTCGTGCTGATCTCGGTTAAATTCGTTTTCTTGAGGAACCGCCGCGGCCGGCGGCGCGGCGACGACGGCAGCGCGGTGGCGGCTTATCCACGGGTTATATTGTTAGCTTTAGTTCCCGGCGATCACGACCGCCGACGAGTTTTCTGCCGTTGGTTATTAGACCAACAACAACGTGTGCCTGGTTTCATTGAGCACGTTATCTTGACGGACGAGTCGACATTTACCAGAAACGGCCTGTGGAACCGAAGAAATACACACGTGTATTCAGAGGTTAACCAACCACGTGTATTCAGAGGTTCGACAAACCGGGCACCAAACCCGATCGTCGGTTAACGTATGGGCAGGTTTATTTAAGGATCGCATACTGGGACCAGTGTTTCTGCCACAGCAACTTAACGGACAGGGATACCTAAACTTTATAAATGAACAGTTGGTTGACATTTTAGACGACCTACCGTTGGATGAATATCGCCGCACATGGTTCCAGCATGATGGTGCACCTCCACATGTCGTGAGGATCGTCCGTGAGCGCCTTACCGAATTATTTGATGATCGCTGGATTGGCAGACTAGGACCACACGCTTGGCCACCTCGCTCACCAGATCTGACCCCGATAGACTTCTTTCTGTGGGGGTATGTGAAAGAAAGGGTTTTTAATCGTGAGTGTGATAGTGCTGACGAAATGCGCCAATGGATCGTGGATGTTTTCGACAAACTACGTGCGGACTGTGTCGAAGACCACACGATGATGCCCCGCCTGCATGAGGAGACGCAACACCGAGCCCACATCTGCCTCGAAATGAATGGAGCACAATTTGAGCCGCATCTCATAAGACCACGGAGGATTTAGAGCGGTAAGCTGTTTCATACCAATTTTTTTTTAAATAACTTGGTACTGAACTGATCTGAATAGGTACATAACTGAATACATCAGAATAATAAACATACCTACACGATGAATAAAAACGCATAACTCTAACCTTGTTAACTTTTCATTTAAGTATTTTTTTATTAGCGGGGAATCGAACCAGTTATTTGGTTTATATTTGGTTTGGTTTTATTCAATACCATTTTATTTCTATTTTCTTGTACAAAATCAAAGATAACCAAACCCAAGTAAGTACGTTTATTAATTTCAATATCATTTTGTAGTAACAAACTGCTTGTTTCGTCAGGGTACAATTGATTGTCTAATTGTATTAAAAAAATTACAACTATAACTTCTAAATTTTATATGAAAGACTAGTCGTAGGGATCATATGGAAACTAAACTTATAAAATAAAAGTTGGCAATGTCATAACATTTGACGGTCTGTGGGAATGTTCAAAGTGTAGGCTTCAGTTTTGGCGGGATAAATTATTTATTTTAGTTTTTGAGACAGTTCCGTGTTGACTTTGGACACGCATGCGCGAGCGACAGTTCAATTGTTTTTTTTTTATTAAATTCTTATTGTTATTACTTGGTATTACCTACTTCTTATTACGTGTTATTCTTGTTGTTACGTTTTGTGTTTCTTTTTTGTTTTAATAATGCCTAACGCGTACGTTTATAGTGCTCGTGAATACGGCAACATGTTAATGTGCCTTGGAGAAGCTTGCAGGAATGCTTCGCGTGCATTACGAATTTACCGAGAGAAATTCCCGACCGCTCGACACAGCTGACTCTCGGCTGATAACAGCAGCATTTCAGCGAGTGTTGGAAAATCGGCCCATTGCTCCGGTAGCGGTAGGAGGTGGAAGTCAAATGACTGTTCACTCCGAGGAGCGCATTTTAGATGTCGTTCGCCAGTATCCGAACCTAGGTACACGTATCGCTAAATTGTTAAGACGTCGGGATGGAACAAGTGTGTCGCCTGTTCAGTTCACAAAGTGTTAAAGCGTAACCGAATGCGGCCATACAAAGTGCACAAAGTGCAAGCTTTAGTTCCCGGCGATCACGACCGCCGACGAGTTTTCTGCCGTTGGTTATTAGACCAACAACAACGTGTGCCTGGTTTCATTGAGCACGTTATCTTGACGGACGAGTCGACATTTATCAGAAACGGCCTGTGGAACCGAAGAAATACACACGTGTATTCAGAGGTTAACCAACCACGTGTATTCAGAGGTTCGACAAACCGGGCACCAAACCCGATCGTCGGTTAACGTATGGGCAGGTTTATTTAAGGATCGCATACTGGGACCAGTGTTTCTGCCACAGCAACTTAACGGACAGGGATACCTAAACTTTATAAATGAACAGTTGGTTGACATTTTAGACGACCTACCGTTGGATGAATATCGCCGCACATGGTTCCAGCATGATGGTGCACCTCCACATGTCGTGAGGATCGCCCGTGAGCGCCTTACCGAATTATTTGATGATCGCTGGATTGGCAGACTAGGACCACGCTTGGCCACCTCGCTCACCAGATCTGACCCGTTAGACTTCTTTCTGTGGGGTATGTGAAACAAAGGGTTTTAATCGTGAGTGTGATAGTGCTGACGAAATGCGCCAAAGGATCGTGGATGTTTTCGACAAACTACGTGTGGACTGTGTCGAAGACCACACGATGATGCCCGCCTGCATGAGGAGACGCAACACCGAGCCCACATCTGCCTCGAAATGAATGGAGCACAATTTGAGCCGCATCTCATAAGACCACGGAGGATTTAAAGCGGTAAGCTGTTTCATACCTATTTTTTAAATAACTTGGTACTGAACTGATCTGAATAGGTACATAACTGAATACATCAGAATAATAAACATACCTACACGATGAATAAAACGCATAACTCTAACCTTGTTAACTTTTCATTTAAGTATTTTTTTTATTAGCGGGGAATCGAACCAGTTATTTGGTTTATTTAACCTGTGAATTTGAATTAAAGTGGCTACTTGGAGACAAGTACAGTGGCAAAATAGTAGGTTAAGTAGATAAGTTAGGTATTTAGACAAGTGTTGTAAATTATTAGGTATTGTGGTACCATCGCTAGTTACGGGCCGCGCGAATTCGGCGTTCGCGCGTACATTGACCCCTAGTCAGCTGATTGTAATTCAGTAATTCCACTGCTGGTTTTATGCTTAAGTATTTTCATGTTTTATTTTAATGAAATTAACGTTTTATTTAACACGATGATTTATACTAACATGATGGAGCGTGAATAAAGCTAATAAAACGTTGTGAAAAGATGATTTTTTTTTCATCACAATCGATTTTATATTTCACCCATCATCTAAGATATAGTTAGTACTGTCGTCTGTCTTCGTTTTCGGGAGCGTTTCAAAAATACCCTGTATAGAAGAAAATGTATACAGAGGAAAAACAAAGATACAAAGAAGAAAAGGTGCTGCATAATAAAAAGCAGCAGAATTACAAAGATAAAAATTAAAAAAAAACCTAACCTAACCTAACCTAACCTTTTTTTTATTTTTGCAGAAGGAAATCCTCATGGACTACCTCCGCCTAGGGAAAAGCGGAGGGGCGTGCCAGACTCTTACCGGCTAAAACCACCCCGGTGTCTCATCGCACGTGCGCGCGGGGCCGCGGGAATCCAAATTCTTCCGCAGCCCCACACTTGTGCTGGCCCGGTCTGTCCGGGCCTCGTCTCCTGCACGGGGTAGTGAGGTGTTCAACTACCCCGTGCATCGCCTCAGAGGCGCGCGCCGACACCTGCACGCGCCTCCGCCTCGGGGCCATCGAAGAGGGGGGGCGGGGACTTGGTTCGTTCACCGAAAAACTGGTTTTCATAACCTTCAAAATATTTAATGTGAAACGCTACTCGATTTAGATCAAAAATACAAATAGTTTTATAGTGCCAAAAGAAGCGCCTTGACGAGCTTAAGAGTTTAAACTAATCATCGGAATTTTTCGACGCCAGCGCACCGAAATATTTTCGGAAAACTTCAACCACGTGGCCACGTGTTTTTTTGATTGGATGCCGTGCGGCTAATTTTGAAAACAAAATATAGAAGAGGACATTGAGGCAAAGCGTCTGACATTTCGATCATCAAAATCGGACGAGAAACACAGGAAAAACCATGCCTTGAAGATACCGTTTTTCAGCCGGGATTTTCAAAGGTGAATAACTTTAGTTTTTCAGCGACGACATATGTATATATTGACTTTAATTAAAATTAACGAATTATATAAAAAAATTAAATTTTAGAGTGTAAATAATAATATTAAGAAAAAATTAAAAAATTTGCATAAACCCGTGGGTGCTGAAAAACACTCCTGAAAAGTCTGAAAAAATTGCGGAACATTTCTAGACCTATACACATTATCCCAGAATTATTTCAAAATTTTCACTTCTAAAGTTTACAAATTAGTTTAGAAAACCAAAAACCGCAAATAGCCTTATTGCGGTTTTTGGTTTTCATAACCTAACTTTCAAAATTTAATAACTCAAAAATATTTCACGACTCAAAATTTATTAAATACATTTTATGAAAGAACAACTAATATTGTATACAGGGTATTTTTGAAACGCTCCTGAAAACAAAGACAGACGACAGTACTAACTATATCTTAGATGATGGGTGAAATATAAAATCGATCCTGATGAAAAAAAAATCATCTTTTCACAACGTTTTATTAGCTTTATTCACGCTCCATCGTGTTAGTATAAATCATCGTGTTAAATAAAACGTTAATTTCATTAAAATAAAACAGGAAAATACTTAAACATTAAACCAGCAGTGGAATTTAAAATAAATAAATCATAAAATCAGCTGACTAGGGTCAATATCCGCGTCGAAGCCAAACTCTGTTATCTAGCTCGGTACAGGTCCCGTCACGTAAAAAGAACGCTGAGCGATAGTGGAGGGGGTGTGTCTGCGCATGGGTACAGTCGCGTTCTAAAGTACTACATGGTACTAGGCTGTTGTTTTATAATATTCTAATAGTAATTAATGGTTTTATTGTAGAATCATAATAGGTACTTTACTAGCTACTTAGAACTTTGGAAGAGGTTGAAATTAAAAATGGATAATGTTTGCTTGAGCATTATTTTTTATTTCTATCGTAAATAAATAAAGTAGTTTGTAACAAGAAAACTTAAGCTAAGGGTGACACGCCGTCCATTATACCGTTGGAACATGGAACATGGAAGCCAGATGTCGATGGTGTATTGGTGTTACTGGATGCTACTTCATCATCACTCATCAGAATCATCATCATCAATGCGAATGATAAATGTTTCCGTCATCAGGTTGACCACGTGGTAATTTTTTCGGTATTCTTCCTCAATACATTTAACTTTACTGCACAATTTTCCCCATTCACCTTCTATTTACCTTTTCGTTCACTAGTTCAGTCATAAAACAATAGATATAAATAATTTTTCTTTCCTTCCTTTTTAAAACCATCGTCCCGCGTCGTGCAAAAGCTGTGTGTGCGACTGTACATTGGGAAACATCGCTTTTCAAAGCGCGGGAAGAATGAGGAACCAATAGCGTGCGCGCACAGTAATACTGGCGAGCATTCCCCGTCGCGCCCCATTTGTACCACGCTGCCGCCGCCCGGCCGACTGTGTGTCACCTTGCGTCAGCGCCAACATATGGGAATTCCCAAATTTACCTACTAAGATTTGTTTGCAAGCGACATAAGAATTAGAGGCGGCAATTACAATAAAACTTGCAAGTAATTTTAATAGTTTTGACGTACCTCTTTTCAAATCAAAGTATTGGATGGATTAAAACGGAAAGTCAATAAAAGTAAAGTAAAATAAATATTTTTAGATTAATTAATTGTCGATTATAATTGCAATTGATTTTAACTATTAAATTATTCAATACCATTTTATTTCTATTTTCTTGTACAAAATCAAAGATAACCAAACCCAAGTAAGTACGTTTATTAATTTCATTATCATTTTTGTAGTAACGAACTGCTTGTTTCGTCAGGGTACAATTGATTGTCTAATTGTATTAAAAAAATTACAACTATAACTTCTAAATTTTATATGAAAGACTAGTCGTAGGGATCATATGGAAACTAAACTTATAAAATAAAAGTTGGCAATGTCATAACATTTGACGGTCTGTGGGAATGTTCAAAGTGTAGGCTTCAGTTTTGGCGGGATAAATTATTTATTTTAGTTTTTGAGACAGTTCCGTGTTGACTTTGGACACGCATGCGCGAGCGACAGTTCAATTGTTTTTTTTTTATTAAATTCTTATTGTTATTACTTGGTATTACCTACTTCTTATTACGTGTTATTCTTGTTGTTACGTTTTGTGTTTCTTTTTTGTTTTAATAATGCCTAACGCGTACGTTTATAGTGCTCGTGAATACGGCAACATGTTAATGTGCCTTGGAGAAGCTTGCGGGAATGCTTCGCGTGCATTACGAATTTACCGAGAGAAATTCCCGACCGCTCGACACCCAGCTGACTCTCGGCTGATAACAGCAGCATTTCAGCGAGTGTTGGAAAATCGGCCCATTGCTCCGGTAGCGGTAGGAGGTGGAAGTCAAATGACTGTTCACTCCGAGGAGCGCATTTTAGATGTCGTTCGCCAGTATCCGAACCTAGGTACACGAAGTATCGCTAAATTGTTAAGACGTCGGGATGGAACAAGTGTGTCATACTGTTCAGTTCACAAAGTGTTAAAGCGTAACCGAATGCGGCCATACAAAGTGCACAAAGTGCAAGCTTTAGTTCCCGGCGATCACGACCGCCGACGAGTTTTCTGCCGTTGGTTATTAGACCAACAACAACGTGTGCCTGGTTTCATTGAGCACGTTATCTTGACGGACGAGTCGACATTTATCAGAAACGGCCTGTGGAACCGAAGAAATACACACGTGTATTCAGAGGTTAACCAACCACGTGTATTCAGAGGTTCGACAAACCGGGCACCAAACCCGATCGTCGGTTAACGTATGGGCAGGTTTATTTAAGGATCGCATACTGGGACCAGTGTTTCTGCCACAGCAACTTAACGGACAGGGATACTAAACTTTATAAATGAACAGTTGGTTGACATTTTAGACGACCTATCGTTGGATGAATATCGCCGCACATGGTTCCAGCATGATGGTGCACCTCCACATGTCGTGAGGTTCGTCCGTGAGCGCCTTACCGGGTATTTGATGATCGCTGGATTGGCAGACTAGGACCACACGCTTGGCCACCTCGCTCACCAGATCTGACCCCGTTAGACTTCTTTCTGTGGGGTATGTGAAACAAAGGGTTTTAATCGTGAGTGTGATAGTGCTGACGAAATGCGCCAAAGGATCGTGGATGTTTTCGACAAACTACGTGTGGACTGTGTCGAAGACCACACGATGATGCCCCGCCTGCATGAGGAGACGCAACACCGAGCCCATCTGCCTCGAAATGAATGGAGCACAATTTGAGCCGCATCTCATAAGACCACGGAGGATTTAAAGCGGTAAGCTGTTTCATACCTATTTTTTAAATAACTTGGTACTGAACTGATCTGAATAGGTACATAACTGAATACATCAGAATAATAAACATACCTACGATGAATAAAACGCATAACTCTAACCTTGTTAACTTTTCATTTAAGTATTTTTTCATTAGCGGGGAATCGAACCAGTTATTTGGTTTATTTAACCTGTGAATTTGAATTAAAGTGGCTACGTGGAGACAAGCACAGTGGCAAATTAGTAGGTTAAGTAGATAAGTTAGGTATTTAGACAAGTGTTGTAAATTATTAGGTATTGTGGTACCATCGCTAGTTACAGGCCGCATGAATTCGGCGTTCGCGCGTACATTGACCCTAGTCAGCTGATTGTAATTCAGTAATTCCACTGCTGGTTTTATGTTTAAGTATTTTCATGTTTTATTTTAATGAAATTAACGTTTTATTTAATTATACTAACACGATGGAGCGTGAATAAAGCTAATAAAACGTTGTGAAAAGATGATTTTTTTTTCATCAGAATCGATTTTATATTTCACCCATCATCTAAGATATAGTTAGTACTGTCGTCTGTCTTCGTTTTCGGGAGCGTTTCAAAAATACCCTGTATACGTTAATTTTTTCAGAATTTTGGGATAAGCCGTTTTATAGATATAAAATTATTTGTGTGAGCTGGGAGGTCCTGAAAACTACAAAATAACTGTGTTTTCAGTTTACAGGAAAACAGAGCCTCCTAGCTCAATTTTGACGATTTTTTTGCCCCCCCCCCCCTAACCCCCCTCCATCTTCTATACCTCCCCACACACTATCCTGTAGACGGATAGTCTTCGGCCCCCACCGGATCATTTTGACCTATTTTCAACCCCCTACCCCTAAGTTGATATATTGACTTAGTCTCTGGGGGATGAAAAATATTAAACTGTAATAACTCAACAACGAGGGGCCGATTCGAACGTGGTTTTTGTCAAGAGATCCACACCTGTAGACCTTTCTTTCTATGTAGATAGACTCTACATAGAGACTATCAAAAATTGTATATTATTATTTTTATTTTTCTTTTATATTAAATTTTTATTAAACTATACATTAGAATTAAAGGGTGACCAGCTGTGGTGTAGTTATAGAAATTAATATTATAAGACTAGATATAAGACTCTAGGTAGAGCAAAAGCAAATAGGGTAATTAAATTGACTATTAAAAATAGGGATTAAGACTGTCTCTACATAGTATCAAAAATATAAATATAGAGAACTAGCAACAATAATATACATGAAAACTGCTGGGGAGGAAATTATTTAAAATAGAGTGTGACAGTTATAAATAAAAATTAAAGCAAAAGTAGAGCAACTCTACATAGAGACTCTACATAGAGAAAAATTTTAAAAAATTTATCGCGGTAGTCGGATTGTTTTGATACCACTGTACGAACTCACCATAGCCGTATTGAACTGTATATAATATATATAACTTATACAAAGTATCTTAAAATTTTTATAACTTTACAAAAAAAAAATCTTTTGTAAAAAAATCTTTTTTAAATTATATTTACGTAACAAGGATGCGTTCCCCTGACCATGTTTGGCTTCCGCACTCCTTCGAAAAAGTATCTCCTAAATTAAATCGTTTGATTTAATTTAGGAGATAGAACCATCTCCTAAATTAAATCAAACGACACAAGTCTCCAGTGTAAGGAGAAGCATTGGAGAGTGGGAAGCAGTAAAAGCAGATGTTGAAATTGGAAAACAAACCTCTCCCAAAAAGGCAGTCCCGGTGACGCGCCAGAAACAAAAAATCGTACCATCACAAGAAGCAAGAGGAGCAACACGTAGAGTCTTAGTAGAGTCTACAGAAGAATCACCAAAAATGGAGACGACAAAATATGTAGATCGCCTGACGGAGGCAAGGGCTTGTCTGAATAAGGCGAAATTGCACCTCAACAATTCGCGTAACCTCAGGACAGATATAAAAACTGAGGTTACCCAGGCGATTGATAGACTTTACCAACTGGTCAAAGAGGCAGAGGCAGGCAAAAACACAGGGAAAGAAAGAAAAACAAAAGAGCAAGAGAAAAAAGACGACAAATCGGTAGATGACCATGACAATAGAAAGTCAGAAGAACATAGTAAATTAATGAAGAGGCTGGAAGAACATGGCAAACTCCTGGAAGAAAACAAGAACGAAATGGAAAAACTTAGAGAAGAACTAAAAAAGCAAGAAAATAAGGAAGAGAAAGGTACGTACGCAAGTATATTGGCAGGACCACCGAGGAGACAGCTTCCGGATAATACGACCATGCAATCGGTAGCGATAACATCAACGGATAAGAAGGAAACGGGAGAGCAAGTGATGGACCGGATAAGAATAGCAATAAATGCTAAAGAAGAAGGGTTAAAAATAGATAAGATCAGGAAAGCAAGAGATAGGAAGGTAATAGTTGGATGCTGCACCCAGGAGGAAATAAATAGGGTAAAGGAGAGGATAAAGAACGTTAGTAAGAGCTTAAATGTTGACGACATAAAGAATAAGGATCCACTGGTTATACTGAAGGACGTGCTGCAGTATAACACCGATGAAGAAATTATTAAAGCCATAAGAGTAAAGAACAAACAGCTGTTCAAAAACATAGAGGGAAAAGAGAACAGAATGGAGGTCTAGTATAGGAAAAAATCCAGAAACCCGCACACAATTCACATCGTGGTGAGAGTGTCACCCCAGATATGGAACAGCCTAAAAGAGGTTGGGTTGATGCCATATAGACCTCCAGCGAGTAAGGGTAGAAGATCAGTCCCCTCTTATACAGTGCTCGCGGTGCCTGGGGTACGGGCATAGTAAGCGTTTATGTAGTGACACAACAGATGTTTGCAGTCACTGTGGAGGCCCACACCTTAAAGCAGAATGTGCTGACTGGCTTTCGGGTGAAACGCCGTCATGCAGAAACTGTTTTAAGGCAAAAATGGAGAGAAAAGACCACAATGCCTTCAGTGTAGACTGCCCCATAAGAAGAAAATGAGAGACATTGGCAAGGTCCACTGTGGCATATTGCTGAGGTGGGCTCCAGACAAAACAGGAACTCAAATCCAAGTAACCACCGATATCACGCGATCCAGGCAAACCTCCAAAGGAGTGAGCTAGCTACGGCCGAACTAATCATCGAGGCAACCAAAAATAAGACATCGTTCGCCTTAATCCAGGAACCATACATTGGTTGCATTGGCGAAATGAAGTGTCATCCAGGGACAAGAGTAGTACAATGTAACAGAAGCCTAAACACGGACAAAGTGATAAAGGCAGCCATTGTGCTATTCGACGACACCATTGGCATAACCCAGTGCCCTGACCTGACAACAGAAAACATAGCAGTCGCTAAACTGAGGACAGGGGCCTGGGAAATGGGAGTGGTGTCCGTCTACCAGGAGGGAGACAAACCAGTCGAACCTTACCTGGATATGGTTGAGAAAGCCGTAGCAGGTCTAGGAACTGGAAACGTGATACTCGGTGGAGATGTTAACGCTTGGAATACTTGGTAGGGAAGCCGGGAGACGAATAAGAGGGGAATTGAAGTAGCTGCCAAGCTAGATGAAATAGAGCTCCACATAATGAACAGAGGGACTGAGCCCACATTCGACACGACCAGAGGTGGGAAGAGATTCTCCAGCTGTGTGGATGTGACAACCTGCTCGACGAGCCTGCTCGGAAGAATAGACAATTGGAGACTGTCAGAAGAAGTAACCAGTTCGGACTACAGGGCAATACTATTCGAGATAAATTTAGAAAAATCGATAAGTATAGACATAAAGAGAACCACTAGAAAATTTAATACAAAAAAGACAAACTGGAGTGAGTTTCGTGAGAAACTCACCCAGATTTGGCAAAGTAAACAAATAAATAATATACAGATACAAAAAATTGTAACTAGAGAAAAACTTGAAATAAAAATAAGAGAATACACAGAAGCAACAGTAGAAGTCTGCGAAAACAGCATACCCAAAATTAAAAACATAAAACGAATGGGATTGCCTTGGTGGACCGAAGAGTTGACTCAGAGAAAAAAGGAAGTCTCTAGGTTGAAACGCCGAATATTGTGTGCAGCACCAGTACGTCGAGAGTGGGTCGTCGAGCAGTATATGAAAACAAAAGAGGAATATCATCAGCAAGTAAAGAACGCATAAACCGCCAGCTGGAAGGATTTCTGCAGCAAGCAGGAGCGGGAATCCATGTGGGACGGGATTTACAGGGTGATAGGCCTCACAACTCAAAGACAGGAGGACATTCCTCTTGTAAGAGAGGGGAAGACACTAGAGAACATAGAATCCGCATGATTCATGGCAGAGACCTTCTATCCGGATGATAAAACCCAGGAGGATGACGCGGAACACAAGCTGATAAAAAAAGTAGCGGGATCAGTAAATGTAGGGTCACTTGATGATTCAAGTGATCCACCTTTTACGGTGGAGGAGCTTATGTGGGCCGCGTCCAGCTTTAACCCCAAAAAGGCTCCAGGAAATGATGGTCTCACAGACGATATCTGCGCAGCGGCCATTGCCCTGGACTCGATACTGTTCTTGGCACTAGCCAACAAATGTTTGGAATTAGCACATTTCCCCACTAAATGGAAGGAAGCGATAGTAGTGGTGCTGCGAAAGCCTGGAAAAGAGGACTACACGCACCCCAAATCCTACAGGCCGATTGGGCTACTGCCTGTTCTAGGAAAAATACTAGAAAAAATGATAGTACGGAGAATCAAGTGGCACATCATACCCAAACTTAGCAAAAAACAGTATGGATTTATGCCACAGCACAGCACCGAGGACTCCCTCTATGATATGATACAGCTTATAAAAACTAATATCAAGGATAAAAAATTGATCGTACTAGTATCACTTGACATAGAGGGAGCCTTCGATAACGCCTAGTGGCCAGCTATGCGATGTGCACTTGCAGAGACCGGATAAACATGAGGCGACTAGTCGACAGTTACCTCGATGATAGATCGGTATGCATTAAATACTTAGGGGCAGAATGGGTCAAAAAGACCACAAAGGGGTGCGTGCAGTGCTCAATAGGCGGTGTTTTGGAACCTTCTGCTGGATTCACTCCTGAATGAGCTAACCGATAAAGAGGAGTACTGCCAGGTTTTCGCAGACAACGTGGTCCTAATATTCTCCGGAGACAAGGCATTGGAAGTACAGGAAAGAGCCAATGCAGCCCTCGCACATGTTTGGAAGTGGGGAGTCAAAAATAAGCTAAAATTCGCACCTCAGAAAACTAAAGCAATGGTCATCACGAACAAGATCAAATATGACTCACCACTTCTGAAGATGGGGGGGGGGGGAAAGCATTGTAATGTCAAAAGAAATAAAAAAATACTCGGCCTCACAGTGGACGACAGGCTAACCACGCACGTGAAGAATGTGTGCTGCAAGGCACAAAACATATATTGTCAGCTGTGTAGAGCCGCAAAGGTTCATTGGGGCCTAAACTCCGAGATTATTAGGACCATCTACATCGCGGTAGTGGAGCCAATCATAATGTACGCGGCAAGCGCCTGGTCACCGGCAACAAATAAACAGCTAATTAGAAAACAGTTCGATGCATGGCCTCCAATTCATATGTCTGGAGGACGGTGCTCAAATGGACCAACACGACAACAAAGGCCTCAAAATATATACTGACGGCATAGATCGAGGGGAAAGTCAGCGCTGCGTTATCCATATGGAATGACGCAGCGGAGACGAGTAGCCGAAAATTAAAGTTGGGAAATTTCTGCACCGTCTTCCAGGCTGAGTTGCTAGCTATTTTGGAAGCAAGTAGGCATGCTCTTAAAGATCTGGCAGAGAGCTGTAGTATATATAGCGACTCTAGATCTGCTCTCCAGACAGTCGTCCAAAGCGTTTTCCTCCATCCTATAGCGGTTGCAATTAGAGCAAACATTAGCAAAATGTGCAAACAAGGGAAATCCCTCAAACTTTACTCGGTAAAAGCTCACGCAGGTTTGGAGGGAAATGAGAGAGCAGATCAACTAGCTAAAGAAGCCGCAATAAAAATTAAATGTAAGCCACACTACGAAAAGTGTCCGGTATCATTCGTCAAGCGACAGATTCGTCTGGAATCGCTTGACGAATGGAATCGACGATACATGAAAGGAGAAACGGCCTCCACCACCAAAGTGTTTTTCCCAGATGACGTGAGTGCATACCCTATTATAAGAAAAATAGAAATGGATCATATTATTGTACAAGTGATGACAGGACATGGTGGGTTCTCTGAATATTTATACAGGTTCAAATGCAAGGAGAGCCCATCATGTATCTGCGATCCGGAAAATGAGGAAACCGTTATTCACCTCATAACAGAGTGCCCTATTTATTGTAAAGAGAGAACAAATTTAGAAATAGAGATAGAAATTAAGGTAAACAAAGAAAATGTACATAAAATCATAAGTAATAAACATGTCAGAAATAGGTTTTTAATTAAAGTACGACTCACCAGCTCTAACCATGGGCGGGGAGGCAATAGAATACTCCCGGGAAATTAAAATACTTGGTCTGGCCATTGATCGAAAATTAACATTTAATGGGCACATAAAAAATGTATGTAGGAAGGCCCAGATAATTTATGGCCAACTCTCGAGAGCTGCAAAAATCAACTGGGGTCTGAATTCGGAGATAGTGAGGACCATATACTTGGCGGTGGTAGAGCCGATAATTCTTTATGCAGCGAGCGTTTGGGCACCGGCGACCAAAGAGGTGAAAACGAAGAAATTATTAAACTCGGTGCAACGCGGCTTCGTGCAGAAGATAGTTAAGGCCTATAAAACTGTCTCCTTGAACTCGGCCCTCCTCCTAGCTGGGCTACTCCCCCTGGATTTAAGGATCCAGGAGGCAGCATTCTATGAAATTAAAAAAGGATATTCCAGGGAGGTGATAGGTGACCGAGATCTGGAGGGAATGGAAGCCCATATAAAATTGCCACATCCTGCGGACCAGGTGGTGCCGAAGTTCATATGTCTGGGCGACGGTGCACAAGTGGTTCAAACAAATAACACCGAGCTCACCATCTTTACTGATGGTAGCGAAATTGAAGGGAAAGTGGGTGCGGCGTTGTCCATTTGGGACAGCGCTGCCGAAATGAGTACCAAGAAATTTAAATTGGATTACTTTTGCACCGTTTACCAGGCGGAGATGTTGGCCCTGCTTGAGGCCACCAAATTTGTTCTTAAATCTTCTGCACGAAGTTGCACCATATATAGCGACTCTAGATCAGCCCTGGAGACGATCACTCGGGGCGACTCCCTTCACCCCTTGGCGGTGAGGGCAAGGGAAAATATATCCAAGATTAAAGACCTTGGAAAGTCACTTGCTCTGCACTGGGTCAAAGCTCATGCGGGGTGGAGGGAAATGAAAGGGCCGACATTCTGGCAAAAGAAGCCATTTTGAGGACGAAAACAAAAGCGTTTTATGACAAATCTCCAATTTCATTCGTCAAGCGACAAATTAGGATGGACTCGCTTGACGAGTGGAATAGGAGATACAAAAAAGAAAATACGGCCGCCACTACCAAGTTTTTCTTTTCGGACGCTCTCAGTGCTTACCCCATTCTTAGAAAGATTGAAATGGACCCATTGTTGGCACAGGCGCTAACAGGATATGGGGGGTTCTCCGAGTATCTGCATCGTTTCAAATGCAAAGAGAACCCCACATGTACCTGTGATAGAGAACAGGTAGAGACCATAATACACCTCATTGCGGAATGCCCTAGAAACTATAGAATAAGAAAAGAATTAGAATTAAAACTTAAAATAAAAATAAATACAGAGGAAATACACGTAATAATGAAAGACAAGGAAAATAGAGGCAAATTCATAGAATATTGTAAGCGTATCGCGAAAATAGCTATAGACAGAAATAAATAGATATAAAAAGGGAACTTGAATATGTATGTAAGAATATATAACACAAGTCCCAAAATAAATAGAATTTAGTAAATAAAAACAATTGTAATTAGTAAATAATATAATAGTAATAAGAAAAGGAAATTGAAAATATATATAGTACATATAGATCAATTTCAAATTAACGTGTAATAAGAAATAAACAAAATAATGTGTTAGATATAAGTTAGCGATACGATAAGTAAAATAATTATATAGAGTATAGAAGATAAGTAGAAAGTAAGAAAATAAGATAATATAAGACACTGTACTAAGAAAGTTAAAAGGAAAGGCACTGTAATGTGGTAGAAGATAAGGATGTAAAGAAATAAAATAGTAATGAGAAATAGATATAAGTGATAAAACAATGTAAATAAAACAAACACAAAAATATATTAAAAGTCAAAAAGAACATTGACAAATAAACGAAAAGAGCGCAAGGTCCCTGATCTCCCATGTCAGGGGAAATAGAAAAAAATAAATAAAAAAAAAAACCTAACCTAACCTAACCTAACCAAACCTTTTTTTTTGCGGGGGGAAATCCTCATGGACTACCTCCGCCTGGGGAAAGGCGGAGGGGCGTGCCGGACTTTTACCGGCTAAAACCACCCCGGTGTCTCCTCGCACGTGCGCACGGGGCCGCGGGAATCCAAATTCTTCCGCAGCCCCTCACTAGTGCTGGCCCGGTCTGTCCGGGCCTCGTCTCCTGCACGGGGTAGTGAGGTGTTGAACTACCCCGTGCATCGCCTCAGAGGCGCGCGCCGACACCCACACGCGCCTCCGCCTCGGGTCCATCGAAGAGGGGGGGCGGGGACAATACTCCTCTTCCTCCGCGACTCCATCTCGGCTGGAGCGGTAGGGGGAGAGGACACCCCTCTCGCCGCAGCCCACCGACACAGATCCGAAGTGGGCTCGCCAAGCCCACTCGGAGTGGCCACCTCGGGCCGACCCTACACCACGGGCCAGCCAAGGGGTTCCTCTTTGTTCACCGTGGGTGACCAAGCCACGGCTACTAAGCCCCCCCGCCAGGACAAGGCGGGAACCCGTTCGGGGGGGAACCTAACCTAACCTAACCTAACCTAAAGCTGCTATTTTACACTTGTATTCTCTGAGAGCATTGTCCTGCCCCGGTCGAACCTACCATTCATGCTACAACTATAATATAGCTGACTCTAACACGTATAAAATAATAAACTGGTACAAACAATATAAGGAAAAAACAAACAAGACACAAAACCATAGTTTTGCAAACAATTACAGGTTTATTATAACAATTACAGATTTACGTACGCCTCCACTCGACTTTAAGGCGAGAACTGAAGTTAGGCGACTATACGCAAGTTTCAGTGGAGCCAGGCATTCCTTGGGAGAAGCCTATGATAAGCAGGAATTTGACACCCCAAAGCCGCGAACATTTATTTATTATACAAATAAGGCATAAAGTGTTATCTGCAGAGCAATATTCTGTTAAAAATTCTGTTTCTGTTAAAAATACGCTATCAGCGCCACTAGCGATGAAAAATATTTGACGATATGACCATATCATGAAATAGTAATTTTGTGTTTAGGTATTAATATCGTCAAACGATATCTATTCATTGATTTGGTCAAGCTATATCATGACATAGCCAACAAACAGAGTTAAATATCATGAAATGACACCATTTCACGAAATGATAGACTACTTTATGATATATGGTCAATTCTACGATCTGGCCACGATCAATATAAAAATCTCTATCTCTTTGACCAAACTATAACGATAATGCAATGATTGCAGATTAGTAATTGCACTAAAAACCATATCAATTTTCAAACGTTTGATAGACGTCACTATTATCTATTTAAATTATTACGCTTTTAAAATGAAATGCCGAAAAAAGTACAAAAATGATCGTTAGGATTTTTAAATGATTTTATAAATCTAATTATTTAAACATATAAATGTAAGTAATATTTAAGTCATGTGTAACGTCCATGTCACACCTATGCCGGTAGTTGTTGGGAGTACTAAGCTCGAAGTTGTTGCCGAGTATGTTTACTTGGGACAAATAATCTGACTAGGTAAGTCCAACTTCGACCGAGAGGTCAATCGACGAATTCAACTCGGTTGGGCAGCGTTCGGGAGATTACGACACATCTTCTCGTCAGGCATACCTCAAAACCTCAAAACAAGACTGTACAACCAATGCGTGTTTCCAGTGATGACCTATGGAACTGAGACGTGGTCCTTCACTGCTGCTTCAGATCAGTTCAGACTTTATTACGAGATAGGAAGCCTACAAAATAAAGACTTTTCTGTTTATTTGTTTATTTATTTTACTCCCGCAGTATCTGTTAAACATTGTGACGCGATGTTTCTGACAGCTGAGTATAATTTATATCTGAGTCAGCCAGAAAATGAAACGTCGCAACACAATTCCAGCAAGATGGAGAGATTTTAAACACAACACAATTTACTGCTTCGTTTTGAAGTCTATATTATATCTGTGGACTATCGCTCAAATGCTGAGTATAGTCATACAGCGAAGAAACAGCCAGCGTTCTTAGCACTATACAACGAAAAGTAGGACTGTATGATAATATAAGATTTTAGTTTTAGTTTTATTTACAGCCTACCCACAGAGATTGCCTAATAGGCGGAATAGAAAGTTGCCGATAACCGGGATAAAATAAAAATAAAAATTTGGTTGTTTTTATTTGTTATTAGGAAGAAGCTGCTGCCCATCTCCTGGTTTGTTTCCCTCTGTCGCCTCTTATGACACCCACGAGGCGATATGGGTGTTGGATCTTACATAGCCACTACACGTTAAAAATACTATAGTAGTATAGTAAGTTATTAGTTACAGTTGTTATATAGTAAGTTTTAAAGTTATAACGATATGTGTATAAATAGACACTATTATATATCAGTGTCTGTTTATGTATATCTCGACTGCATCAATCAAGCCTGTTCCACACAATTAAGCGAGCAGTATGCATGGCATGAGACGATACGAATGAAGAATGCAAATGAGGTATTCAAAATGTAACAAAGCTGTGAGATAATCCATCGTCTCTCGCGGCAGGAGACAAGTTTACGGAGTGTGAGCAATGCGCTTGCAGACCAAATTAAAACGTCCATATAAACTTTTCTTGATTCATTTTCCGATTTATTTAAATTGAATCGCTTGTTCTCGTTTACTTTGCGATAAGTAATAACAGATACGACCCTTTCCTTTTACATTATTATTGTTATTACTTTAATTATCGACATCATTTATGGAACTTTAAGACAAGGGTTTCTTTGATTCATCTCGCATATTATTTAATTCAAATGTTAAAATGAAAAAGAAGCTTTGTCCTTACTTTTTTTTAAATAAATTATAACGTTGAATAAAACTACTTTTACGGATTATATCGCGTTTAATTAACTTTTTTATTAATTCCCGACGTTTCGGGTGCTTTACAGCACCCATGGTCACGGGGGTATTTGCTATTTTACGCTGGTATTCTCACAGAATACCAGCGTAAAATAGCAGCTTAATGATGCTGTGTTTCGTATGGTGAGTGTAGAGAACCGGAGACCCTTTTACAGGAAATGAGGCATTCCATCTTAGGTGACAACGCATCTGCATTTTGATTTGTAATCGAGGATAGATGTAGATGTCTATGGGCCGCAACATCCACTTATCATCAGGTGGACTGTGTGCTCGTTTATCACCCTTATCCTATAAAAAAAAACCTTTCTACCTTTACTTATAACAGTTTATGTCTTGAGTTGAAATTATTAGAAATTACTCATAAGTCGGGTGGGGGAGGAATTCCTAGATTGAAGGTTACGCCTCTACACGAGGCATCTTCAGGTGTAGTAGACTCTACGGTGGCTGACCGCTAAGTGAGTGGCGAAACACGTGTCTTATTGTCGTCGGTGGTGTGTCTTTCCTAGTGTAGTGGTGGTGGGAGTAGTGGTGCTGGAATTAGTGGTGACGGGGATAGTGCATGCAATGGAGGGAGGGCGGGAAGTGCTCTTCAAACTAGGTAAGACACATCATTTTATTTTATTGAGCGGATATTGGCAAAGTAAATTTTCAATTTCCAAATTTAATATATACTTTAATAAGGCAGTTGCCTTATATTGAGCTGAGCGTTTTTAAAATTTTCGTCCGTCTGTCTGTCTATCTGTCCGTCTTTCTATCTAATCTTCGGAATATCTGAACCGATTGTAATGAAACTTTACGAACAGATAGAGATTAATGCCAGAGGAATCTAGGCTATACGTTTTGCAAAAAACTTAAAGATAAAAAAAAAAACGAAAAATTGATAAAATAAATGATCTTTGATTATCATAAATCTAAATAACGCCACCTTTATAGACCCTACCCAGGTGAAGCCAAGGCGGGTCTCGTGATGATGCGGGCGGGTGATGATTTCTTATATTTACTCAAACACTACACATTGAATAAAACTATGTTTACGGATTTTATCGCGTTTAATTTACTTATTTTATTTCTCGACGTTTCGGGTGCTTTATACACATGGTCACGGGGAACTGAGATGTCTGACGTCCCGATGTCATAGTTAGCCCGGTTACTTTCAGTTTTTGAATATTAATTTTTGGTGCGATCTACGCAGAATGAGCTTACAGTATCTCGAAGTCTTGTAGTCTTATTATACTCGAAGTATTTTTTGCATGCCTTCTGGTAAAATATGGTGGAATCTATACTATATATTTGTCACCACATTCTGTATCACCCATATTTGCAAAATAAAGAAATTCATTCATTTAAAGAAAATTCATTCATTCATTCATTCATTCATTCATTCATTGCAGTGGTATGCTTGGGTTTGGATTTAATTTTGTTAATTATAGGATCCCAAGCAGATGGCAGCACCGATCATCTTCTCTATTGAAATTAGCATGTTTTTTAATTTCAATACCCTCGCGTATCATCCTTGGTAGGAATTGGTGTTATTTTGCGAGGATTTGCGGTCTATCAAATCTGATGTAATGGCGGGGACGATCTTGAACATGTTCACAGACTGCAGACTTCCCGGAGCGTCGGTGCTTCACGTCAGCTATATGTTCATTCACGCGGGTTTTAATAGATCTTTTTGTTGTCCTATGTAAGAGAGACCACATTCGCAATCAAGCTTTTACATTCCTGCATCTTGTAGAGGGATATTACAATTGACGGATGGTAAATAGTGACTCATATAAAAGAGAGCAGTTTTCTTCTTCTAATTTTTAATAACATCAAAATTCATTTTCCAGGCATGAAAACTTCATAAAATTTTTGCCACTCTCTCAGTTTTGAAAGTTTTATCCATAGATTACTGTATATATACTTGGTTTTATCGATCAAACATGTCTTCAAATAAATAAGTGTCAAGATTCGTTTCAAAAATAAACTTTTTGAGTTTGATGAAGAAAGTAGGTTTTTCTACTTATGATTTATAACTTTGCTTGCTGCCAGATAACTGTACTAATTGAAATTTAAGAAATTCAAATCTTAATTGTAATTCAAGTATTAATTTGATTTTTTTTCTTTAAACTTAATGAAATTATACTAATATGCGACTTTTTCCCATATATATGGATTACTATTAGATGACAAAACACACTAATATGAAATATTTCTTACAACTAAAAAAGACAACGAGTTATGTATTCATTTCCTTACAGGTAATCACAACTTACACAGTATTATATCTAGCGAAGTGAGTTAAAAACTTGAAGTGAATTTTAATACTTCTTCTGAGTACAACCTATAATAATTCTTTAGCTTTTCTAGATGTTTTATTCATCCGAAATCATGATAACACCATTAGCCACACTGTGTATAGCAAAAAGACCCATACCAACCGCTATTTAAATGGTGAATCTCACCACCATCAATCACAGTTAGCTACCGTGGGAAAATCTTTGTTTCAGAGAGCACAAGAGATCTGTGACAGAAAACATCTGGACGCCGAGCTTCAGCACGTCAAACAAGTGTTTGCAAGACAACAAGTTTCGGGTCCCACGCCTACGTCACAGTGACTTTACTACCATACGTCAGAGGAGTTACAGTGAAGATTGGCTACGTCTTGAAGCGAGCTTCCATTAAAACCTACTACAAACCGCCCAAGAAGATAAGTAAATTTTTACCATCCGTCAACTGTAATATCCCTCTAAAAGATGCAGGAGTGTACAAGTTGGATTGTGAATGTGTTTTCTCTTACATATGACATACAAAAAGATCTATAAAAACCCGCGTGAAAGAACGGAGAGTCTGCAGTCTGTGAACATGTTCAAGATCGTCGCCGCCATTACATTAGATTTGATAGACCACAAATCCTCGCAAATGAACACCTATTCTTACCAACGACGATTCGTGAGGCTATTGAAATTAAAAAAAACATCCTAATTTTAATAGAGAAAATGGATGGGTGCTGGCATCTGCTTGGGATTCTATAAATAATAAAATTAAGTCCAAACCCAAACATACTACTGAAAGACTTCAACGTAGATCGAACCAAAAATTTATTGGCACGCCAAACACCTCAGTCCCCCCCCCCTGATTATAGCTGCTGTAAAGCACCCGAAACTTCGGGAATTAAAAAGTTAAAATTACAAAAGGAATCCTATCATCTAGTATCCTCTTTCGTTTGTAAAAATTTTATCGTGTAAAGTCATCTTTTTTCACTTTTATGATTTGGATATACACGTGTACTTGTTTCACTAATATTTTTTTATTAATTACTTATTTATTAACTTAAAAACCGACCGGTTTCGCCTCGCGGCATCATCAGGGTTTAGACCCTTATGAACAACAAACATATGGCATGTACATATTTGTCATAAAATTATCTGACGTTTTGTAATACGTTATTAGTTACGACGTAACTTTTGTAATATTAAATTGTTGGAAATATTGATTTTCTGGATCAACACAATTTATAAAATATATGCTAAATCTGTAATATAATGCTTAGGAGTCAATGTTACCCCTTTTGCTGTTGACATTTCACATATTCTATTTAAACGGTGCTTCGTCTTTTGTAAAGCGTACAGCAAAGCAGTGCGACAAGTACTACAAGGCAAGAGTGAATCAGCTTTTGTTACGCTAAGACAGAGCAATTTACCACCTACTTCATCACCACTTACTACCATGTCGGATTATAGTGAAGCAGTGGCTTATAATAAATAAAAAAGAAGATAACCGCAAGAAAATTAAAAATAGTTTTTCAAAGCTTTGTTGCTATCGCGCCGTGCTAGAATAACCAAGCTAAACAATTGAGTGAGACAATTGCAGCTCGGACTGATGAGAAACTATGAAAATTGACGAAATCACCATCACTTTTTCCTAAATTTAATCTGGAACGATTTTTTTCAAGAGCAATATAATCACTCTAGTGTCATTATCTAGGGAAAAGGAGAAATACCTTTATTTGGACAAACCGCCGGCTATCCTCTAAGAGAAAAATTAACATGTTTTCATTTGCTTGTAGTGCAACAGAGCAAGTCGAGAAGAACGTGACACGAATCCAGTTTTGCTTGACACTTCACTCTTTATGTGCAGTTGATTCTATTAGGTCACCATTTTGTGTGAATCTTATAATTACTTTAATTTTCCTTGTTTTAACTTGATTCTTTTGAATTATTAATTCTTATTTTAAGACAGTAATCCGGTTTTAAGAGTTTATTACGAACGACAGTTAACGATAACTGTTTTACCATTAGTTTTTATGTGGTAGAGCTACTCTGCAGCTATATTAATGTTGTAGCAAGAATGGGTCGGCTCAACAGGGGGAGAGCCACGCTTTTACAGAATACGAGCATAAAATAGCAGCTTAATGCTACTGTATTTCGTATGGTGAGTGTAGAGAACTGGATGCTCTTTTTACTGGAAACGAGGCATTTTATCTTAATCCGCAAGGGATCCTTAACAACGTATCTGATTTTAATTCATAATCAAAGATAGATGAAGATGTATTTGCACCACAGCATAGCCACGTGGTTTGTGTGATCATTCGCTTACGGAGCTCGAATCGAGCAGTCGTGTTTATTAGCTATTATACAAGTGTTTAAATATTTTCAATAAAATTGTGACCTAGATAAGCCATTGGCCAATTTCTGCTAAGTTGCGATTTTACAGTAGTGAATAACAAATTATAATGAAAAACATTTGAGAGAAATCATGTCTAATACACACGGAAATAGCCCTTTCAACCGGAGTACCATTACACCTCAGAGTCCAGAGTCGGATGCTGCAGACCTCATTGAATTTTTAGCCACCAGTGAAATTAAAAATTGGATGACCTCAATCGAACAGTGGCTTAATGAAGTTTGCCATATTGCCCAGGAGGGAAAACTAAACTCTGAACAAAAGCTGAGAAACAGGTCGGTGATGCAGCCTCTCAGATGACTTTAGAAAATCTCTTAAGGAATTAAAGTTGGAAAAATGTACTTTGCCAATATTCACTCAACAAAATAAAATGATGTGTCTTGCCTAGTTTGAAGAGCACCTCCCGCCCTTTCTAAATTGCGTGCACTATCCCCGTCACCACTAATTCTAGAACCACTACTCCCACCACCACTACACTGGGAAAGACACACCACCAACGACAATGTGACGCGTGTTTCGCCTCTACACGAGGCATCTTCTAGGTGTAGTAGACTCTACGGTGGCTGACCGCTAAGTGAGCGGCGAGCCAAAAACAGCTGCTATTTATAAGACTCGCCGACGCTACCGCTCCCCACTTAAGTAGCGAGCGACCGCGTCATGCGATAAAACATGCGACCAATTACCACCCGACGTACTGTTATACGGAGACGGGCTGATTGCTTTTTAAAAAAAACAATTATTTAAAACACTGTTATTTAATTAAAGGATAAATGGATTATATATTACAAATTGATTAGAATTTAACTTAGGTCCGTAGACAACCGAGCAGGTTCGAAGATGGAAGCAGACTGACTGGCCAAACTGCTCCACTGCTATACTCACTGAACCTTAAGGCTTAGTTAGCGTTATTAAGGGGCAGTGCAGCACTAAGGCTAACAATTACAGGGTATAACATCTCCCCCCTTAAGAAGAGATTTTAGGGATGATATCGTAAAATCTCTAGATACTAATTAATTAATAATAACTTTAAACTTGGGTTCTAAGCGGTGCAACATTATCCGATTCGGAATCACTATTTTGTTCAATCACAGGTTGTATAATTTTTAAATGAGGTTGAGGTGAAGTTTTTATGAATTTCACTTTAGGAGTGCTACTAGTATTATTTTTTGTAACGCGGATGTTACGGGATCGACGGAAAAGCTTAAAACCCAAATATACAAAATACGACAGAATTAGGGTAGACATAATAATAGTAATGATAGAATAATGTGTCCCATATTTAATAATATGAGGTTTATTTCCTATTGTATTTAGTTACTAATAAAGAATCAATAATTATTTTATTTTTAGAATTAAATTCATCTAAATCTACATTTTGTAACTTAATAGGAGACACATTTTCTACAACATGGTTGAACTTATTAATATTACAGCAAGTGTCATTGATGAGGTTATAATCAGGCATATAATTTATGGGTGATGTAATATTTAGAACGTTATACATAGGTAACAATGTAGTACTTTTACAAAATCCAATACAATCACCTGGAATTGTAATTATGCCTGTGCCCAGAATATTTGCTTCAAATAATTGAGACTTAATACAATCTATAGAAATTTTATTTGGGTCGGATAAATCCATCTATTATTTATTAATGGTTTCCAGATATCAATTTTCCAAAATAAATTTAGTTTCACTGTAACGGGATTTCACTGATCACTTTAGACATAAGTTCACTTTCACAGGATGGTTTAGCGTCCACCGAATACACGTTGCTTACGTCACAGATGAATGTTCCTGGTTGCACAATTGTACACTTCCTTAAGTCGTCAATATTGCGGTAATGTGTTTTGTCTTTGGTCATTGCGACGTATTTATTATTAGGTATAATTAAACTAAATTTGGTTCCTTTGGATTATATGGTGTAGGTAGAGCTATACTATGAAACAACATATAATTTTCCACATCTACCATTGGCACTTGCAACAAAAAATATGATTTTATTATTTATATAATAGCAAATAATCTTACAAAGTCTTAAAATTAAATGTATATTCTTAATATCTAAAGAAACAGGCAATACTAAATTATTAGGTAGGTACCTATAGTTATCGCAAGTTCTTGGTATAACTGTTGTGGCGTTATAACGGCTGGATGTAAAATATCCTTACTGCTAAATAAAATAGCGTTTATGATATCTTCTAATTGAAAAGATAATGTAAGATTTGATGTTTCTAAACTGTCAAAAATTTCATTAATATTAGCAGATATTTGTAGACCATTAGTTAATTCAGAAATATTTTTAATTCTAATAGAGATTGTCGATAGCTGTAGTTAGCTTTGCTTCGTTGTTTTTTATTTTATTTAGTGTATCGTTATAATACGTTATTACAGAGGTGGTAACCAAAATGTTTTCTTTCATTAAAGAAGCCAATTGTTTTCATCATTTTGTACAGATTCTATTGCTTCTTCGTACTTTAAAGCGTCGTCTTCATCTAGAGTACCAAAAATATGTTTTAACATTGTACCAATACCTCCAAACCATGCGCTGCGCTGGCTCTGTTATCTAATAAGTGAGATGGATTCAAAGTCCTTGTTCAAGTCCTGGTTACGTACCGCTAATGCTTGAAGCATATTGTGACATTCGGCAATAATCTCTAGAGTCCTAGTTTGGTCACATAAAAATTTAATTGTATCTAACGTGCTTCCTATATTTCTTATATGGAGGCTAAAGTGTGAAATGTCTATTAATTAACGTTTTCAGTTGGGCGTGATTAATTTTTAATGTACCTAAATAATCAAAGTAGATGCCTGCACTCGAAGTTATTTGTTGAATATAATCTTGATGCGATTGACCTCGAGTTGCAGTTCTGTAAATAATTACTATAGTTAATACTAAACAAAGGTAAGTATTAATTAACCTAATTTATAACTATTTTTTTTCAGATGGCGAGACTACGCTTATAGGTAAGTATAATTAACTTTCAGGCACTAGCTATTTACTAAGTTTGTTTATTTTACAGGTTATTTCCGACTTCTGATGCAGGTTTCACCTGATCGAAGTGATGCGTGACATGTCGATTGATTAGTAAGGTAAGTGTATTATTACTATGTACCTTAACTATTTGTGGGACCTTTCCAGAGAGGAAGTGCTTTCCGCAATCTCAAATGGTTCTTTATGTAGACATACTCACCGACTTTATATTTAATTGGTCAGTGTGTGTGTCATAGTATGACTTCGAGGATTCCTTTGACTTATAAAGTCTAAAGCTCTCTCTGGAGTATTTCAGGCGGTTTTGCAACATGCGGACATAATCGGGGTATGTAGCCCTGGAGATTCATTATAAATGGAATTAGAATAAATGGTTTACTCCCAAACATAAGTTCGTGAGGTGTGTAATGTGTAGTAGAGTGAACGGATGTGTTATAGGCAAGCATGGCTGTGTACACATAACGAGGCCAATTGGACTGTTCTTCATTAATGTAAGATTTTAAGTATTCTTTTAGGGTTGAATGGCTCCGCTCTAAGGAGCCTTGGGTTTGAGGATGGCATGGTGAAGACCATAAGTTTTTAATTTTGAGGAATTCACAGTTTTTCTGAATAGGTCTGAAGTAAAATTAGTCCCCTGATCGGTAAGGATCATCTTGGGAATGCCAAAGATTGATATGTAATGCAGTAAGCACTCACTAGTTTCTTCAGCAGTGGTACTCCGGATGGGATGTGCACAGGAGAACTTGGTAAGGTCATCTTGTATTGTGAGAATAAAACGTTATTTCGCTGGTCCTTCGGGAAGTGGGCCGACGATGTCTAAGGATATTCTTTGGCATGGTTCTGTAGATGTGCTAGTGATCTGCATTGGAGCACGGTTGATTTTCCTAGTGCTTTATTTTCCTGACATGCTTTACATTGCTTTGCATACCTTTCCAATAATACGATTGTTTTATCCTGTTGTACATTCTGACAGAGCCTAAATGACCGGCTATCGGGATATCGTGGTTTTCGAAAAGGATTTTCTTAATTTCAGTCGGAGCTGGATATATAATATTGTTATGGTATATATGAATTTTAATTCGAGTATCATGAAAGAGATAACATAGAATATTATATATTTTAATGAATGAATGTTTTCGAAGGGATTTTCATATCTGATATACCGATTTCTTTAATTTGTCTGGAAGTTATCAATTCATTTTGATTGTTTTAACGTTTGAAAGATTTCTGGATAGGAGGCCTCATCAAAATGATGTACCTTGGTGAACAATAAATAATAGCATTTATTATTTGTTTCTATCTTTTAAAGGAGAGAGTTCTTTCTCGGACTCCTGTATGTCGGTGATAATTTCAGGGTCAGTTAATATTTCTTGAATGTACGGGTTAGATTCATCTAAATCGATAGATGTTGGGACCAGGATTACTTTCGCGGCACATTTCATAAGAGTTTCGTTATGTCTTCTACTTCTGTGTTAAAAGTTTTATCTTTGCATAACATAGATTTAAGGAAGGTTGGGTAATCATCGACAGGTACGTCTGGGGATGAACTCGTGGATGGAAATGGGACATTATCGGTTTGAATTTCAGGTGGTGCTATCTGTTCAGGTTGAGGTAAGTTAATAGGTTCGTTTTCGATTTCTTCCTTAGGGTGTCTGGAGTATTAGAAGGTAAATCAACGTAGGGTAATGGAAGTATCTTCAGCTAAATCCAGTGTGGAGATTTGCGTCTGGATTAAAGGAAGGTGGAAATTAGTAAGTCCATGAGATCTTTGTCTAGATTTCGACCCGGGTCCACTATAGGAGGATTGGACGTTGGTGGGTCTGCAGGTTGGACAGGGTTCACAGGAAACCGTGATAGCGCGTCAGCGTTTGTGTTGGTTTTGCCCTTTTTATAATGTATATCATACTCAAATTCTTCCAATTTAGGTCGCCATCGAACAAGGCGGAACCAGGATCTTTGCAATTAAAAAGCCACTGGAGTTTATGGTCCGTCATTATTGTGAATCGGTTGCCATATAGATAAGGACGAAAGGTTTTGGTGCCGAATACTATCGCAAGGCACTCTTTTTCGGTTACGCTGTAATTATTCTCTGCTTTATTGAGTGTGCGTGAGGCAAAAGCAATAGGTCGATCTTGTCCTACTGGACCTTGGAGAGAATAGCAGAGATGGCATAGTTTGATGCATCGCATGTCAAGAGGAAAGGTTTAGTAAAGTCCGGATATGCAAGGACTGGAGCTGTAACGAGTTTACCTTTCAAGGTCTCGAAAAGCTGTTGTTCATTCTTCCATTCAAAGGGACATCCTTTTAACAGGGACGTAAGTTTTGCATATTTAGAAAAATCAGGGATAAAACGTCTGTAGTAAGATACTAAGCCTAGGAAGGATTTAATGTCTTTGGATGATTTTGGAACTGGAAATTCGGTGACAGCCCTCACCTTTTCGGGATTGGGTTTGACACCATGTTCACCGATTATATGGCCTAAATAAATTACTTCTTTACGAAGGAATTCGCATTTTTCGGGTTGTAACTTGAGATTATAATTTCTGAGTCTGTTAAATACAGCGTTGAGATTATCTATGTGAGAAGTGAGATCGAAAGAGTAAATAACGATGTCGTCTAAATAAACGAAACATCGTGAACCTTGAAGTCCTGATAGGCATGCATTCATGAGCTTCTGGAAGGTGGACGGAGCATTTTTCAAGCCAAAAGGCATCCGATTGAATTGGAAATGCCCCTGAGGTACAGAGAACGCTGTTTTAGGTGCATCTTCAGGTTTGATTAACAATTGGTGAAACCCGGAAGCTAAGTCTAAGGTTGAGAAATATTTGCTGTTACCCAGCTGGTCTAGGATTTCAGAAATTTGTGGAATAGGATAAGTTTCGCCGATAGTAATATCGTTAAGTTTGCGATAGTCAATTACTATTCGCCATTTACGTTGTCCCTGGGAATCTAATTTCTTAGGCACAATCCAAATTGGTGAGCTCCAAGGTGAGGATGAGGTTCTATTATTCCTGGTCGAGCATCTTATTGATTTGGGTCTCGACTTCTTTTATGATTCTGGGAACCTACGTTTTAGTATGGATGGGCGTCTCGCTGTTCGTTTTAATTTGATGGTTAAGGGCGGATGTATAAGTTAATTGATCATCGGGCAGATGAAAATGTCGGAATACTGGGAACAAAGTTCGATGAGGGCGTTGGACTTTCTTGGTTTAGATGTTCTATTCTTAATGAGTTTATTACATCGTTTGTTCTTTTGGTCGTGTTAAAGATGTTCGTGTTCACCTGAACTGCGTCAGAATGTAAAGGTGTAATTTTAAGATTTAAATTTGGATTAAGGTTTACAGGAAACTCTGAAGTATTGGCTATAGTTAAATTAACGCGTTTATTTTCTTTGATTTTTGATACAATTAGATATAAGTAAATTATCTGATATGTGTTGATCAGTGATAAGGCCTTCTTTAAGATTGGTATCGCAAACCGAACATTCAATGACAGTTTCGGTGCGTGGTGGAATGACATAGAATGGATCAACGAAATGTAATTTTATTTCTAATTTACCGATCTTGAGGGTATCGTTTGTGTAGTCAATTTTACAGCCAAACGCGGTTAGGAAGTCGGAGCCTATGATACCGTCATATGGCAGATTGACATCTTTAATGACATGGAATTTATATGACGCGGATGTGGTTTTATTTAATTTTAATTTCAATGAAAATGGCCCTCAGTAGTTGTAGATTCCTCCCCGGATCTATGCCCTTAAGTTTGATAGGTTCTTTTATGAGTTTGATATTTCTCTGGATACTAGACTGTTTTAATAAACATATGGCAGACCCTGAATCAACAAGCAAAGACAGTGGGATATCCGTGACGGATGAATCGAGAAGGACATGTGGTAACAACCTTTTAGTGGTATCTAGATTTATTTCGTAAATTTCGATTTTGCTTGTTGGAGAGGGAACTTTCAAGTTATGGGTCTTGGATGACTGGACACTTGTTTGGGGCTGGTTACCCTTGTGGTCCTTGGATTGTTGGACACTTGTTTGGGGCTGGTTGCGTGGTCCATGGATTTTCGGACACTTGTTTGGGGCTGGTTACCCTTGGTCCTTGGATTTTGGACTCTTATTTGGGGCTGGTTACCCGTGTGGTCCATGGATTTTCGGACACTTGTTTGGGGCTGGTTACCCTTGTGGTCCTTGGATTTTTGGACTCTTATTTGGGGCTGGTTACCCGTGTGGTCCTTGGATTTTTGGACTCTTATTTGGGGCTGGTTACCCTTGTGGTCCTTGGATTTTTGGACTCTTATTTGGGGCTGGTTACCCGTGTGGTCCATGGATTTTCGGACTCTTATTTGGGGCTGGTTACCCGTGTGGTCCTTGGATATTTGGACTCTTATTGGGGCTGGTTACCCGTGTGGTCCTTGGATATGAGGAGGAATGGTTGGTGTCGGCTGGGATCTAGTCTCAGGCGACACCGTGGCGAGACTCTTGATCGTTTAAAATTTGATTGTCGCTGTGTAAAGGATGGAATTTTCTTGGACTTCCTCATCATTGGGTTGCTCTATGAAGTTAACCCGTGGTTGTAGCCTATATTGGAATTGAGAGGTTGGTGGAATATTTTGGTTCTTGAATCGATTGTTGGAATACTCTCGTTTTTAACAGGCCATAATGTTGTGTCCTGCCGTCTTACAATATCGACAAAAAGCGTTAGTGGAGCTCTGTTGGTTAGGATTTGGGTACTGTGAGAATTTTGATAAGTAGACGGCTTAGTATTAAAAGTTTTGAAGTTTTGCTTAGGTTTGTGTTCATGTCTTGTTTCTGGCTGTGGTCGTTTGTATAGGCTTTGTTGAATATGTTCCTCCGAGATGGCTAAGTTTATGGCTTCATTAAGGGTCTTTGGAGACCTACACCTAACAATGTTCGAAATGCGGGGATGTAACCCCATAAAATGATGGAGGCAAGGTCCTCCATGGCCGCAACCGACCTGGTAATTCTTTTGCCTTTGTATTACATAGGATATTTCTGTTAATAGTTGTGAAAGACAGGTTTCCATGCGGAGTGCAAATTGGCTGACATTATCATGTGGGCCTTGTTTTCTCTCTGGTAATTCGGTAAGGATATGAGCATAATGTTTACGTTCACTAAATTGTGTTTTAAAGAAATCCTTGAGCTGTTCCCAGTCTTTAAATTCTTTTATGGAGCAAGCGATTTCCGCTTTACCGTGGAGTTGACTAATGATGTACTTAAATAAAATTTGTTTTGAGATTCTGTGGCTAATTCATAAGCATTATTACAATTAATAAAAGAATTTACGGTCTCCCTACTACCGTCATACGGTTTAATTTGAACAAAGTGTTTAAATCCATCTCGGTCATTGCAGTAGTTGCAATGCTGGCCTTAGTAACTCTTGGGTGGCTGTGGATTAGTTCGAATCACTAACACCCGCTCTGTGAATTCGAAGGTTAAACTAGCCTCTTCCCTTTCACCACTTTTGGCATAATAAAATATATCAATCAATACAAGAACACACAATAATATAAAATAATTACAATAAGAACACGCAATAATATAAAATAATCACAAATGGTAAAAATATTAATAAACTCTAAAACATTTAAATTCAATTGAACAAAGAAACATAAAAGGTTGAGAAGCTTTGGTTTATAAAGTCTAGACAAAACAATGACCAACGACTCACAGTACTAGTAATGCGTGGGCGACGGCTGCAAACACGATAAGCGGAACATTCCGATTGATAAGCGCGTCTTCGGTAGCGCACTGGAACGGACACGATGAATTTAAAGTTATAGAAATCTTCGACGATATTTCTTTTAAGACGATGGATGCTTTTCAGGTTAATTCTTCTAGGTGATTTTCTCTTCTGTATGTATGTAGATGGAAGGAGATGATTGCGGTTCAGGATGCAATCGCGGGTCTTCCTTGGTAAGTATGAATTCCTTTCCAGGAATGAATTGGGTCTCCGTAATGGAATGGACGTCCAGGCCGTAGCGATGAGTATAGCACTTGCACTATATTTGGGTTCACTAGGACGCCAGGACGACACAGAATAAAAATTAGTTTTGAAGATTTTAGGATACGGAGCGAGTCTGCTGAGCGGTTCCACTTCACTTGACACTGGGGATTTCCGTATCCCACCGCTGCCACCAAAATGTTATACGGGACGGGCTGATTGCTTTTAAAAAAACAATTATTTAAAACACTGTTATTTAATTAAAGGATAAATGGATTATATATTACAAATTGATTTGAATTTAACTTAGGTCCGTAGACAACCGAGCAGGTTCGAAGATGGAAGCAGACTGACTGGCCAAACTGCTCCTGCTGCTACTCACTGAACCTTAAGGCTTAGTTAGCGTTATTAGGCAGTGCAGCACTAAAACTAACAATTACAGGGTATAACATACGCAGCCGCCTGCTATTAAATTAATAACAAACCGCTGCGAAACGCCCGCCACCCTCCAACCACGCAACCAATCGTTGATCACCGTGAAGGTGACGAACGACTATATTGCGAGGCTGTCCGTTATTAGAGAGCAGGTTTAAAGATGTTTAAGAGAGGTGAGTTAAAACCATTTGTTTGTTCATTCAGCAGTGCAACATTACTATTTTTATTTATATATCTCCAACTGCTCCAGCACACACAGTCGCAGACCTTTATTACAAGTATGTAAGACTTTAAAGGAGTGGTCGTTGGTTAGGTTGTGTCCAGTGTCCAAGAGATGTTTAGCGAAATGGGATTTATCAGGATTGCAATTCCTGTACGCGTCTAAATGCTCTTTGTAACGTGTCTCGAAGTTGCGACCAGTCTGACCCACGTAAACAGCGTGGCATTCGTCACAAACAAGTTTATAAACACCCGACTTTTGACGAATATTTAACTTATCTTTATTATTACAGATATCCCTAAGAGAATTGTTTGTTTTGAACGCAACGTAAACGTCGTTCTGTCGAAGAGTATTAGCTATTTTTTCAGATATGGAGCCTAAGTAGGTCAAACTGCTCACATATCGACGAACACTTTGAGATTGAACCGCGTACAGAGAATTGCGAACGGTATGCTTTTCTTTCTTTTTAATTAAATTGTTAATGAGATTTTTTGAAAAACCATTAGAGACCGCAATTTGATAAATTACGTTAAGCTCTTTTAAATAAATTTCTTTACTCAATGGGACAGTAAACAAAAGAATAATATAACAATAAAAAGCGGCTAATTTATGTTGCCAAGGATGACACGATGACGCGGCGATGACCGTGTCGGTATGAGTTGGCTTTCGGTAAATTTGGCACTCTTTTCTTGTTATTGTTAAGTCGAGGAAATTAAGGAACAATAGAAACAGAAACTTTTTATTCAATATAGATTATAAATAATACTTATTGAAAGTCACTCCTTTGTCTAATTACCACTGGTTCGAAAAAAACCTCTGTCCTGGAAGAACCAGCAAGAAATCCAGCAGGACTTTCTTTTTTAAATTCAGCTTACAATCATGTATGTTACAAAATTAACCACAGAAAACAAATTAGAAACAGCCTGGCAGCGAACACCCATTCCAGGGGTTATTATCATCCATAAATTCCTTAACATTATAATAACCCTTTATACAAACTATGTTTAATAAAGTTTTGAATTTTGAGCAGGTCGAATTTTGTATATTTTCTGGGATTTTGTTGTAAAAGCGTATACATCGCCCCGAATGAATTACTGACTCGGTGGAGTCGAGTAACTGGTACTACTTAGCTTGTGTTTGTTCCTAGTATTTACAGAATGAATATCACTTATTTTTGTATAACTACTTTTATTTTTGTGTACGTACATTACATTTTCATAAATGTATTGAGAGGCCAAAGTTAATATATTAATTTCCTTAAATTTTTGTCTGAGCGACTCTTTGGGTTTTAAATCATAGATTGCTCTTATGGTCCTCTTCTGTAAAACAATTATAATTTCAGTGTCGGTCGCGTGTCCCCATAGCAAAATACCATACGACATTATGCTATGGAAATAGCTAAAGTAAACAAGTGTAGCTGTTTCCACACTTGTAAGATTTCTAATCTTTTTACAGCATATGCTGCAGAACTAAGTCTGCATGCTAATTTTGATATATGGGGCTCCATTGAAGCTTCGCGTCTAGTGTTATTCAAGAAAAATGGTGGTATCGACAAGACTCAGTTCCACCCATTTAAAATTACATTAGTATTTAATTGTCTGACATTTGAGTCATGAACTTCATACATTTCGTTTTAGTGCTATTTAAATGCAAGTTATTAACATTAAACCAATTTACTAATTTAGATATAGCATTATTTACTTCGTCATATTTTAATAATTGTCGTTTTAATTTGAAAATTAATGAAGTGTCATCAGCAAATAATACTATATTATGGTTATCCCTACTATGTAAGGTAAGTCATTAATATAGAAACAGAAAGGGGCCGAGAATTGAGCCTTGAGGCACGCCCATTTGTACTATCGACCGGGAGAGCTCATACTATTAACAACTTTTGAGTTCTGTTACTTAAATATGAAACAATTAATTTAAGAAATTACTTCTTGCACCGTAGTGTTGTAGTTTCCTGATTAATGTTTCATGGTGAACACAATCTAAGGCTTTGGATAGGTCACAGAATATACCCAAAGCATCCTGTGAATTCTCCCATGCATTGAAAATATATTTAATCAGCTCAACACCAGCATCAGTTGTCGAGCGACCTGTGAAACCGAATTGATTTTATGAAGTAAATTATTAACATTAAAAAAAATTAACATTTGATCAAGAATAATTTTTTAAAAAATTTTACTTAGTGTTGGCAGTACAGAAATGGGTCTAAAATTGGCGGGGTCTAATGTACTACCAGATTTAAATAAAGGTATTACTTTACTATGCTTCATCAAATCAGGAAACACACCATATTCGATACTAGTATTAAAAATAATAGCTAGTTGAGGCGCGATTATATCGATTATAGACGCAATAACTTTAACGGAAATGCCCCTTCTTAATGAAAATCTTGTTCCAATTCAAGCTTAAATTTAATTTTATCGTGGACTCTATTTATTTTATTAAGGAAAACATCCAATTGTCTCCTTGTGCCAGTCCAGCAAATAATTATATAGTCTACATATTTATAATAGTACAAGATATTTTGATTGACAACTATATGTTGTTTTTCAAAATTATCCATGAAAATGTCCGCCATAAGAGGACTTAGAGGGGACCCCATAGCTAACCCCTCTTTTTGTAGATAGAAACGGTTATTAAACCGGAAATAGTTTTGTTTCATACAGAGAGAGGTCAAGAGATCATTTGTTTCCCCGGGATGTAGTCGACGTTTATTAAAGAGATCTGCAAGTATACGCAAACAGTCAGGGCATGGGACATTTGTGAAAAGACTATCAACGTCTAAAGATAACAATATGGATTTAGGAGGAATACGAATATCTTTAATTTTGGATACGAGATCTAAACTATTTTTAAGGCTGTAAGTTGGGTTGAAACCAGATTTCTCCCGAAGGAGGAAGTTTAATTTTTAGCAAGGAAATTCTATATATATATGAGACAACTGGACGAATAGGAACATGTTCTTTATGTATTTTAGGTAACCCATATAAAATGGGTGCTTGAGGATTCATTGGAACAAGATTGCTCACTTAGCGGTCACTCAGCGGTCAGCCACCGTAGAATCTACTACACCTGAAGATGCCTCGTGCAGAGGCGAAACACGTGTCGTATTGTCGTCGGTGGTGTGTCTTTCCTAGTGTAGTGGTGGTGGGAGTAGTGGTGCTGGAATTAGTGTTGACGGGGATAGTGCACGCAATTGAGGGAGGGCGGGAGTTGCTCTTCGAAGTAGGTAAGACACATCATTTTATTTTATTGAGCGGATATTGGCAAAGTACATTTTTCCAACTTTAATATAATGGATTTCCGCAAAGTAACGCCTGATTCTATTAATTATCTCTGAAAAGGAGACAATGCTGTGCAGGAAATGACCGATTACGTATCTCAAGAATTAGATGAAAGCAACCAATCAATTGAGTCGTATAGTATCAAAGTATAAATAGTGGTAGATAGTCAAAATGAGTTATGGAACATAACATTAAATCCAAAAACTTATTAAATCGGTCTTTCAGGAACAAAGAAGACAGCCATAATAAAACTTGATTAAAATTCAATTGGTTTCAAAGCTGGCAATCTTTCTTATCTTAGAATCATAACCGGCCATCTTTTCCACCAATCAGAAAGGTCCTACAGTCGCGTTGGCGGATAGTGCAGATTTAGTACAATTTTGTCTTTTTATTGTTTTTGTCTAAACATAAGTAATTCTAATCATATTCCTGCTTAACTAGAAAGAAGGCAGCGATATGTGGAAGAGTGATAAAAACAAAGGTAATTTCGTCTTGTTTAATATGATAGGGTTGTCACTTAAACTTACTATGTAAATAGTAATTTAAAACTAAACTTTTCTTTAGTTTTGATATTTACTAGCTTTTACTGTTTCATTTCATAAAATTGAATGTTTTTTCTATCCCTTCTCACATTATATTAATTCTCTAAATACTGTATGTATAATTAGAATGTATTTGTTTTGATAATTCATTAAATGTTACCTACTTATGCATTACACTTACGTGATCGATGTTACAAAATTGTAGTATTTACAGAATATAATATTTTGAGAATAAAATATTATGAGGAAAAAAATAACAGTTTAAATTTTTGTGCTGGTCGTATGACATGTGAGATTCGCACATGTTCATTTCAATTTTTTTTTTAGGTATGGACCAAAGTGTATGCCGCAGAGAGTTTGCCATCACAATACACAGCATTTAAATGTCAGAGTTTAACTATGGTACAAATTAAAAATCATCAGGATTTTTATTCCCGTACGAATAAAAAGATCAAGATGCTATACTCTTAAAATTATGTATAATGTATAACTAGTAAAAAATCATCACAAATATAAAGGAAGAAACAAACTACCATAAAATATGGTGATTGTTAACAAGAATAGAATACCAATCTGTAATTTTATATTTTGGGATTACCAAACACAGAGTGGCATTTGTAATGAAAAGTTTTATTACGCTGGTGAAGTTGGTACTGAGCATCGTGGAGGAGCCCAAAAGCAAAGTTCGCTGATCAAAGACAATCCATTCACAACTACATTGCAACATTGAAATGTATAGAGTCTCACTATTGAAAAACCAAAAGCTGAACGAAAATATCTACCATCTGAATTAAATTTGTCTAAATTATTCCAAATGTACAAAATAAGCGATGCATGTCATCTAGTGAAGTTGTCGTATTTCCGCCATGTTTTAACACATCGTATAATATTGGTTTTGGAACACCAAAGACTGTGTGTGCTCTACGTTTGGAACTTAAGGAAAAAATTAAAATTGAAATAGACCCAATTAAGAAAAATTTATTGATGATAAAAAAACGTGTTCATAGTTTGCGAGCGAAAGCATTTTTTGAAAAATTAGGCAGTGCACCTGAACATGTGAAAGTAATTTCATTTGACTGTCAAAAAACCTGCCCCTTCCGAAATTGCCTGACCAGTCAACATATTACAGTCGTCAGCTATATTATTATAATCTTACGATGGTTGAGGGTACTTCGAAGAATCCATTGTCAAAGAACAATGTTTTTGCTTACGTTTGTACTGAAAATGAGTACAATAAAGATTCTAATCTTATTGCATCTGCTGTGTATCATAGACTCACCGCAACCGACAAAACCGATATCACACATATTCGGTTGATTGCTGACGGTTGCGGTGGGCAAAACAAAAACTGTATAGTTTTGGGGACTTGTTCTAAATGGCTATTGGAAAACCCTTGTATTCATACAATTGAATTGATATTTCCGGTGACTGGCCATTCTTTTATGCCTGAGGACCGACAGTTTGGTGTGATTGAAAGAAAACTGAAAAAAAAGAGGAAGTAATTCTACATCCAAATGAGATAACAGAAATTATAAGAGAATCTTCAAGTATCGAAATTCGGCTTAATTGTATTGTGAGTGATTGGAGGGACACAGTCATAAAAGTGCTGAAACAAACCACGTCATGGTCAGTCCAGTTTAAAGAGTGTAAAAGATTTATATTAAAAAGTCAAAAGAAGCTGGAAATGTGCTGGTTCGTGGAGAACTAAATTATAAAACTGATTTAGGTAAATTTGAAAACATATGTCAGCGAAATAAACAAATATCTATGCTAAATCCTGAACCTCTGCAAAACATTGTCGCCGTAAACAAAAATAAGTTACAGGATATAAAGAAACTTCTCCAAAAACATTTCGGGTCTGAGTGGGTAGCTTTACGTTCTTTAATGTTTTATAAAGATCTCCTCCAAACACAAGAGGAACTAGTGGCTCCACAAAACGAAGAAAGTTTCTGCAACGAATCAACTTGTGAAACTATTGAATTTTTTTCTCTTTATTTATTTAGGGATTTTATTTCTTAATATGTCAATCCCATTATAACTAACTTAAAATCTATACATTTACTATTAGTCTGCACATACTCAATGCAATATCCGGGTGGGAGCATGTAGAATGCCTTGCGTAATACCTATTGTACATTTATCTTATAGGTCCTTACAAATATTCCCTTGCCCTCGGTTCCGCTCACATTCCATTAAAAATGATGTAAGTCTTCTATTACTCCACGTTTCGCAATTAGGTGAATCGGTTCTTTTCATCAGATAAGAAATTTTTTGATGGAATGTGACCTGTTCTTATTCTAAACAGTATTTTAATAATATTTCTATTTAATTTCGTGTTTATAAACCAGGGTATTCAGGCAGCTCACTCTGTATCGTTTTGTACCAAATACCTTTCGTTTTGGAGCGTTCATTGAAAATTCTTTCCATTCGATATAACATGAATTTTTGAATTTTGGCAGTACTTCTGAGTAACAAGGGTTAATATTATACTCTACACCATTTACACAAGCAGAATTCGCTAATCTATCTGCCTCCTCATTACCCAATAGACCAATGTGTGATGGAAGCCATTGCACTCTTGCTTAGATATCGCGTAGACTGAACTGATATAATTGGGAAAGTATGGTATAGGCTATCGAAACACCTCTGATACCAGAGGCGGATCGAGCCAAATGTTGGATAGCAGTTTTGCTTTTGTTCAGTTATAGCTTGCGGCGCCTTAGGGCTTCGGATATTGCAATGAGTTCAAGGGTCATAATACAAACGTCATTAGTAACTTTATAACATCTAGAAACTGCTCGAGATGAGTCGAAAAAAGCTGCTCCTTGCAACTTATCACTCTTTGATCCGTCTGTGTAGATTTTATGCCAATCGTGATATTTATTTTCAAGTTCTTCAATAACATTCACTTTAAGATAATTTTTTTCATATAATTTTTTGGATTGTTTAACAGACTCTAATTTACTTAATAATATATTTTCAATATCAATGCAGGATAACCAAGTGATGAATGTATATTTATAATTTTAGTCTTATTATAAGATTTAACTAATAGTGGGATTTTCTTGCGTTGCCAATATCTTGTTTCACAGAGAGTGCTAAGTTGCTTCAACAAATCAATTGTAACATTATTCGAAAAAGAGCTGGCTTTTAAAACATATTTATAAGCTAGATATAATCTTCTAATATACAGTGGAGGTACGCTAAGTTCGCTTTCCATTACATGTATTGGAGAACTTTTGATAAAACCACCAATAACCCTTAAAGCTTTATTTTGTATTTTATCTAATTTTGATAAGTGGACATTAGCGCAATTATCAAATAAAAAACTACCGTAATCGATTCTACTTCTTATCAACGAAATATACAGCTGACGAATATGTTTGGGATGAACTCCCACGATATTGAACAATACTATTAGTAGATTTAAAAACTTATTACATTTTTCTGTGATCTCATTAATGTGTTTGTTCCAGAGTAAGTTACTATCTAGCCACAACCCCAAGTATTTAAAGCAATTTAAGGAAGTCAATGAGCGTTCGTTAACTGTTACATTAGGCGAAATCGTCTACGTCCTCAACTAAACAGGCATAATTTTGTTTTGTCAGTTGACAGCTGTAAACCTAGGTCATTTAACATTTCCACTACACAATATAACGCATTATTGATCTTTGACTCACAGATTTTTATATCTTTGTCTTTTATATAAATAACAAAGTCATCAGCATATTGAATAATGTTTACGTTGTCTTGTGATAGTAAATGGCAGATTCTATAAGTCGCTATATTGAATAGGAAAGGGGATATTGGGTCTCCTTGTGCTAATCCTTTATTTGTGCTTCTTTTAAGTACTTTATTTTCAACTTGAGATTTCACCCATAAATGTCTTTCGCTTAGGAATGACCATAAATTTGTACAGAACTTACTACCAACTTGCAATCCATCTAATATTTTTAAGACACTATTTATATCAACATTATTATAAGCGTTTTCAATATCTAAAAGCAAGCTAACGTGGGTATATTTTGTGTAAAACCAGTTTGTATATATGTTACCAAGCGAGACTGACAGTCCAAGCAAGATTGTGATTTCCTAAATCCAACTGTCGATGGCGAAAATATGCTTTTTTTCAATGAACCATTCTAGACGCTTTAGCATCATAATGTGGAAAGTTTACAAAGACATGACATTAAGGAAATTGGTCTCAGTTTATCATCAAATTAGATGGGCTACTATTTTTGGTATAGGTATAACTAGCACATTACGCCATTGACTTAAATTTCAGACCTGAACACAAGGTTATAAAGAAATAAAAGAAATTTTTGCGATATCAGGAAGGTTATAGATCATACTATATGTGATTTCGTCATCTCCAGGAGCAGTATCTTTTTTTAAGACAACTTTTCAATTCTTCCATTGTAAAATCAGTCTCTAATGAAGGATTTTAGATATAAAATTTGGACATACGTCGGTTGCAGAATTCGGTGTGAGCGAAAGTAGAAGTTTTCTTGCTTATCTAACGGAATGAATGATTTTGTTTATGAATACCTTTCATCCATCATATGCGCTGCCACATGTTTGATATTGAAGTTTCTCCATCTATTGACTCACAAAAGTTCTGCCAATGAGGTACGCTTTGCCTCTATTATAAGTTTACAGGCTTCTTTCGTTTTTGCTTCTAAGTGAGTTAAATTGTTGGGAGTTGGATTACGTCTAAAATTCTAAGGGCTAATCTTCTTTGAGCAACTATTCTAGACAGGGCTGGGTTCCAATAATTTCGGGGTTTGAATTTTGTTTCTGGATCAATGCGTACTTTTATAGTAGGTATACTAGCATTGGCCGCTTTATCAAGTTCAGCAAGTAGAAAATTATACATTTCTTGAATACATGTTTCATCATATGTATCAATATCTAATAAATCAACGCTAAAGGATTCTTTAATTTTGTTAGTATAGGCTATCCAATCAATTTTCTTAAAATTACGTTTCTGAATGCTATTATATTGTTTTGGGATATTAGTACTTAATTTAATTATTAGATGATCGCTCCCTAGATTTTCGTTAAGCACCTTCCAATCGAAGTTAATGGCAATATCATTTGATACAAAAGAAATATCTGGGGAAGTTTCTTGTAGAAACCCATTGACAAGCTTAACTCTTGTTGGCATTCCATTATTAAGAGAAAAATAACCATGTTCTATCGATGAGTCTACTAATTGCACCCCTCTTGCATCGGTTTTGTACGACCAATTGCTGTGGTGTCCATTAAAATCACCTGCTATTAATGATTTTTTTGGGAAGAAGGAAAATAACTCCTCCCAGTCTGATACTTGAGTTCTAACTGATGATGGACAATAGACTGATATAATATTTTGTAAGAACTTACAATTGTACAATTTAACACATACAGTTTCTATGCTTGGGTTAGTTAATCGAATTGTACTTATTACGCTTTGAAGTGAGTTGTGTGTAACGATTGCAACTCCACCATAAGAGTCATATCTGTCCCGTCTATAGATACTATAACCTTTAATATTAATATTATCATCAGTGTTTAACCATGTTTCACTTAGTATGGCTATGTGTATTTTTCTTTTATCAAAAGCTCCCCAAGATCTATCAATTTTGGTTTCAAACTTTGTGTATTCCATTGTAAGATATTAATAGCGATATTTTTGTTATTTGTACTATCCATGATTCATATAATTTAAAATGTTTCATAAATTTTTGTCCTGATATTAAACTACTCACAAATGTTTTAATTACTTTAAAATAATACGAAAACCGCAATAAATTTATCCTCAAAACTTTTCCTAGAGTACCAAATAGAATGAACTTTTAATAAGAATCCCTAAAATCAAATGTTTTTATCTCATTTCTTCTTCATCTGAAGTACTTTTTTGGCCTTCTTCTTCCGCTTCCTTAAACTCAATATATTTCTTTTTCTTTTCTTTTCTTTGTATTTGTTTTTCTTTCTTTCCTTTCCTTTTTTTGTTTCTAAAGGTGTTTTCCTTCCTCTGAGGCTGATTCTTGATTATTTTCATTATGAACTTGAGCGTCAGTAACAACCTGACTATAACTTCGAGATCCACGGTTTTCCCACACTTGTGTAGGCTGTTCTGTCATCTCTGGACTGACAAAAGTATCTTTAGAGTGCGTATTTAAGTTTTTGCTCATTTCTATTTGACTTTTATTTAGAACCATCTGTAGAGCTTTTCTGTAAGGTATATTTTCCTTACTCATAGTGATACGTATTTCTTTTTCTTTGAGATACATAGGGCATCTTTTATCCAAAACGAAATGTAATCCTTTACAATTGAGGCACCTGTATGTTTTTAGATCACAGTAGATGTGTTCTGTACTACCATTTTGAATATAAGATTTTTTTAGTCGGGCATGCTTTAATAATATGTCCGAATTTCCAGCATCCGGTACATTGTGTTACTGGAAAAGTGTAGTTTTCCACTTTGAAATTATACTCATATGCCGTGACATAAGGAGGTAAAATAGTGCCTTGAAAGCATATCCTTACAGTTTCACTTTCGACCACTTGCTATTTAAATCTAGTCGTTTAAGTCGTCTTACCGCCAATATTTTGATACCACTTTTCAAAATAGCTAAAATATCTTCTTCAGTAAACTCCAAATCTACACCTCTGATCAATCCATAAGAAATCGTGGTTTCAAACGTTTTTTGACATTTATACTCTAAATCTTGAAATTTTTTACAACTAATCATTTTTTCCGCCTCATTATCACTTTGGAAGCAAATCAAAACTTTGAAAGGAGACTTATATTTAATTGTTTCAATATTCTGAATATTCTCACTTCGTAATAATTTAGCTAACGCCATTTGTTTTGGTAATTCTTTAAATGATGTAACACAAACCTCATATTTAGATCCGATTTCTTTCGATGTTGTCTTTTGTCCCTGTCCTGTTGAAATACTTCTTAAGAGTCGTTTCGGTCTTCTTTTTTCAACTGTCACATAACCATCTTCGCTGTTTGTATCTTCTTCACGTGCTTTTCTCTTCTCCAATCTCACTTCAGGCTTTCGAGTAGTGAACCCCGAGTTCGCATGTTCCACTTGAGCCACACGAGTTATTCTTCGATCTTCAATTTGGTTTAGTTCTAATTCACATCTACGTATGACTTCCGAATCACTTCCATCACTTCTGTCTATCGATTTATCTTTATCACTATCCATATTTAAACATTGAGGGTAAATTTAAAAAAAGTCTTTATATTATGAACTGAGCGGTCTATGACGTGTGTGCACCAGACGACAGCTCGCGCAAGACTCGCAACTATTGAATTACGTTTGAATTATGATGTACATTATATTTCAACATAATAGAACCTACGACCGACCCCGGCTCAATAAAACCTTATTTATCTCAGTTTTTGTAGTAAGAGTTTATTATTTTAAGTTTTTTTTAACTTCTTTCAACATATTTAAGACTATGTGGTTCAACACATACAAAATGCATATTTCAACGTTACGTGATTGTGTATACAGAATGTAACAAAAAAGTAAAATAATATTTAAGGGGCTGATTCTGCTGATCAAGTACAGCTAATTTATGTAGGTTAGATTTTTTTTCAATTTAATTAAAAATTTGTGTCCCATACTATATGGTTGATTTTTCCAAGTGTTTAGTATGGGGTATTTTAAAAAAAAATGAAATATATTCTACCACATGAAATCTTGCTATATTTGCGCAGCAGAATCAGCCCCTTAAATATCATCAAATCTTTTTTGTTACACTCTGTATACATAATCATGTAACATTCAAATATGCATTTTTGTATGTGTTACCACATAATTTTAAAGATATTGTATTTCGTTGACATTCCATATAAGTACCCTTATAAATGAATATTAATTTTTTTTTCCAAACAATACTGCGTTTATAATTATATTTTAAGTTAAAAAAAAATATTAATTTCGTTTTTAGTTATTTTCATTAAAATAGTTGATTTTGTTAATGTTAATTTGTAATAAAAATATTCAATAAATAATATTCTTTAATTTTGACAACCCTGTTCTACGATAAAACTGTTGAATTCAAACGCGGCTATCATGACATTCGGTTAGTATCAAAGGCGGCTATATTTACCAAGCTTAGGTTCAAACACGACCATTATTTAAGTTGACTATCAAAAGTGGCAATCTAGTAACTTTATTTAAATATTATGGTGCCTTCGGATCATGTTATGCTATAGGTTTAGTGTTCATTGACATTTGTCATAACCACAAATCACAATAAAACATCCAATATAAAAATCCTCGTCTAAAAATAAGAATATGCAGTTTTTTGGTTTGCCAAAATTTGGTTCGACCTACTTTGCCGTCTTTGATACTATACGACTCAATTGACAGTTTCCTTGGCCTTGCAAAAGCTTTTGATACAGTATCTATTCCCATCCTATTAAATAAGCTAGAGATCATAGGTATTCGAGGTAAACAGCTTCAACTTTTTGCGAACTATTTATAAAATCGATATCAATGCATAAAATCGAAAAGGTTGTTAGCTTTGAACAAAAAATACTCATTTTAGTGTGCCTCAAGGAAGTGTATTAGGGCCAACCCTATTTCTGATATATATGAATGACCTTTGCAAATTTGAAATTAACTCAGGTAAAATAATATTTAAGGGGCTGATTCTGCTGATCAAGTACAGCTAATTTATGTAGGTTAGATTTTTTTTCAATTTAATTAAAAATTTGTGTCCCATACTATATGGTTGATTTTTCCAAGTGTTTAGTATGGGGTATTTTAAAAAAAAATGAAATATATTCTACCACATGAAATCTTGCTATATTTGCGCAGCAGAATCAGCCCCTTAAATATCATCAAATCTTTTTTGTTACACTCTGTATACATAATCATGTAACATTCATATATGCATTTTTGTATGTGTTACCACATAATTTTAAAGATATTGTATTTCGTTGACATTCCATATAAGTACCCTTATAAATGAATATTAATTTTTTTTTTCCAAACAATACTGCGTTTATAATTATATTTTAAGTTAAAAAAAAAAAATATTAATTTCGTTTTTAGTTATTTTCATTAAAATAGTTGATTTTGTTAATGTTAATTTGTAATAAAAATATTCAATAAATAATATTCTTTAATTTTGACAACCCTGTTCTACGATAAAACTGTTGAATTCAAACGCGGCTATCATGACATTCGGTTAGTATCAAAGGCGGCTATATTTACCAAGCTTAGGTTCAAACACGACCATTATTTAAGTTGACTATCAAAAGTGGCAATCTAGTAACTTTATTTAAATATTATGGTGCCTTCGGATCATGTTATGCTATAGGTTTAGTGTTCATTGACATTTGTCATAACCACAAATCACAATAAAACATCCAATATAAAAATCCTCGTCTAAAAATGAGAATATGCAGTTTTTTTTTGGTTTGCCAAAATTTTGGTTCGACCTACTTTGCCGTCTTTGATACTATACGACTCAATTGACAGTTTCCTTGGCCTTGCAAAAGCTTTTGATACAGTATCTATTCCCATCCTATTAAATAAGCTAGAGATCATAGGTATTCGAGGTAAACAGCTTCAACTTTTTGCGAACTATTTATAAAATCGATATCAATGCATAAAATCGAAAAGGTTGTTAGCTTTGAACAAAAAAATACTCATTTTAGTGTGCCTCAAGGAAGTGTATTAGGGCCAACCCTATTTCTGATATATATGAATGACCTTTGCAAATTAGAAATTAACTCAGGTAAAATAATATCTTACGCAGATAATACCGTGCTCCTTTTCCGCAAATACAGTAGACAAGATTTATTTATGTGCATAGCAAAGTTTCGATGGAGTTAATAAATGGCTCCAACAAATTATATTAATACTGAATACGGAAAAACCAAATATATTCATTTTTCTATGCGCAATTCAACCCATCATATAACTATTCCAGAAATCTATGCACATCAATGTTGCTTAATCACAGAGTCTAAATGTAATTGCCCAGTTATTTTAATACAAAAACTATTAAATACCTTGGAATAATTATAGATTCTACTTTTATATTTAAAAACCACATAGACCACCTGTACAATAGAGTCCGTAAAGTAATATTTGCTTTTAAAAAGATTCGTTCTTTTACTAATATTAAGATAGTAAAGCAAGTATATTTCTCATTATGTCAATCAATTCTCACCTATTGTATAACCTCATGGAAAGGAGCGGCTAAAACTACACTGCTACCACTGGAACGCGCTCAAAGAACTGTATTAAAAGTACCAACATTCCACCATATCCTATTCCCGTCCTATTTCTTATATAAATCCTATAACGTCCTCTCAGTGCGCCAGTTATTCGTTATGAGTACGGTACTAAAACATCACAGAGAGGTCACTGACAAAAGACGCAAAGTTAAAGTAATTGAAACTAACGTTAGAATAAGGCATTCTTTCATGCATATATTTTTTACATTCCTTGGCCCTTTTCTGTATAATCAAGTCAATGCAATTTTGTACATGTATCCATTAAAAATGGCAGATTGTAAAAATGTAATTAGAACATGTTTACAAAATTTGTCATACGGAAAAGTTGTTGATTGTTTTAAGTTAATTAATATCATAAGTAAATTAATGATCATATATTTTACCGAAATTAACCCTAATTGGTTGGTATGTTATACATTTTATATCAGAAACAGAAAATATTTGTTAATGTATCTATTAGCACATACACCTGAGATACAGGTTTATCCTAGTTCAGGTGCCTGTTATTGTAGACTATTTTAAATTAAGACATTGTTTGAATTAATTGTATAGTTTAATGAAATAAAAATTATTATAAAATTATAAAATTATTTGTCACCCTTATTCTATAAAAAAGTTAATATCTACTATGCCGTAAAAATGTCATGTAGTGGTGGCGTAAGAAAATCTACTACGACCACACAGTTCACCTGATGGTAAGTGGTGGCTGTTGCCCAAAGATACATAATATCTATCCTCAATTAAAATTAAAAATTATGAAACGTAAGCACCCTAAAACGACCTAGATGTAATGCTTCGATAGCAGCAAAAGGGTGATTCGAAACACAACATGGTATTGTCATTTTACCCTCGTATTCTGTGAGAGTGTGGCCGTTTCCTGGTCAAGCCTATTTATTTGTACTGAATCCAATATTTCTTTCATGGAATAAGGGTAAAAACGAGTTCACAGTCCACCTGATGATAAGTGGATGCAGTGTCTATATATATCTATATAAATCCTCGATTAAGAATAAAAATGCAAATGCTTTTCACCAAAGAGGACTAAGATGGAATGCCTCGTTTCCAGTAAAAAAAAGTCACCATATGAAACACATCAGCGTTAAGCTGCTTTTTCAAGCGACTTCAAAAAGGAGGAGGTTTACAATTCGTCGGAATCTTTTTTTATCGGTGAACATAACCGATTACTCGAAGACGCCTGAAATCATTTAAATTTTATTGAAATCAGTTGAGCGGTTTAAAAAAAAAACATCAATAAATTATATTTATATTGAAGTCGGTTGTACAATTTTTTTAATTCTACCACTTGTTACGACGGTATTCTGTGAGGGCGTGGTCCTTTTCCGGTCAAGCCGGTCCATTCGTGCTACAACCATAATATAGCTGCAGCGTGGCTCTACCACGTATAAAACTTCAGTTTAGCAACATTATAAAATTATAATTCTAAACTGAAGTCGAAGCAAAGTTGCAGGAAAATCTTAATAATAGAAATTTGTGTTGAAAAATAAGAATTTTAGAAAATAAATTCAAAGGTTTAATCGACACGAATTTTCAAGTAATGGGCTAAAAGTGAAAGAACTGACATCTTTTTTTTACCTCTTCCAATTCTCGCACCATACCAATCACTATAGATCGAGTTCTGATTCTCTGCCAAATTGAAATACTCACGTTTTACTAAATCAGACTTTAACTTCAGTGTATAAAATTGAAAATCACATAACGTTGATACTAGTATTGATATTGCTCCAGCTTGGAGCCAATAAGCTTAATGAATATTTGAGCGGGTGATTGTACGAAAATGTGTTATTAAGGGCTATTATACTATATTAATTGGAATTACTCGTTTATAATAGGAGTGTAGATTCATAGATATTATTAAATAAAAATATTTAAAACTATTAAAAACATGTGTGCAGTTCACACAGGATATACTTAAGTGAAAGCTTATTTATTTTTTATTAATAAATAATATTTTATATTTCATTTTTCATAATTAATTTATTGAGACCAAAATAATAGGTACCACTATAAACTGTATTCTATATCTTTCTCTCGCAGGCATCCTATAGATGTATATGTTTGTTTAACTATGTCATCAAACCCCCCCCCCCCTCGTGACCATGAATGCGCAAATACCACACATAGAATAAAACTAATTTTACGGATTTTAAAGTTAATTTTTAATTTTCAGTGCTTGACGTTAAAAAGTCATTGAGAAATCATTCAGCGGGCATCATGTTGTGTACTGGATAATTCTCACGATTTGTTTATTCATTCATTCATTACTCATTACATCTATCGAAAGTCCATTGCTGAACGCAGGCCTCCCTAATAGATTGCCTCATGGGGAGGACTTATACTCGTAGATGACACATGTGGTGGGCGGTTTTAATTACTTATTAAAGCCAGTTGACTACAATTTTCAACATGGTAGTGCCATGCTGCAGCTATGTTGGTATTATAGTTGTAGCACGAATCGACCAAGGAAGGACCACGCTCTCAGCAATATACCAGCGTAAAATAGCAGCTTTACGCTGATTCATATGGTGAGTGTAGAGAACCGGAGACGCTTTTCACTGGAAACGAGGCATTCCATGTTTGTCCTCACGGGTGACCCATCTGCATTTTGGTTCGTAATCGAGGATAGATGTAACCACTTATCATCAGGTGGACTGTGTGCTAGTTTGCCATTCCTACCCTATAAAAAAAACAATACCTCTTGGTGGTAAGTGATGATGAAGCCCTAGATGGTAAATCTTGGGTTGTAAACTTGACTTGTTTTCAGGAAGATGCTGCTGCCTATCTTCTTTCAGTTTCCCCCTATCCTCAGTGTTCCTCTGTAAGGCTGGACTTGCCTAGTCGGACTATTTATCCTAGGTAAACACTCGTCAAAAATTCCCATCAACTCCCGGCATAGGTGGGACATGGACGTTAAACGTGAACTTTGTTTTATCCATGTTCATTTTAAGGCATATCCGTTTTGAGACAATATTGAGGTCATTGAGCACGGGGCAGAAACAGATGAATGGGTGGTACCTACCCAGACGGACTCGTTAGCAGGAAAGGAGTCCTAGCAGTCAGATACACAATTAAATACATTATAACATATTCACATTTATAGGTATATTTTTAAAATACTAATAAAATAAAAGATGAAACATATTTGCCTTCAGAACGGTGTTGGAACAGTGTTTTCAGGCATTGCTTATTCAGAGCGATCTTGATATTTTCTGGAAGGGTGCCTAAAGCAGTGAAGCCTCAATAGTAAAAGATGACTTCAAAAATTTACTGTACTGAGTTCTTGGGGAATACTAATTTTAAGACTGTGATGGTTGAGGTTTTTTTTAGATATGATGGAGAATCTGCATTGTATATAATGAAATGTAGGAGAAATAAAAGGAGATAAACTTTTTATAAGTAAAGTAGCAACCAAAAAACATAATTATAGAAGAAGGTGCAAACGACATGCGACTCACGTGATGGTAAGTGTCGATCGCCGCTCATGAGCAACTGCAACACCAGGGAAATTGCAGGTGCGTTGCATAGTGGACACAGGCTTTATTTCTAAGACGGTTTTCGCATATCCCTTATATTTATTTATTTAAAGATTTTATACATACCTTGTTTATAGCTGCACTTAATGCCAGGCGTTCTCCACCGACTTACTTTGAGATCGTGCAGAAAAGTTGAAGTTGGTGTAAAAAAATAAGCATGCGCTTGAATTTGAAATTAATTATTTAAAGGTAGCGGTACCGAGGGTCACTCTCACGTCTTACGAATACTATAATATTTATTAAGATTTCTACATTAACTTTGACCTCCCGCAGCTCATGGCATTAATAGTTAAGTAACAAATATGGAAGTTGTCAGTGATGACGTATGGATCTGAGACATAGTCCTTCACTGCAGACCGTTTGAGGAAGCTTAAGGTCGGTCACTGGATAATGAAGAGTGTTATACTTGGAGTTTCTCTACGTGATGGAGTTCGTAATGAAGACATTCGCAGCAGAACCAGAATAACCGACATAGCTTAATTGGTTAGTAAGCTGAAGTTGCAATGGGCCGGCCATATAGCTCAAAGAACCGACAACTGATTGGGGAGTAACAGTCTCGTACCATTAAGCGAAGTGTGAATCTTAGATCTTTAATTTTATATTAGCCGACTCCAAAAAAGGAGGAGCTCCATAGAACTGTATATTCTTTTTTTGTATGTATGTTACGCGATATCTTTGTCAATTGTGAACCTAACTTATAGAGGTGGATTTTTCCTCTCTAAGGTATAGAGGTGGATTTTTACTCCTAATATATATGAGACCATATCTGAGGTAGAAACTTTTTGTTAAAAAAATAATGAACTAAATCAGTTCACAATTTACGAAGATATCGCGTAACATACATAAATAAACATACAGTCGAATTGTAAGCACAGTTCTTAGTCAGCTAAAAATGGGCTTAAAAACTTTTCTGTTATGCCGTGGGAAACAATGGGCGGTTAAGTCCCATTGTGCGACTGTACTTCTATTATTCAATTTAATGGGCATGCTAAACTATAGGCCGAAATTACAGAAACAAGTTCACCCGTAAGTTGTTCGCAAGCTGTCGAACTTGAAATGAGAAACTGATAGTCTTTGATCGCAATAAGTTCGACTCAAGTTTTGTAATTTCAAAATAACATTGTTTCATAGCCGAGACATCTGGCGCCAGATCTTACTTACGTAACTAATTGGTGCTGAAATAGTTTTGAACTGTTAATTAAATGCCACCAGGAAAACAATTTTTTAATTATTATATGCCAGTGCTTGACGACAATCCCACCTGATGGTAGGAGGTGAAGGAAAAAATCAATAAATGTTTATTCCGTAATTTTTTTTATGTATTTTATTTTATTTTATTGTATACTAATACCTGTGACAGAAATCTCGCTCTTCCTTAATTAACGTACTATACTTTGGTTACAAAAGTAATATTCCTTTCCTCTGTGGTGATGAAGCACTTGATGATAAATAGCCCTGGCTTGGCGTAACAAAAGCCTAATCACATATCACACAGTATGTTGACGCCTGACGCATTTTATTAGCAACCATGCGCCTTAGATAGTAATAGTTTTTAAATTATAGCAGTTTATGTATACTATGTAATGTACTATTCATTGTCATATTTTTGTCACTACCTGCTCATTCATTGTATCATTGGCTCTCGCATTATATAGACCTTTACCAATTCAGTCTCTGTTATTATTTCAAAATTTCTTTCTTTGAATATTTCAATGAGCGTTAGACTCATTCCGCTTGTCCAAAACCGTTGAATTTTTATAGTTAGATTTAATTGATACTCCACACCCCAAAAAAATTTATTTATACCACCCAGTACTTTTCATTCTCGCTAATCGAAATATCAAAATTTCAATTACGACTGCATCTGGGTGACCACAATTTATCCACGTTCAATTTTATTCATCTGCTTGAAATAATCCCAGCGAATATCTCAACTCAAGCGAATACCTAAATACCACAGTGACAGACAGACAAACGGACAACGAAGTGTTTTTGTTAACTTATTATATGCCAGTACTTGACCACAATCCCACCTGGTGGTAAGTGGTGATGAAGTCGGAGATGGTAAATCGCACTGTCTTAGCGCAACAATAGCCTATTCGCTCTTGCCTTGAAGACACCAGATTGTATTCAATTATTATTGTATAATATATTGTTTCCATAAGTGTTTCGTATTGTTTACTTTGGTTTGAAGTTCTAAACTATAAAAACATAAGTCAATATGAGTACATGTTACAAAAGACGAACAAACCGTTTGGTTCAAAAGCGTGAATCATCGACAGCAAAAGTGCTCTTCCATGGTTTTCCGATGGTAGGAAGATGGACCCTGATTCCTCCTTACCATCCCGGTAAGGAGGAATCAGGGAATATAATTCCAGGAAAACTTTCGTGTATAAAAATCTAAAAACCTTTTGAGGACATACGAAGTCTGCTAACATGCACTGGGGCAATGCGGTAGAACCATTTCAGAAATGAGAGGTGTTCTTGGACATATAGGTTTACTAACATGATTTTCTTTACCGACGAGCACGTGGTAAATGAGAAATTATTAACAATTTTAGTGATACCTAGTGGTAGTGGTTTCTACGTGGTAGAGCCACGCTGCAGCTATATTATAGTTGTAGCACGAATGGGTCAGCTCGACCGGGGAAGGACCACCCACTCACAGAATACCAGCGTATAATAGCAGCTCAATGCTGCTGTGTTTCCTATAGTGAGTGTAGAGAACCGGAGACCCTTTTTACTGGAAACGAAGCATTCCATCTTAGTCCTCAGGGGTGACAACGCATCTGCATTTTGATCTTAATCGAGTATACAGGTCTATGGGCTACATCATCCACTTTTTATCAAGTTGTCTTCAAGTTGTCTTTTCATTAAGTCTGTGTGCCCGTTTGTTCCCCTTATCCTATAAAAAAAACTAGCTTACCTTAATATAACATCGACTTATGAAGACTTTAATTTACAACATGTCTCGTTTAGTAAATAACATTAAAAACTGCTATCGTTTAAATATTGAGGCAAGTGTTATGTCATAGATACTATTTACTTTATATTATAAGACCTGTATACTTTATATTGTTTATTTACTTAAAAGCTAAATTACTTTCTTAGAAGCCAAACTAATGTTATGTCATAGGATACTATTTACTTTATGTTATAAGACCTGTATACTTTATAAATCATATTTTTTACTTCCTTAGAAGCCACACTAATTCGATTGTAATATTATATGCTAATGTTTATAGTTTACCATAAGTTAACCATAACACCAAGAACAATGTTGTTCCCTTATGTTTACCCCCACCTCCTAGCTTCCTACACTATTTAAACCAAATCTTTCGATCCCTCAACATAATTCCATTCCCAAGTTCTCTGTATCGGGGTGCGAAGTCAGAAGTCCTCCACGTGTGCCTGGTAGTTGCGGGTCCTCTCGATAAGTCTGGAGGAAGAGCAGCTACTGGGCCAGTGCACCCTGGGCGCGGCAGTAATCTTCCTCGAGAAGGAAGAAATTCTTACTCCTTGGGAAGGTTACTGCCGCGGCTAATTATTCTGACATGGGTGGGGTCCGTCCCGGACCAACGGCGCGTTCCACTGCGTGACCTCTGATCAGCAGAGGGCATAGCAGAGGAGTGAGGGCAGGCTCGGTGTGCACTTACCCTGCCTCCGGGCAGACAGTGAAGGATTCATCCTTTGCTGTCACCGCCGGTCTCGTAATCCCAGTATCGAAGTGTCGTGGATCATGTCTCGCGGCTTTGATTGGGACCGAGGGTCTTGGCTTAACCGCCCGGACCGCGAGGAGAAACCTCTATAAAAGTTACCCCGAATCTCAAGCGGCGACGCACCGCGAGGATGGATGGCTGACGGGGTTCTACGAACAAATCAGTCGATAGTGCGCTCCTCGCCAGGGTACCTGCAGACCCCTGGCGAGTAATAAATCTCTAAATCTGCTTACCTTGGTGGGGTCACTGCCAAGGTGGACCTTTAATTACTCCCATACTCGTGGGTACAAATATGGAAATAAAACCAAAACCGCCGACAACGGCAACATAGAGGAGAGGAACGATGCGGGGACAGAGTCCGACGCCGCATCGAGCAGCGTGGGAGGCTCAGAGAGCTCCCGACGCGTGGAGCCTGGGACCGCGGAGACCAGTAAGTTCTTCCGCAAGCGGTCCAGGCGGGATGGCGACCAGGGGTCGTCAGCCGATGAAGAGGAGGCTTCGCCGGAAAACCCCACCAACAGGCGGGGCGGGCTGAGAGGCAGGGGCCTCTGACAATCAGAGGCCGAACAAGCGGCAAAGCATGCCGAGGAGGCGCCACCCGGGCGATACGGCTCGGGTATCAGGCGAAGAGACGGATGCGACTGGCGGCCTGAGGTGGAGCGTAAGGCCAGATTCGCAAAGGAGGTGGAGGCCGCGATCAAGGTCGTGGCCCACAAGCAAAAGGCCTCCTCAAAGTTAAAGGCCATTCCCGCGGCCTCCGCCTCCATCATGGCGGCTGCGGAGGCCAACGGTAGCGGAGCTGCGGGCGGATGTGGCCCGCCTGACGTCCGCCATGGAGACTCTCCAGAAGGAGAACGAGAAGCCCGCGCAGACCTGGCCAGTCTACGTGAGCCTGCCTCTCGCGCGGCGCCCCAGACGCAGCGCCCAAGCCAGCCCGTGCCGATGGAGAACCAGGTTCTGAACCTGGTCCGGCAGGAGCTGGCTGCCTTCCAGCACCGGTTCTCCGTGCTGGAGGGCATCGTCCTGCGGCCCCCTAGGGCAAACAAGACGGCGGCGAGGCCGGCAACGGTCTCGTACGCGGCGGCCACAGCTGCCGCATCAAGCCGGGCCGTCCAGCCAGCCTTCGGGCGGGGCTGCAGTTGCTCCTCCTCCTGAAAGCCGGCTCCGGCAAAACCGGTACCGGCTGAACCGGCTCCGGCTAAGCCGGCAACGGGAAGGAGAGGCAAGGCGAAGGCAAAAAAGGGCAAAGCGGCAGCACAGGCGGTGGCTGCGCCAGCCCCAGTGCCTGCGGCGAATGTGCCAGCGCCAGCGGCAAGCCAGCTGCCGCCGCCACCGCCCCTCAGCTCCTACACCTCCCGCGGCTGAAGCCGGTTGGCAGGTGGTCGGGGAAAAAATAAGGGAAGAAGGCAGCCAAAAGGCCAAAGAGCAGGAGCGGCAGCGCCAGTTCAGGGCGCGCAAGATCGCGGCTAGGCTCCGCGCCCGAAGACCGCAGCTGTAGTGATTACACTACAGCCGGACGCGGAAAGAAGGGCGTTACCTACCGCGATCTGCTCGCAAAGGCGAAAGAGGCGGTGGATCTCGGGGAGCTCAGGATCACCGGGGCCTCCGCTCAAAGTCACCCAGACGGGGCCCGTATGCTGGAGATCCCGGGGAATCCAGTGGCGCGACCGCGGACGCTCTGGCTGCAGCTCAGAGCGTCCCTGGACGCGGACGAGGCCAGTGTCCAGGCCCGTCAGATGCGCAGACCTGCGCATCATGGGTCTGGACGACTCGGTATCGGAGGAGGTTGGTGGCCGCCGTCGCCAGGTCCGGGGGGTGCACTACTGACCAGATCAGGTCAGGCGCCATACGCCCGGTCCAACAGGGTATGCATGCCGCCACGGTGTGCTGCCCTGTTACGGCGGCCAAAACCATAGTGGAGGGCCGAAGGCTTCTGGTGGGCTGGGTCTCAGCGCAGGTTAAGCTGCTGGAGCCCAGACCTCTGAGGTGCTACCGCTGTCTCGTGGGGCACCACGTATCGGTGAAATGCGCCTCGGAGGTTGACCGCAGTGGCCTTTGCTTCCGCTGCTGTCAGCCCGGACACATATCGGCGACCTGCTGCGCCACGCCGCACTGTGATGCATGTGCGGCGACCGGCAAGCCAGCCGATCACCGGGCCGGAAGCAGGGCCTGCGTGCCACCCGCCAAGGCCAAGGCCGCGGGTAGGGGAGGGCCCTCCGCCGCCACCGCCTCTGTGGCCACCGCCGCAGTCGCGACTGCCGCCGCCGCCGCTGTCGCTGTCGCTGCCGCCGCCGCCGCCGCCGCGACACCGACGCCCGCAGAGAGGCGCCCCGTGGAGGAAGCTGAAATGGAATGCCTATAACGGCCCCATTAAGCTTCCTCCAGGCGAATATCAACCACTGCGCCTGTGCTCAGGATCTGTTGCTCCAGAGCATGGCGCAGTGGTCGATGCTATCGCTGTGGTCGCTGAGCCGTATTTTGTCTGGCCTAGGGAGGACTGGGTGGCGGACCTTAACGGCTCAGTGGCCATCATTTCTTCAGCCGCCGCCGGTACCCCGACCCTGAAGGTGTCAGGAGGGGTCAGGGTGCGTAGCAGCACAGTTCAGGGAGTTCGTCATTGTGGGGTGTACTTCTCCCCGAACCGATCTCGCCGAGTTTCACAACTCTCTTGCAGAGCTGAGAGCAGTCGTCGTCGGAAGCTATCCCCTCCCCGTACTTGTCCTCGGGGACTTCAATGCCAAGAACTTGGCTTGGGGTTCTCGTCGTACAGATGTGCGGGGTAGGATGGTGGAAGACTGGGCTCTGGAGACAGGCCTGGTCGTCCTAAATCAGGTTCTGTCCCCACGTGTGTGCGGATGCGGGGCGAGTCGGTGGTGGACATTTCGTTCGCTAGCCCGCTCTGTCGCCGCGTGCCATTGACTGGCGTGTCATGGAGGGGGTGGAGACCTACTCCGACCACCGGTACATCCGGTTTGACGTCTCCACCCAGCCCTCGAGCGCGCCAGTCCTACAGGCCCCGAGTGGTCCGCGTTGGGCGCTGAAGCAGCTGGACCGGGAGCTCCTCCTGGAAGCCTCGATCGTGCAGGCCTGGGTGTCATCACCGGACAGGCCTGCCGACGTCAATGATGAGGCAGGGTGGTTCCAGGAGGCCATGTCCGAGATATGTGACGTGGCAATGCCCGCGTCCGGCCAGGAAGTGCCCGGCGTCAGGTGTATTGGTGGTCGCGTGAGCTGACGTCTCTGCGCGAGGCGTGTGTCGCCGCGCGGCACCTGTACGCCAGGCATCGCAGGCTCCGCATTCGTCCACCGAATGCGGCAGCCATTGAGGCGGGCTGCAGGGATACAGAGCGGCGAAGACCGCCCTCCGGGAGGTTGTCCTGCGGGCCCGGATCGGGCCCGTGAGGAGATGCTGGAGACTCTCGATAGAGATCCGTGGGGGCGCCCTTACAAGATGGTGCGGGATAAACTCCGCACCTGGGCCCCCCCGCTGACGCAGAGTCTCCGGCCTCAGCTCGTGGAGGATGTGGTGAGCGCCTGTTCCCTGCGCGCGGGAACATCCGCCCCGCCTATGGCTCCGCCACCTGCGGTGCCGGAAGCGGACCACCAGGAAGGGACCGGGGTAGACCTGAGAGTGGCGGTACGTAGGCTCAAGGCCAGGAATACCGCCCCAGGACCCGATGGCTTGCCTGGCAAAGCCTGGGTCCTGGCCTCGGAGGCTCTCGGGCCCCGACTGGAGGCTCCTAAGCGCATGCTTGAGAGAGGCCAATTCCCGCTTCGTTGGAAGACGGGAAGCTGGTCCTCATTCGGAAGCCGGGGCGCCCTGCGGACTCTCCGTCCGCATACCGGCCCGTGGTGCTGCTCGACGAGGTGGGCAAGCTCTTTGAAAGAGTAATTGCAAACCGCCTCGCCGAGCACCTTGCGAGACAGGGCCGGATCTTGCGGAACACCAGTTTGGTTTCCGCAAGAGGCGCTCTACGGTGGACGCCATCATGCGCGTGAGCCCTCACGACGGGGATGCAGTGGCCAGGGTTGTATTGGCGGTGTCTCTCGACATCGCCAACGCCTTCAACTCCATGCCCTGGAGCTGCATTAGGAGGCACTCCGGTATCACCGGGTGCCGACCTATCTCCGTCGTATAGTCGGGGACTATCTGACGGACAGGGCCGTCATCTACCCCGGTCGAAACGGTGAGTGGAACCGGCGAGATGTCGTGCGGTGTCCCACAGGGTTCGGTTCTGGGGCCGCCCTGTGGAACATCGGTTACGACTGGGTGCTGCGCGCCGACCTCCCCGGCGTCAGCGTAGTTTGCTACGCTGACGATACGCTGGTACTGGCACGGGGGTCGTACGAGGCGGCGGCGGAAACTATGACACGCGGGCTGCGATAGTCGTTGAGAGGATCCGGCAACTGGGTCTCGAGGTGGCTCTGCACAAGTCCGAGGCCATGCACTTCCATGGTCCTCGGAACAGGCCACCACTGGGATCCTCAGTGATGGTAGGAGGGGTATCCGTCGGCGTCGAGTCGACGTTGAAGCACCTAGGACTCGTCCTCGACGGCCGATGGAACTTCGTTGAGCACTTCCGACGTTTGGCTCCCAAACTGGAACGGACCGGGGCTGCCTTCAGGCGGCTCCTGCCGAACCTGGGGGGGCTAAACGCCTCCTGCCGGAGGCTCTACGCGGGTACGTGAGGTCCATGGCCCTTTACGGGGCCCCGGTGTGGGCGCGTGGTTTGGCGCGGCTTGCCGTCCACCACCTAAACGCGCCCCAAAGGGTGGTTGCCGTAAAGATGGTTCGCGGCTACCGCACGATCTCCCGCGAGGCGGCGAGCCTCCTTGCTGGATTGCCGCCATGGGATCTAGAGGCGATAGTCCTCGCGCGCCTGCACGAATGGCGCGGAGGCACTGCCGGGAAACCCGCTGCCGCGGCAAGTTGTCGCGCAGCGGACAGACTTCCGGCATGATCTCATGGCGACATGGAGAGCGACTGTCGCAACCCCGTGCTGGGCACGCCACTATAGCGGCGATAAGACCCCTCTTTGAGGAGTGGCTTGAGAGACGCCACGGTGTCCTCACCTTCCGCCTGACGCAGGTCCTCACCGGACACGGTGTGTTCGGGAGGTTCCTGCACCGAATCAGGCGGGAGGAAACGCCAGGTGCTCCACTGCGAGGATCGACCGGAGGACACGGTGGAGCACACCGTGGAGGTGTGCCCTGCTTGGGCGGAGCACCGCCGTGTACTCGTAGCGGCGATAGGCGGCGGCGACCTCTCGCGTCCGGCCCTGGTCGAAGCCATGGTCCGGAGCGAGACGGAATGGGATGCCGTCACCACCTTCTGCGAAGCAGTGATGCTAGCGAAGGAGGTGGCGGAGCGGAGAAGGAAAGAGCAACAGCTTTCCTTCCCGGCCGCCGCGGAGACGCCCGGGCGTCGGGGGCTACGTCGTGGCCCCTGACCACCGTAGGCGCGGACCTGTGGACGGCGAGCAATGGGTAGCTCGCCGTCCGTCCGTCTAACGACGACAGGCCGTGTCGACGGCGCGTTTTGTTCCACGCGCGCCTCAAGAGCTGTCAGCAGCGTGAAGGGGCCCGTAAGGGCCGACGCCTGCCGGGGCTGCGGGCTGTTCGAAAGAGATACCGCGGCTCCGGAACGTAAGGGCACTGAAGGAACACGGATGGTTTTAGTCAGTAACTGACACTCCTTCCGCTCCACCCACAGCGAAGGCGTCATTAGATGATTTTCCATCCGCAAAAAAAAAAAAAAAGTTCTCTGTATCAACTACTATATTTTAAGTTAGTTTAAAAATATTAAATAAATTTATTTTTAAAGAGTTTTGTCGAAGCCACATAACACAAGGGTATTATTTTAGTTTTGGAATATCGGAATAGCTAGTTGTCGCTATCCTCTAATTAATATAATTGCTAGAACGTGCTCACGAAAATGCCTCCTAAAGGCAGTCGTTATTAAAATTTATATGAAAGTGCCCTTATATGTATTTATTTGCACACCAAAGTCCTTAAACAATAAACACAAAATGTTTACTTATTATGCACAGCAGTATTTCAGCTGACGCTCACAAAAGGAGAACCTTAGCTGTAAACGTCAGTACTCTTCCAGTGTCACAATATACAAAAATTACACAATAATAACAATTAAGCTCATGAAAAGGTAGTAAAAAGAAAATAAAAAAATTGACCATTTTTAAGGAAAACAAGATATATATGTACCGCTTTGTCTGTCTGTGCATGCGTGAGTGCGTGTGTGTGTGTGTGTGTGCGTGTTCGCGCGCGCGCGCTCGTGTGTGTGTGTGCGCGCGCGTGTGTGTGTGTGTGTGTGCGCGCGCGTGTGTGTGTGTGTGTGTGTGGATGGGGTATATATATGGACAATATATCAACTTATGGGTTTCAGCATAATTCCGTTGTGTTATAATCAAGACTTTGTAGCCACTATATTGTGCACAAAATTTAATAATATTACAAATATTATTAAATTTTGTGTACACTAATATTTTGTTTTATTTTATACATTAAATAAATTATTTACCTTGTTATTAATAAAAGGGTCTAGGAAATTGATAAAAACGTTGGCCAAATGAAGTTTTCGGTGCACCGACCGAGTTATATTTTGCGTTGTTGACGATATGACTGTTGACTGTTTACTTCGCTAGTGGCCTCACAGGGCCCACTAGGCCCTTTGGCCCCCTAGGCCCCTTATGGGCCCCCCTAGGCCCCTTATGGGCCCTATCCAGCCCACTCCGGGCTTCCCTCGGCCCACGCAGCCACCAATTCTCCCCTGGGGCCCCAAAAAGGCCGACCCCCGCGGACTTCCTCCGCTCCTCAACAGGCGCAACCCTCAATGGTTGATGACCTGAATACGGTTTATACCGCTATTCAGAGCATCGACATTGGCGAGATCGCCATACTAGCGCTTAAACTGCGTGCTGCTAGGTCCCCTCAGGACCATCTCCTCGCTCTAGCGGAGCACCACAATCTTCTGTGTTCGTTGTAAGTTAAGTTAATTAAGTCCCACGGACGTATTAAGCCTAAGGGCTTATCGCTTGTTTCGTTCAATACTCGCGGTTTGCGAAATAACCTCCCCGAGCTTAAGCTCTTTCTTCGAGATCGCGAAGCCGACCTCCTCCTCCTACAGGAGACCCACCTCAGACCCCAGAACCTCAAAGGTTTCTCCATCAAGAAGTATTCTCTTCTTCGTAATGACAGACCTGACCGCAAAGGCGGCGGTACTGCCATTTACTACAAGAAGATACTACATTGCTCTCACATCCCCACGCCGCCGCTTACCAATATGGAAGCCACGGTATGCACATCCGTCCATCGTCATAGCCTCCTGCTATATCCCTAGTGGAACTCTCCCCTCAAAAAGATTTTGAGGTCATCCTTGCTTTAGGCAATTCAGTTATTATGTTTGGAGATTTTAACTCCAAGCATACTGATTGGACTTGTCTTACTACTACTCAGAGTGGCAAGAAACTGCTTGATATCACGCAGTCTCTCGACCTCACTGTTCTCAGTCCCCTCGGTGTCACTCACTATCCCGACAACACCGACCACGCTCCTGACGTATTAGACTTTGCAATAGCAAAGAAGTCTCCCTCAACCTCAGGTCAATCGAGACCTTGATGATCTTGGATCCGACCACCGCCCTGTCTCCCTCATACTTGGCCATCAGCCACCTCCCCATCCTCCACGAAAACCTTCACTAACTGGAAGGGCTTCAAGACGTCCTAGCCACAGCTTTGGACTCTCCGGATTCCCCTATCCCCTTTCTTCGGACTTATTCGACAGTACCGAAAAATCGACACCGCGGTCGATTCACTCTCCACTTTATAACATCCTCCCTTAAGGAGAATGAAAGGATCGTCCCGGTTGCTAATAATAATGGTCTTCCTTACATATTAGCAACCTAATAAAGCAGAGAGCTGCTCTCCGGAGAGCAGCACTCTATCCAACCCCGAATACAGACGTACGGCCAATCGTCTTCAACGAGAAGTCCATTCACGCCTTTTCGAATTTCGAGACCTCGAAAAGAGTAATCTCATGGAGAATATCTCTCCTCTCATACAGCGTACTATCGGATGGCAAGAGCCCTCCGCATAGACGCTATCACTCATACTCCTCCTCTCTCACTCCGACGTTACTATTGCCTTCGAGGACGAGGAAAAGCTGAGTGCTTTGCAGACAGCATCGCTGCTCAATGCCTCCCAGCTCTCAACCCACAGACCCTCCCACATCCAGACAGTGGAGGATGAGGTCCGCCGCCGGAACTCACCCCACAGTCTCTGACCCTATCACTGTGTCCAATGATGAGATCTCATCCTCATCAAAGAACTGAAGCCCAAAAGGCTCCAGGCGCGGATGGCATCTCCAACCAAGCCCTCTAAAATTTTCCTGAGCAGGTGTTAACCCTTTTGGCTATTATCTTCAACGCCTGCTTCAACCTTAGTTACTTTCCCACCACGTGGAAAGAGGCAACTGTCATTGGTATCCCCAAGCCAGGAAAGCCTCACAATCTCCCCTCCAGTTATCGTCCCATCAGCCTCCTCAAGGCCATGGGCAAACTATTTGAACGAGTTATCCTCACTCGCATGAGGCGCCATCTGTTTCCCACAGACGGTGACCTCTTGTCATCCTCACCAATTTGGTTTGAGCGAAACACTCTTGTCCCCAACAAGTTCACCGTATTGTGAAATACATTCTCAGCGGTTTTATCCTCGCCGTCATAAGACCATCGCGGTCTTCTTCGACATAGCAAAAGCGTTTGATAGAGTCTGGCACGAAGGCCTTATCTACAAACTACACAATATAGGTCTCCCTGATCGTCTTGTTCGTCTCGTGGCCTCCTATTTGAAGGACCGTACCTTTCGTTTCAGACACGAAGGCACGCTCTCCTCTTCGCGCCAAATCAAAGCCGGTGTCCCTCAGGGCTCCGTACTTGCCCCCCTCCTATATATCCTGTACACCAACGACATTCCCATCCCGTCGAATGGTGTTCAGCTCTCCCTCTTTGCAGACGACACTGCCCTCTACTGCAAAGGCACATCTTTACCCTTTATACGGAACAAGATCCAAAAGTCAGTTAATGACTTAGGAGCTTGGTTCCAAAAATGGCGTATCGATGTGAACCCGGAGAAGAGCTCCGCCGTTCACTTCGAACATAAACGACGCCGCCCCACTATCACTCCGCCAATCCGTATGCTAGGATCCTTGTCCCTGGCACACGTCCGCCAAATACTTAGGTGTCACCTTGACACGAGGCTCACTCGAGCCTCATGTTAAGAGGGTAACCGAGAAACTCTCTCTCGGACCCCCCCAACCAGCTTTCGGCCGACCTGAACTGCCTCTTGGCGGCTCAGGCAAAGCCTTCTTCTTCCAATGGTTAATATGCCTTAGTAGGCTCATCTCTCAGCGGCCTTCCGCCGCCTGCGCCCTCTTTCCCTAAAGAGGGTCGCGTCCGTTTCGGCAGAAAGGCCACTATGGCCAAAGCCGTCCCCAAGGTGGTGTTTAGTGGGTAGGCACTTAGGTTAGTTAGGTTAGTCAGTGAGTCCCACATAACCACGCAGCCGGCTGCGTGGTATGCTTAGAGCATTCACCACCTCCCTCCCCCGCTTCCGGAGGGTGCCTTTTGCATTGGGCGCAAAAAAACCCTCAACATAATTCCATTCCCAAGTTCTCTGTATCAACTACTATATTTTAAGTTAGTTTAAAAATATTAAATAAATTTATTTTTAAAGAGTTTTGTCGAAGCCACATAACACAAGGGTATTATTTTAGTTTTAGAATATCGGAATAGCTAGTTGTTGCTCTCATTAATATATTTGCTAGAACGTGCTCACGAAAATGCCTCCTAAAGGCAGTCGTTACTAAAATTTATATGAAAGTGCCCTTATATGTATTTATTTGCACACCAAAGTCCTTAAACAATAAACACAAAATGTTTACTTATTATGCACAGCAGTATTTCAGCTGACGCTCACAAAAGGAGAACCTTAGCTGTAAACGTCAGTACTCTTCCGGTGTCACAATATACAAAAACTACACAATAATAACAATTAAGTTCATGAAAAGGTAATAAAAAGAAAATAAAAAAATGACCATTTTTAAGGAAAACAAGATATATATGTACCGCTTTGTCTGTCTGTGCATGCGTGAGTGCGTGTGTGTGTGTGTGTGTGTGTGTGTGTGTGTGTGCGCGTGCGCGTGTGTGTGTGTGCGCGCGCGCGTGCGCGTAATGTGTGTGTGTGTGTGCGCGCGCGTGTGTGTGTGTGTGTGCGCGCGTGCGCGTGTGCGTGCGCGCGCGTGTGTGTGTGTGTGTGTGTGTGTGTGTGTGTGGATGGGGTATATATATGGACAATATATCAACTTATGGGTTTCAGCATATATTCCGTTGTGTTATAGTCAAGACTTTGTAGCCACTATATTGTGCAAAATTTAATAATATTACAAATATTATTAAATTTTGTGTACACTAATATTTTGTTTTATTTTATACATTAAATAAATTATTTACCTTGTTATTAATAAAAAGGGTCTAGGAAATTGATAAAAACGTTGGCCAAATGAAGTTTTTCGGTGCACCGACCGAGTTATATTTTTGCGTTGTTGACGATATGACTGTTGACTGTTTACTTCGCTAGTGGTAGTAGCAGTTTTATGTACATTAGCATGCTGTTTTAATAGTGTATGTAGTATAAGAAGTTGTCTCACTGTATATACTGTGAATATTAAAGGTGTATGTTATAAAACTAAAATCTCAGCAATAGATACACATTACATGCATGAAGTAATTTAATATTTATCATATTTTGTAGTTGTAACATTCTTGAAAAAGTTTTGACTAGGAAAGTAAGAGACTGAAGATTTTTTCAACTCTGTAGAATTTTTTTATTTTACTTTTTTATATTAAAACTGAAGTGACAAACGGACCTACAATCTACTTGATAGTAAGTGGCTACTGCTGTCCATGGACACCTGCAACCAACCTCATACAAAGTAGGCTACACACCTTGTCATTCCTGAGGACTAAGATGGAATGCCTTACAGCCTGTAATTATACTGGCTCTCTATACGCATCAGACGGGAATAAAGTAATGCAAGCACTGTTATTTGTCGTCAGTAATAGGTGAGTGGGTGGTGCCGTGTTTTCCTTGGTGTTATGAAAAAATATTGAACTTTCAAATAAGCCCGATATTCCCTATTCCTTTGTCACAAGATAACAAAAGAATACATTGAGACGATTTATTCAATTTATTAAATTAGAATACCGTGTGTTGTCAGCGCAAAGAAATCCATCACGCCATTTAAGCCCGTGGGTGTCGTAAGAGGCGACAAAGCAAAACGGAAATAGGAGATGGTCAGCAGCATCTCTTGATAACAACTCAAAATTATAAAAAACTGCGGTTGTCAACCGTGGCAACTATGGCAAAATCCCCCGTATGAGGCAATTTATGGGGGAGTGATGTGTTGTGTGTGTGTGTGTTCAGCGGTGGACTTTTATGGATTTTAATGGAATGGAATGGCATATTACAACGCTACGTTGTTGTTTGAAGTTTCTTGGTAAAATAAAAAAATAAAAATTGTGAGGAAATTCTTTTAGCTAAACTTTTAGGTAAAACTATAATCACATCTTATATTATTTTAAACTATTCTAAGCCAGTGCTTGAATACTATTCCATCTGTTGGTAAGTGGTGATGCAGTCCATCATGGTAAAGCCCACTGACTCAGCTTAAAACACTCTCAGCTTATTCATCTCGCCATGAATACACACATATTATTTACGTTACAATTACACAAAACTAATTTTACGGATTTAGTCGCATTTAACTTTAACTATACAATATTTATAACCATAACGAAAAAATAAAACTAAAAACTTAAATTATCATACTCTCCGCGGTATAGTGCCAAGGACGCTGACTGCGTTATCTAATAAATAATGCGTCGTTGGTCTAGTGGTTGTAAAAATCGACTGCTGATCATGAGTTCCCGGGTTGGACCAGGAAAAAATCTGTTATTGAGTTTTTCCGTCAAGAAATCCTCCCCGATGTATTTCTACTTATTCAACTCACTAATCAAATATCCTATCACCTTCCAAGTGGTTCACAACGTATTCGTGAGAAATACTCGCATAAACTATTTATGATAAAAATCTGTCGTACTAACGCTGGCCTTCTTTCCCCATTAAGACGCATAGTGAAATCATATAATGATTACTTTAGCGATATTGATATTTTACTGCCTCACATTTGTTATGTGGCAGAGACAAAAACTCTTTAAAAATAAGTTTATTTAATACTTTTAAACTAACTTAAAATATAGTAGTTGATACAGAGAACTTGGTAATGGAATTATGTTGAGGGGTCGAAAGATTTGGTTTAAATAGTGTAGGAAGCTAGGAGGTGGGGGTAAACATAAGGGAACAACATTGTTCTTGATACTGAGTAATTTCATCAATTGTTTGATCACGCTATTTATAAATTCTGTACCTTGATTGGAATGGAAACGTTTAGGTACACCGTAATGTTGACAGAAAATTAAAAGAGATTTGGCTACTGTAGTTGCTTGTTTGTCTTGAATGGGGTATGCTTGAACAAAACGAGTTAAGTCATCTTGTAATGTGAGTATATATTTATTAAAGTCATTAGTTATGTCTGAATAAGAAACTAAGTCAATAGTTACGCGTTCAAAAGGTTTAGTAGAAAAGAAGTAATAACCATGGGAGTTTTATATGTTTTACGTTGAATTTTGTTTCGTTGACATATTTGGCAATTATCTATATAATTTTTAATAGTTTCTGTCATTCCTTTCCAGAAATATTCAGATCGTATTTTGTGTGTTGTTTCGATAATGCCACGATGTTCTGATAGGGGATCATCATGGAAGGTTTTCAGGATTGATGCTACCTGTTCTGGAGCTGGGGTTTTAACTTTATTTTCACATATGGTGATTTTGCATTCGTAAATGCCTGCTAAATAAGCTGTGATGTGTAACTGTTTGTTTCCTTTAAGTTTACAAGTGGGGTCGTTTTTTAGATTTGGAATGTAAAGTGATTTTAATTTATGGTTGTGTAGGCAAGCGAGTAATATTTTAAAATAGCTTTCAGAATCCCAAGGATCGAAGTGAGTGGGTCTCGAACACCCAAATATAATATTTTGTTTCTTATCCGAAACTAATAGATCGGTTTCGTAAAGTGTTTTTGGTTTATTTTAATATGGGTCCACTTGAGAGCAAGTGGAAATTGCTTGGTTGAAGAGGGTATTTTTATCAAAAGTTGACAAGAGATTGGGATAAGAATGTTTTTGTGACGTTCGTTTAAGAGGCAGTCTGGTGAAATATGGAGATATTGAGTATTAAATGTGTGAGAGTCGATTTCTAAGTAGTGTTGAAAATTTAGTTGTAAATAGTCTTCTGAAGTGTTTGAGTCAAGATGTGTGTTTTTGTCGCTATTTGTTGGATTATATATGTTCGTGTGGAGAATTGGTGGGCGTGAGAGAGCGTCTGCATTAGTATTGTTTTTACCTGCCTTATATACTATTTCGTATTCGTACTCTTCGAGCTTAAGTCGCCAACGAATTTGCCAACTACCAGGGTCTTTTATCGAGAAAAGCCATGTAAGCGGTTTGTGGTCAGTTACAATTTTAAATTTCCTACCAAACAAATAGGGTCTAAAATGTTTGACGGCCCAAACGATAGCTAATAACTCTCTTTCGATAGTGGAATAGTTGGCTTCAGCTTTATTGTGTGTTCGAGATGCATATCCTATAGGCAAGTCCTTGCCTATTTCGCCTTGCGATAGCAGAGCACCTAAGGCGTTTATCGAAGCGTCTGTGGTTAGTATGAATTCCTTTGTGAAGTTAGGATATTGTAAGATTGGAGGGTTAGTAAGAAGATGTTTACATTCATTGAAGGATTGTTGTTAGGTTTCGCCTCATATGAAAGCAGTGTCCTTTTTAAGAAGGCTAGTTAAAGGTTTATTGAGCTTACTGAAGTTAGGAGTAAACTGACGGTAGTATCCTGTAAGACCTAGAAAAGCTTTTATATCTTTACACGATTTATGAATAGAGAATTCTTGAACTGCCCGTATTTTATCGGGGTTTGGCTTAACGCCTTCGTTGGAGATGATATGGCCAAGGTAAGCAACTTCGCGTCTAAAAAATTCACATTTGTCTGGTTGGATTTTTAGTTCATATTTTCTAAGTCTAGAGAAAACTTCTTCAAGTTTTTGTTCATGTTCTTGCAGGCTAGAAGCAAATACTACTATGTCGTTGAGGTAAACGAAACATTTTCACCTTGTAAGCCACACAAAACGGAGTCCATTACACGCTGAAACGTTGCTGGCGCGTTTTTCAGGCCAAATGGCATTCTTTTATATTCGTGATGACCGTATGGAGTGCTAAAAGCTGTTTTAGGAATATCTTTTTGATCTACTTCTAACTGATGAAAACCTGAGGCGAGTTCCAATGTGGTAAAATATTGAGAATGACCTAATTTGTCTAGAATGTCTGTGATGTTGGGAAAAGGATAACTGTCTCCTACTGTGACTTCATTTAACTTGCGGTAATCAATAACTAATCGCCATTTCTGTTTCCCAGATGCGTCTAGTTTTAAGGAACAACCCAGATGGGGCTTCTCCAACGAGATGAGCTAGGTCAGATAATGTCTTGGTCTAACATTTTTTGGACTTGTGATTTTATTTCTTGTTCGTGTACTTGAGGAAAGCGATAGGTTATTGTGTGAATTGGAATGTCAGTAGTGGTAGGTATTTGATGTTTTGTATGATTGCTAAATGTAAGTTAGTCGCATTCGATGAAAACTATGTCGGGATATTCGGAAACAATTTTATCTAATGAGTTCGACTCTTCTTTGTTCAAATGTTCGCGTCTAATAAGGGTGAGTATTTGGTTTTGTCTATCGGTGTCGGATGTGTGATTAAGATTGTTAATTAAGTGGTTATGAATGTTGTTTGTTTGTTGATTTGGTTGGTAAGGGAGAACTTCGATGTTTGGAATGCTAATTACTTTGTCGGATTTGTTTGTATTTACACAAGTGATAATAAATGAGTTATTTTTGACTTCGACTAATGCATTGGGAATAACAATACCGTTATCTATTATTTGTTTTTCGACTATTGCTGTTCCGGAATTTATATTGCTTGTTCTACACATAATTACACTCTCAGAGCGGCTAGAAAGGAATTGGTTATTAGAGTCGATTATATTTTGAAGATTTTCGTTCAAATAATGTAATTTGTAGGATCTTTCACGTATTCTCATAGTTTTGGATTGAATGTAAATGTTGCAATTATTCTTTATCATAAAATAGTTACCTAGTATACCGTCTGCTTTAATGTTAAGGGAGGCGATATGGAAACGATATTGAGGTAAATAATCTAGAGAGATCCTTATTATTTATTTACTTAACATAATATACAATATTTTATTATATACAATATTAAAAACAAAATATATACTAGAACAATGAACCTAAAATTAAAAACCTTAAAAAATTATAACTAAAATATATTATTAAAAAGGAGGCCCTTTAGGCAAGGTTCCGAAGATACGGACAGCGTTCCCCCTTTGAATAGCTAGACTAATTCTTTGCCCGAGGTAGCTGCCAGCTCTTCGGTCTCCTGTGACGTCGACTAACCTTTTTGCTATTTCCTTAAAAAGCCTTATAGCGCTAGGACTCCACGGACCAAGGGTCTCGACACCGAATGGGACAAAAACATATTCGGAGCCTAGACCCCTGTATTTGCATGCCTTAGCTTTTTCAGCCGCTTCACAAGCCGCACCAGCTCTGTTGTTGGTTCCATGTAGACGGGAAGGGGCCAGTGTGTCTGAACAGGTTGCATCCCATACCAGCACCCGGCTTATTTTCCATGGAATCAAACTCATACCGTCCGGTCTCTTGCCATCGTCTCTTGCGATACCAGACGGCTCAAGTAGCCTTGGCACGTTGACGGTGGCAAGGGACCGGCGTATAATATCGTTAAGTGCTGCATGTCTCGAGAAGCGGCCTGCACTTTTTTGGCATGATAGTCCGTGATGTCCTAGCTTGTCGACGTCACTGCCACACGGATATTTATGAGGAGCGCAGACCGGAACCCCGAGCCGTAGACAGGTTGCGATTCGGAGCGTGTCAGGCTCAAGAAATGTTCCTGTATTTGACGAAGGGTACGCGTGAAGCCAGTAGCCGGCCTCATGCGTACCCACGGCCAAAAGCAAAGCACGCGTTGAACCTGTACTAAAGCTCAAAAGATTGTCATAAGTTAATTTGCAGTTTATGTCGTCCCAGCTCCTCTGTGAATATGGAGAAACTGAAAAATTTTGACCAGGGCATGCAATTAAGAAAGCGTTTCTAGCTTCTTCTATTCCAGCAGTCTTAAAGTTTGAAGGGGATGCCCTTAAAATTTTACTTATGAGATTTGCTGAACTATGGATAGAAGATAGGAAGGCTGGTAAAGAGACACTGGAAAGTTTGCGAATCCCTAAACCACCATAACGGATGGGTAGGGATGCTTGGGTCCAAGATTGCTCGTTCAGGTGCATATTAAGAATCGATTCTAAATTAATTTTGATTAAGTTGTCTACTTGTGTCAAGAGGTCTGGGTGATTCCAAAAGGAGCAGCAACGGAGCACACACGTAAATTTTGGGACGAAAAGACAGAATTTTAAGATGCAAAGTGCATCATGTGGACTAATTTCAAGGAGACAGTCAGCGAAATTTTGAAATTTAGTAATTGAATTATTAATACAACCAGAAATAGATTCATTAAAAATATGAGAACCTAAAAGGTAAAGGGAATTACTGTAAACTATTTTAATATTTGGAGCCAAAATATTAAGTTTTTGTTTTACGTCATTTAAATTTAAGTTGCAGTTATATATAAAAAGTTCGCATTTGCTAAAATTAAGCTCCAAACCAATGGCTTCAAATTTATTTTTGATTAAAAAAAGGTCCGAAAACACAGTATCCATATAACTTCCTAGGGTTCTGTCGTCCAAATAAGGCACCACCGACATATCTCTAGATGCCTGAGGATATAGTTGAATTTTGGTTACCGGAAATGCCTACGATTGACACGATGTTTATTTTATTTAAGGGCGAAGAACCTATTTTATCCTTTTTTATAACCGAGATCCCTGCTCCAGTGTCTATGAGAAATGTGACTGGTTTGCCTTCTATATGAAAAGCGCAGTGTAAGAGGTTATCAGGTGGTACATCATTTAAGGTGGATATGGCAAAAGATTTTGTATAATATTTGGATTTAGGAAGATTTGATTTAGGCTTTTAAGTTTTAGGTTATGATTTCAAACGTGGTTTATTGGAAACAGTGGAAGAAGTGGATGTAGTAGGTGCAGTGGTCTTGATGGAATCAGTGGATAAAGTAGGTGCAGTGGTCTTGAAAGAATCAGTGGATATAGTGGGTGCAGTGGTCTTGAAAGAGTCAGTGGATGTAGTAGAAATAGTAATAATAGAGTCAGTGGATGTAGAAGGAATAATAATAGCTTATTAGCTAATAGCTTTGTAAACCAAGGGTTTGGGGCTGACTACCCTGTTCGTAGGTTTCCGTTTGAGAACTAGAATTTGTGAGTACTGAGTGATGTGTAGTAACTAAGTCGCTAGTTTGTGTAGACGCATTTTTCAATTGTGTCTGACACTTAAGCGGTGATTTGGAAGGTACATTGTTTGTTTGTGTAGTGTGATCTCGATGGTTTGGCGGTTGAGGACGCCTTCGAGAAATAGGATTCGATTTGCTAGAATTTATATTTGTAGTTTCTCCATATCCTGAGTCGGGATCGGTGAGCAGGATACTGAAGCGATTTCGAACGAGTTGCTCGTATCGTTGGTCGCTTGGTAGATTAAATGGTTAACTGGGATAGGAGGCGCAGGAAGTGCGTGTTGGGCTTGATTATTTCTTAAATTGTTATTGTAAGCTCTTTTACGGCATTCTGTAATATTATGCCCAATATTTTTACAATAGCTACATACATAGTTTCGTAATTTGTTGTGGTGTGTTTGCGTTATTGTACATGGTGTGTGTAAACGGTAGATGAGTTCGACTCATAGGCTTATTTGTATTATTATTATTCTTATAATTATGGTTATGGTATGGCGGTTTTGTAAAAGTTGGTGGACGCGTTGTGTTCAGTTTAAATAAAGATTGCCTAGCTTTGTTCATTGCACGAATTTTATCTTCTTGAATTGCAAATCGGCCTGCTTCGCAAAGACTAAGAAATTCTTTTGCTCTTAACATTGCTCCGATGTCGGAGCTAATGCCATTAATAAAAACGTTAAGAGCCGTTTCCTTTGTTGTCGCTAAGCGACCTAATAACGTCTTATCGCATATTTCAGCGTTTAACTTTTCAATTATTTTAGAGCGATAAAGGTCCGACTCTGTGAAAATATTCGGTTAACGTTTCTGTAGGTTTTTGGAACATGGATTGCAGTTCAAGGTTAAGGTGTGCTATGGTTTTAACGTTAGAGAATTTTTCAATAAGGAATGTTCTTAAACCGGTCCATGAGGCATGTTCTTTACTGTGAACGTCTGCCGCACCCGAACCAGTGATATTGTTTAACGCGTATACTAACAGTACTGACTTCTGGTCCGCTGAACTTAAGTCGAAAGCTGAATTGCATGACCTAACGAATCTGTACACTTGGCCGTTATTATCTGTGTCGAATGAGGCAATTAATTTAAGTAATGTGGTGATGTCTAAGGCCATTTTAGGGTTCTTTTGAGATTGTTTTACACAGGCAATGAATAATTAATATAATAGAATAGTATAATATAGTTGTATATAATATAATAGAACGATTACTTATATTTAAAAAAAATGAATGTGAATGAGGTGGTAGATGTAGGAAAATATTTTGTGAATATGTGTACCGCCAGGCATAAATCACTTCAACGTTGGGAATTAAAAATGTGTTAATTAAATGCGATGAAATCCGTAAAATAGTTTTATTCATAGAATACTATAATACATACACAATAAAACGGGGAGTGGGCGGAGCCCGTGTAGCCACTAACATTTCAATTCACACCTATAAATGTCAACACATCTCTTTTGACGTTAGAGAGTAATTGTGTTCTGTGGACGTCACAGTCGTTGCCCAATTTTGGTGTCAAGCGTTGCTGGGGTGCAATTTATTTCAAAAATGCCGAATTGTGTGCTAATTACGTGCCGGATGTGGAATTTGAATAAAAGTGGTATATCCTTTCACCAGTAAGTCGACACTATTTATATTTTGTGAATATTAGAAACAAAAATAAAGAAATATTGATATGTAAAAACAACAGTACTAGGGATGTAATAATATATTACTGATACTGGTAAACCGGGAAATATTGTCGCTTTTAATATTGTACTCGGTATAATGACAAAATAAATAGATGCGATCGCATACGGTGAAAAATAGTAATTTAATGACCTACGAAATAATTGTTATAACATTTTTTTATTAAATTGTTATTTTGTTCTCTTTATCGGTATCTACCATTGAAAATTTTCTATTTTTAGATTCAATCTTCTGGTTACGTAATACATACTGTATAGGCCCATTTTGTGTGAAAAGTAAAAAAATATTTTTCATAATATGTATTTTCATACTTTTTCTTCCAATTTTGCTCTTGCCTGGTGTTGGCTTACCAATACTGTATTATTTACTATCATTCGTACTTTTTAGATAAGATATTTATTTACATAAACCAATTTTGCAGTTTTCCTGGAGATCTGAACATAAAAATTATTGATAGAAGCCAAGGGAAGACTTAACGGGAAGGCCTACACGAAAGTCGGCAAATGTCTACAAGATCGTTTAATGATAACGGATGTGTTTAATTGTTAAGGCCTAGATGAATTTCTCATAAATGTTACTTAATGATTTCTTATATTTACGCGAACACCACACATTTAAATAAAACTAGTTTTACGGATTTTATCGCGTATATTAACTTATTTTATATTCCCGACGTTTCGAGTACTTTACAGCACCCATGGTCACGGGGGGGACTGAGATATTTGACGTCCCAATGTCATAGTTAACCACGGTTACCTCCAGATTAAAAATTATAAATTTTTGTTCCGATCTATGCAGTATGAACTTACAGTATCTTGAAGTCTTGCAGTTGTATGCTTGGGTTGGATTTAACTTTATTAATTATAGGATCCCAAGCAGATGGTAGCACCAGCCATCTTCTCTATTGAAATTAGGAAGTTTTTGATTTCAGTAGCCTCATGAATCATCCTTGGAAGGAATCGGTGTTCTTTAGCGAGATTTGTGGTCTATCAAATCTAATGTAGTGACGGGGCGATCCTGTGTGATGTTCACAGACTGCAGACTTCCCGTAGCGTCGATTCTTCACATCAGCTATGTGTTCTTTAACGCGGGTTTTATTGATCTTTTAGTTTGTCCTATATAAGAGAGACCACATTCACAATCAAGCTTGTACACTCCTGCATCTTGCAGAAGGACATTACACTTAACTGATGGTAAAAACTGACTAATCTTCTTCGGCGGATGTAGCCAATCTTGTCAGTGACACCTCTGACATATGGCAGTACAGCAGGCACTCGCTCGACTGTGGCCGGCTTCACTCGTTCACTGTGACGTAGGCGCGGGACCCGAAGCTTATTGTCGTGCAAAACTTGCTTGACGTGTTGGAGCTCGGCGGCCAGGTGTTTACTGTCACAGATCCCTCGGCTCTCTGAAACAAAGATTTACCCACGGTAGCTAACTGTGAAGGATGGTGATGAGAGTCACCGTTTAAATATCTATCTGTATGGGTCTTTTTTCTATACACAGTGTGGCTCAAGGTGTTATCAGGATTCCGAATTACTAACACATCTAGAAAAGCTAAAGAGTTGTTTGCCTCTAACTCCATTGTGAAACGAATTTTAGAATTTATGGAGTTAAGATGGTCTAAAAATGCAGTTACTTTATCTAAAGGTAGAATTGTGAAAGTGTCGTCTACGTACCGCTTGTAGAATCTTGGATTTACGGGAGAAGTAAGTAGGGCTTTCTCCTCAAAGTCTTCCATGAATATATCGGCGACAATGGGAGATACAGGTGAGCCCATCGCCACTCCATCTACTTGCTTGTAGAACTCCTCCTTCCACAATAGGTAGCCAGATGTAAGGCAGTGTCTTAGTAATGCTGCATATTCTATGGGCATGTTGTTTTACTCCAGCCTTCTAGTAACAATCGAGATGCAGTCTTCAACAGGTGAGTATGTGAATAGAGACTGCACATCAAAACTGACCATAGTTTCATTGTCTACCAGATGTAAGTCTTTAATCTCGCTGACAAAATGGTAGGAATTCTTTGTGTGTGCTCTTGTATGTCCCCTGAGCGGAGTGAGTATTTTCGCTAAGTGTTGAGCCAATCTGTAAGTTGGTGAATCGATTTGGCTAACTATGGGACGTAGTGGAGCATTGGGCTTGTGTATTTTTGGTAACCCATACAACTTCGGTGTTTTGGCACACGTAGGTATTATCGATTTTACGTCCAGATTTAATTTTTCGGAGTGTTTCTTTATGAGATCACTAATTGTTTTAAGTGTGTTATTTGTTGGGTCGTTTTTAACCTTTTTATAAGTGCTTGAATCCAACAAAAGTTCTTGTATTTTAAAATTATAATCTGACGTATCCATGACTACCGTGGCATTTCCCTTATCTGCGCGGAGAATCGTGAGTTCTGGTTTATTGCGTAGGTTATTCAACGTTTTATATTCGTCCTTAGGTAGATTCGATTTCGGCGCTGAACTTCGACGTAACATAGACGAAATGTCTTGACGTATCGTTTCCAAATCTTCCTTTTGCATATTGTTTTTAAATAAACAGTCCTCGACACTGCAGATAATTTCCTCGTACGGTAATTTTTTCGGTGTTATGGCGAAATTAAGGCCTTTCGATAATACTCTAATTGTTGCATCATCCAGAGTTTGTTTTGACAGATTATAGACCGCGTTTGGTCTATGATCCGTGTTTGTGGTCAACGGTTGCGCTTCGTTCTCGCGTCGACACAGATGTTTGACATTTAATTTGGTCGTTAATTTTTGATATTTTACTATATGTTTGTTTTTGCATTCGTTATATTTATTAATTTCTCGTTTATTTAACGTTTCGATGCAAACATTATAATCAAATGTCGTTATGACTGCCTTTAACTCACTGAATGATGTGTCTATGGATTTGTTTATGTTATGTAGATCGGAGCGTTTTTGTTGGATTACCGTTCGTAACAACTTTTTACTTGCCTGATTTAAGATCTTAGCGCTTCCTCGAATGTCCTTTTTAGTGGATATTTTGACACGCGTAGGAATGAGATTATGGTCTCGGCATCTCTTCAAGAAATTTAAGGCTGTTAGATATCTTGCGCGCTTGGTCATGAGATCTTCTAATCGGCGAATTTTATTTGCAATTACCAGTCCGTACTGGTTTACATAATGATTTCTTATATTTACGCGAACACCACACATTTAAATAAAACTAGTTTTACGGATTTTATCGCGTATATTAACTTATTTTATATTCCCGACGTTTCGAGTACTTTACAGCACCCATGGTCACGGGGGGGACTGAGATATTTGACGTCCCAATGTCATAGTTAACCACGGTTACCTCCAGATTAAAAATTATTAATTTTTGTTCCGATCTACTTATCCGATGAACTTACAGTATCTTGAAGTCTTGCAGTTGTATGTTTGGGTTGGAAAAACGTCGGGAATATAAACTAAGTTAATATACGCGATAAAATCCGTAAAACTAGTTTTATTTAAATAAATGTTACTGTAACATAAGCTTTTGAATAAATTTTATTATTCTATAAATACTATTTTATTTATTAAACGAAATAAATACCGCCTTTCTAATAGACCAATAATAATTTTTAGTTACTTTTGTATTCGTTGTAACGAATGGCAATTTGTGAAAGTTAAACATCGTAGGCAAACAGGTCAACTGATTTTAAAAGCAACCAATAATAAAGAAATACTAATTTAAAGAATTATATGAATACTAGCTTTCATCCGCGTGGAATTCGGAGGTACCGCGTTCTCTATAGTAAATTTAAGGATAAAAGGTAGCCTGGCCTTTTTAATGTTTCCAGCTATCTGAAAACCAAATATCGTCGAAATCGGTTGAGTGAATTACCGTTTCCTTTCATAGTTTTTCCCCAAGTTCGCAGTTGAACGGCTAATAACTACCAAATTTGTAAAGTCTATTTAGCTATGATAGTTTACCTTTTTAAATTAACCAGACATCAAACTATCTCAATTTTATCAAAATCAGTTCAGCAGTTTAGTCATGAAAACTGGACAGATTTTCGAATTAAAATAGAAAAGTATGGATTAGTCATACACATGATTTTGAACAACCCTCTTTTTCTATCGACTTCAAAAATGAGACGGTACTCAATTCGACTGTATGTTTTTTTTTCTTTTTATGATGTTACCTCATAACTTTTTTCTGGCTGAACCGATTTCGATGATTGGGATTTTTATTTAAAAGCTGATGCTTCTCATGTGATTCCATATAAATTTGATCAAGGTTTGACCAATAGTTTTTGAGTTATTCTTAATGATTTATACTGAAGTTGGTTGTACAAAATTTTAAATTTTTAATTATATTTATCTGCAATACATTTTGGCAGCGGATTATGTTTTTGTCTTAAATTTTCTGAAGTAAAATTTAAAATTGACAGCATTGAACAATAGATAACAAAATTTTTAGTAATTATATATAGATACACATAATTTTGAACCTAATTTTGGATTTTTTAATCGAAAAATTTACTAATTGAGGTGCTGTCGACTCTTAAACATAAAATAGCAAATATTATTAAAATATTTCAAAATATACTGGCGGTTAGCTGTGATACAATTTTAAACTATAGTTTGCTTAAACACACAGATTAATATGATGCTACGCATCTTATACGTGTTCAAAAACTTGTTCAACAACAATAAGAAAAAAATAATATTTACCACTATTGTATTTGCAATTAGTTTGCACACTATTTTACAAATAAATATGTTTTAAAATTTAAACGATTTCTTTTTTTTTTTGTAGGTCGTGAACATTGATCAGAAGTTTAAAATGTGCAATTTTTCTCAATCTGTCAACACAGTTATTCCTTTTCTTTCTTTTCAGAAAGAGACGGTGTGTAAAGATTCGTTGTGAATTCGTCGTTATTGCTTTGGAATAACGTTTGATTTTATGTAATATAAAGATGCATTTGTAACATTTATTTATTGAAATTTGTATGGCCAATGAGCGAATTGGGTTTCTAGTAGTGATAATACGACATAACTGCTTGTACATATGTGTGCTCCCGGCGACACCAGTTTTCGCACAAAATAAGGTTGGCAGTCATTCTATTGTGTATTATAGTATTCTATGGTTTTATTCAATATGTAGTCTTCGCGTAAATATAAGAAATAATTAAGTTATTATATTGATATGTCAATAATTCAGTATATTAAACGTGGTAGAGCTATGCTGCTGTTATATTATGGTTATAGAACGAATGAGTCGACTCGACGCTCCCACAGAATATCAGTGTGAAAGAGAGATTAAATATTCTGATGTAATTCGTATGGTAAGCGTAGAGAACCAGAGACTCTGTCTATTGACAACGAGCCATTCTATCTTAGTCCTGAGGGGTGACAAGGCATCCGCATTTTGATTCCTAATCGACGATATATGTAGATGTCTATCGGCCAGAGCATCTAACTACTGTGACGGCGCATTATTATTATTATTAATAATAAATAATAATTAAATTCAATATAAAGACATTTAAAATATCATAGATATAATATTTTGAACAATTAAAATGCGTTAATAAGCATAAAGTTCAAATAAAATCATTTCGAACATTAAGTATTATAGTATATTAGAGGCTTAATATAGTAAAACCTTTAAATTTATTAAAACTCTGCTTAAAATATTCAAAATATATTAAATAATAAAATACAGGTCGATTATATTACAATAATAAAGATAAATAACATTTGTAATATAATTGCAAAATGGGTCAAAATTTTCATAATTTAATAAGAGTGTTCGTGTAATGATGCAGCGTGTTCTTGTATTACTGGAGTGTGTTCGTGTAATAATTGCTCATATTAGGGAGTTGCCGGAGACGCATACCCAAGGTTGTTGTACATTTATATGGGGTGGTCGGTTGTCTGACTACTAAAGTACTGTTGTACAATGTATAGTCCTATATTAGGTAGGGACTTATGATAGTAAGGTCTATGATACAAAATCATTAATATAGAAATGATCTATGATGCATAAGCATTATGATAGCAGAGTTATGACTTGAAGTATCATATGTATAAGACATATAATAGTAAGGTCTATGAAATAAAGCAAATATGTGGAAGGTTTCAAATATGTAAAAGCATTATAATGATAGAAACGGGACTTAAAAAGGATTATTATAGTGGCGTGTAGATTACTTCACATCGTCCGAGACCGAGGTAAACATGGACTCGCTAACCGATGTGTTCTAAACATATCATCTTAGTGCCGGTGGTAAGCCGGTTTGTTGTAGCAATACGACTTGCCCGTGGACATCGCACTCCACTACCGTTTGTGGGCGGCGTCTTAGCGCACAGCTTTAAGATGTTTATTTAAGATGTTTGTCACAAGATAACAAAAGAATACATTGAGACAATTTATTCAATTAGAATACCGTGTGTTGATAGCTTAAAGAAATCCATCACGCCATTTTAGCCCGTGGGTGTTGTAAGAGGCGACAAAGCGAAACGGAAATAGGAGATGGTCAGCAGCATCTCTTGATAACAACTCGAAATTATAAAAAACTCACGGAGGGCTTTTTATGGCCAGTGTGCCGATTATTCAACGTGTTGCCTAAACCGTTTGACGTACATTCAATGTGTCTGGATTTGATCGTATTCTATATGGCGTTTAAACGCATTGATATGCGCGACTTCAGTCGATATTTGTGCTAACACACTACCAAGGGGCCAAGCCCTCTTTTACTGGTTCGCCAGTTATTTTGATATGGATTACGGTCCAGTTCCCAACTTAACGTCCCCTTCGGGGGGAGTGCGTTGGTTGGTTGGCGCTCACCGCAGATTATGACCCATTTTTTTTATAGAATAAGGGACAGAATGCGTTATAATCCCTAAGAATTAAAATGGAATGCCTGTTTTTCAAAAAAGGGTCTCTGGTTCTCTACACTCGCCATACGAAACACAGTAGCATTAATCATCAGTTTTATTCATTAGGGTTTCTGCTTAATTTTAATTTGCTTTTCTTCACGTATAAGTGCGGCTTAAAAATAATATACCGAATTAAATGAGAGCGGGTAGCAGTCAAGTCGACAGTAAAGCCCAACCTCTCTTGCTTTGCGTGAGAGATGTGCAATATTTCTTTTTACAGTAATAATAAAAAAACTGTAATTATCATATTTTTTAGTTGTGTTAGGTTAGGTTATGTAGCTCTTCTCCCCGCAGTATAGTGCTTAGAACTCTACGTTAGAGCTACGTGTCCTCTCTGAATAGCTATATTTAACCTTTCGTCGACCAACGAATGGACCCTTATGTCACTAGTTTTGTCCAAAAGGTTAGCTGCGCGACAACTTAACCCCTTACCCCCACTCAAAAATAAAAAAAAACGCAGTATAAAATTATACTCTGTTACTTCCCTTTACTTTAAGTTAAATAAACTATAATTTTAAACGTGGTAAACGTCAACTATATATTAATTGTATAGTTGTAGCACGATTGGGTCGGTTCGACCGGGGAAGGACCACATTCTCATAGAATACCAGCGTATAATAGCAGCTTATTGCTGCTGTGTTTCGTATGGTGAGTGTAGACAACCGAAGACCCTCTTTACTGGAAGAGAGGCATTCCATCTTAGTCCTCACGGCTGACAACGCATCTGCATTTTGATTCACAAATGAGGATAGATGTAGATGTCTATGGGCCACGTCAACCACTTACTATCAGGTGGACTGTGTGCTGGCTTGTCACCCTTATCCTATAAAAATAGAATAATACAGTGTTTCCTATTATAAGTGTAGAGAACCGGAGACTTTTTTTAAAATTAATAACGAGATATTCTGGAGGTACTATAATACATATCTACTGCCACTTTTTTTGGAACGAAGTTCCTTATCGGACGGTACAAATTTGACGTATGGGAGCTAGGCGAGTAAAAGTGTAAGAATTTTCCGTCACGACCCTTCTAGCGGTTATGCGCATATGCTAGTGGCTGTGCCCAGTCATAGGTGCGCGCTTATTAGTTCAAGGCAGCCAATAAGATCGCACCGGTTGCGCTTGACATTTCTTATTACCACAGATTATTGGCTGTGCCCAGTCATAGGTGCGCGCTTATTGGTTCAAGGCAGCCATTAAGATCAAACCGGCTGCGCTTGACAGTATTTTCAAACTTTCATTTTATTATTTTATTTCATTTTTATGGAATGGGAAAACATCTAAATGGGCTCATTGCTAATTGCTTGTAAACACTTTTGTTGGTTAATAATAACTCTTGTTATTGGTTAATATACATTATACATCAATAATGCATTGTGATAGTCGCTTAGAATGACGCCAGATAAGTGTCAGAGTTAAAGTGCAACAATATGTGAATAATTTATTTTTAACCTAAAATTTTTATATTACGACTCATTTTTATAGCCAATTAATTGACAAATTTACTAAAAAACATAAAAAAGCAACAATACCGAAAAATGCAAAAAAAAGCGTGAGAGAAAAAATCAAGAATGTGCTAGTAGAAAAAAACAGTGCGCAAAAATCTGATAAATGTCTTGAGGGAAACCAATTACAAGAAAAAAATAAAATGATGTCCAAAACCGCTGCCCAAAGATCTAAAGAATATCGTGAGAGACAAAAAGCAAAAAAAAAAAGTTAAATTAAAGGAGGCAAATGTTAGTCGTCTTCAAAGGTAAAATATATTATTATTATTTTGTTACTTATTGGGATTATTACTATCTGATGCGTATATAAATTAACATTCTTGAAATAATTTCAACAATTAACTCAAGAATTCATTCATCGAGCACTGTTAGAGTATTCAAAAAGTGTATCTGAAACGTTTAGCAGATACAACAATAATTTACATAAACTTCCACTTATTTTAGCTGGTGATTTCAATATAAAATTTTCTAGTAAAAACTCAGCACCACTTTTGGAATTTCTTTCGGATGAATTTGAGTTACAAATTAATAATGATCCAGCAAAATCTACGACAAGATACAATACCACTATTGATGCCGTTTTATCGAGATACTTAGATAAAATTGAATCTCAAACATATGTGTCCTACTTTAGTTACCACAAACCAATTATCACTACGATTGAATGATGTACAATAAAATGTTTATTTCTACAACTTGAAAAAATGTATTAATTACGAAGTTTCCTACTATTCCTTCAATTCATTAGTTATTTCTGCGTTTCATTTAATTGCTCTCAGACTCTAGTAATTCATTTATTTGTATGTGTTAATATATGATAAACGTATTATATTATATAATACGTTTATCAATAATAATAATATATACGAAAGGAACTTCGTTCCAACCGAGTGTTCCACGACACTCACGCATGTTTTTTTTTAAATAGAAGAGTAAACGACGCCCTAGACTTAAGTTTATGGACTGAATTGGCGATATATCAAAACGGGCCAAATTAAGAGCACCCTTAACCGAAGAGCATGTATGTGAAGATATATGCATGTGAAGGAGGTGAGAGGTGTGTCCGGATCGTGTCAAATGGAAGTCCGTAGTTTCTGCCTACCACTCTGGGTGGCAGACGTGAGTTTTATATATGTTTAAATAAGAGTAAACGAGGGTACTACACACGTATACACTCGCTGTGTGGTGGAAACGTAGAAAGATCCATAGTCCCTATTTCTTCCGTGAACGCTGAAGAGTCGACTATGGAAATTCCAGAATGATCTTTTGATATTCGATATACAGGGTTATTTTTCAATAACCAGCCAAATTTGCAGAGAAGTTTCAGAATAGATAACATAAGCGAATGATGAAAAAAATAAACAAGAAATAAACTGAAACATTTTATCCTTTATATTGAAAATGTGTGGAAACGCATTATTTTAATTGCTTGTCATTCATAAATATGAATTGCCTACTATTTTATACGCATGCACACATTCGTTAGGGAGTGTTGAAGCAGTCGGTGGCGTTCGGCGCTCGCGCTTGGTTACAGATTTAGGTATCTAATAGTTGTTTTGACTCGGTAAAAACAAACGCGCCTCCCCGCCCTTTCCCTTCCATTACACCGCTGGGTACGTTCATCTGGCTGGCTGACAGTGTTGACTTGACCGTGACCTCATTACGTACAGAGTGTCCTATTTTAAAATTTTCGTAGGTAGTATTACTTGTCAGCAATGACGCAACGAAAATATTCGAACCGCGAATACTATGAATTTTTTTTCGCGGGTAGGCGCACAAAGAGTAACAACATATTTTTTTGGGTTTCGTTTTAATAAATAATTAAAATAGTTAAACTTACAAGTTTTAGGCATGTTTTTTAATAAAATCCATTAAAATTTACTCATCTTAATTCTTGGCTATCATCCCATAGCACATGTATTAGTTTACACCACATCTGCTGCAAATACTATTCCTCAGTACTATACTTCAACACTGCACTATGGCTGGAAGACGAAATCTTGAAAAAACTAATCCGGAAGATGCTGTCAAAACACTTGAAAAAAAGTTTGAAGAGTGCATGTCTTCGTTTGAAGCCCGGTTGGAAATTTCTTAACCTAATATCACTTCTCTCACCAATGATTTTATCACGTTCAAAGAGACTATGAAGACTGCCCTGGAGATCTTAAAAAAGCAAGTTCAGTCCCTTATACTATTGACTGATGACATTGACAACAGGAGCAGGCGTAAATTTCTTTTAATCCGGGGCATTAAAGAGTCTGATGCAGAAAACAACATTGACACTGTTGTAAATCTAGTGACATCAAAATTAAAAATAGATGCATTTAGATCAACTCAGATTCATTCATGTTATCGATTGGGAAGAAACACAACAGCAAATACTCGTGCACTGCTGGTAAATTTTACAGATTATGCCATTCGTCAGGAAATCTGGCGTGCAAAGCTCTCTTTGAAAGGAAGTAATATTTCTCTGGCTGAGTTTCTTACCTCATAGGATAGAAGTTTTCAAGGAAGCTCGACGCCTACATGGTATGCACAGGTGTTGGACACAAGATGGTAACATATCTAAAACTCTGTAATGGCAGCAAGGTACGTCTTGTTTCTCTAGACCAACTGGCTGAATATCCTGTGAGTAATTCAGAAACTTCCAAAGCTGTGGCTTCCAAACAACGGTCTAAACCTGGAAAAATGTTGTAAAATTAGTCTCTTTATATATTTACTTTTTCTTTTTCTCTATTATGGAAAATCTTTTTACCGTAGTAAATTGCATATTTTACTTAATGATATTTAACTTACCTTCATAGACTTTATGTAACTATCATTTCTAACTTTTGTTTGTAGGGCATAAATTACCTATCATTACTTAAAAATACTAATAACTTTTATTATTGATAGTTGTAAAAATTATTATCCCAAACTACCTGCTTTATATAATTTAACTCGAAACAGAACTCATAGAACATCGAATTCAAACTTTTTCTAACCTTCAAAATCTTATTTTTTAAAGTTTGTAATATCAATATCAATTGACAAATACAATGTCAAATGATCAAAATGTAATTTAGTCGTTCATACGCAGTGTTACCAGCTTATGAATTTACACATTTGCACATTTTTTTAACCGGAATATGCTCGTATTATATTCTCGTTTCTTTTTCAAATTATTATACATTGTACTTCCTCCTGACATAGTTGTAATGTCCTAACTGGTAGTAGATGTGGCATGTATATATATATATATATGATTGTTATTATTTAGTAGTATACAAATAATTTAAACTTACGATGGATATTTCCTTAGAATCTGATTGCTTTAACTCCACAAGTTCCTCGTTATCAACGTTTTCCCCGTGCCAGGGTTACCCATAACCTCAACTTGGGGAAATATTAAATAGTGCCCTTGAGCCTTACCAAAGGAATCTGAATATATGTCATATTAATGCACAAAGTGTTCCAGCTCACTTGTCAGATCTTCTTGCAACATTTGAAAACAGTCTTATTCATGCCTGTCTCATATCAGAATCATTTCTTAAACCTAGCTTACCATCTACTTTGTTCAGTCTTCCTGGTTATCATCTCATTAGGAATGACAGGTTAAATAAGGGAGGCGGAGGTGTTGCCATATACCTGCGGTCAGATATACCATACAGGATTGTTTCCAGATCGCCTGAGGTTTATTCTAAATCAATGGAATACATTCTCATTGAAATAATGGTACGCAACACACCTTTCTTACTAGGAACTTTTTATGCACCTCCTTCTGTAAATTATTTCAATGATTTGGAACAGCTGATTGAGACGCATCTCCCAAACTACTCCGACTCCATTTTCATCGGTGACTTTAACACCTGCCTTATTTGAAATGATGCTAGATCGAACAAGCTTAAACTCATATGTGCATCAAGCAATATTAAAATTCTTGACCTTGAATCCACCTATCACGTAAATGATACTCACTCTTTACTGGATTTGATCCTTACTTCCCATCCTGATCGTATATCTCTACATGGTCAATTTGTGGCTCCTCGATTTTCCCATCACGATCTAATTTTCGCATCATATGCTCTTAAATTCACAAAATCAACTAGCAAAATTGTATTTCAGCGTAACCTTGTACGTATGAATCGCCAGTTATTAAATTATGAGATATGCAATGCTAATTGGGCAGACTTTTATAACACTAATCATATTGACATTAAACTGCAGTTATTCAATAACATTATAATGACATCTTATGACAAAGAAGCGCCTTTAAGACCAGTAAAAATGAAACGGGCACCAGCACCTTGGTTAAAGCCATATATTCGATCTCTTATGGCACGTAGAAACCGCCTAAAAAGAAAACATAAACGCTTGCCCAGTGATGAGAACTGTGAAAGATTTAAAAAAGCACGGAATCGCTGCAACCAGGTGATACGAAATGCCAAACGCCGATACATTCACAATTCTATTGAGACTTGCTCAACCCAGAATATATGGAAGTTCTTGCGCAGCCTGGGCTTTGGTAAAAGCAAACAGAATGTTAGTCATTCCCTTGACTTATCAGCGCTGAATAAACACTTTTGCTCTTTGCCAGTTTCATTGGATTCAACAGTCAAAAGCGATACCATTAAAGATATTACTTCTTTCCCTTTACCATGTTGGACTCCTTTCTGTTTCAAACCAGTGACTGATGATGAAGTTAAAAAAATTGTATCCATCATATCCAGCAAAGCTGTCGGCCCAGATGGTATTGGACGTGACATGGTTTCGCTGATTTTAGACCAAATAGTTTCCTATATCACTCATCTAATAAATTTTTCCTTTGCCTCCAGTACCTTCCCTACCAAGTGGAAAGAAGCGTTCCTAATTCCTGTCCCCAAAAATAGCTCTCCTACTAATTTCAACCATTATAGGCCAATATCTATCCTATCCTTCTTCTCTGAAATTCTTGAAAAGGTTGTTCATGGCCAACTCACAAAATTTCTAAACAAAAACAATCTCTTCAATCCTTTTCAGTCTGATTTCCGACCCCTGCACAGTACTTCCACGGCCTTAATTAAAATAACTGATGATATCCGCTTTGCGATGGATGATCGTTAACTTACTCTTTTTGTCCTTTTAGACTTCAGTAACGCGTTTAATTGTGTTGACTATGACATTTTGTTAGCAATTCTGAAATCCCTGAATTTAACATCATCAGTTGTACAATGGTTCAGTTCCTATCTTCGGGGACGCTGGCAACGCATACGTGTTGATGATAAGTTCTCCGATTGGTGTAATGTTGTTGCTGGTGTTCCTCAAGGCGGTGTTTTATCTCCGTTGCTTTTTTATGTGTTTAACAATGCACTTATTTCCGTAATAAATTTCAGCAAGTATCACCTGTACGCAGATGATGTCCAGCTGTATCAGCATTTTAGTGTAAACGACCTAAATTAATCTGTGGACAGAATGAATTTAGATCTTGCTGCAGTTCATCAGTGGGCAAGCTGTCATGGACTAATATTAAATCCTGCTAAAACACAGGTTATAATCATAGGCAGCAGAAAAATTACATGTCGACTCGACTATCAACATCTACCTAAGATCATTCTAAACGGTGTAGATTTAGAATATGCTAAGCAGGTTAAAAACCTCGGTTTAATTTTGGCTGACGATCTAAGTTGGGTGTCACAAGTTAATGAGGCCCGGAAACGTATTTTTAGCACAATGCATTCATTAAAGCTCTGGCAAAAATGTATCCCTCAGACGGCCAAGATTACGCTGGTCAACTCTCTGTTGCTTCCTATATTAGATTATGCTGATATTGCTTATCCTGATATAACTGAGGAGCAGCTTAGCAAACTCGACCGTCTGCTCAATCTGTGCATACGCTATATTTTAGGCCTGCGCAAGTTTGATCATATATCACAATTTCGCTCTAGACTTAAGTGGCTCGACATCCGTTTTCGCCGGAATACACACCTTCTAACCACTTTGCATGGTATTCTTCACAATCCTTGTTCCCCAGCTTACCTGAAAGAGCATTTTTCATACTTAAGCTTATCCCTTATCGATGACCAACAAAACTCTAAATATCCCGATGCATAAATCTACATACTACTCGGATTCCTTTACGGTATCATCAATTACACTTTGGAATAACCTTCCACGAGATTTAAAAGATTATTTAAAATTACTTGATTAATGTTTTTGGTTTTTTTTTTTTTTATATGATAGGGTGACAAACGAGCACACAGTCCACCTGATGGTAAGTGGTTGCTGTGACCCATAGACATCTACATTTATCCTCAATAAAGAATCAAAATGCAGATGCGTCGTCACCCGTGAGGACTAAGATGGAATGCCTCTTTTCCAGTAAAATGGGTCTCCGGTTCTCTACACTCACCATACGAAACACAGCAATGTCAAGCTGCCATTTTACGCTGGTATTCTGTGAGAGCGTGGTCCTTCCCCGGTCGAGCCGACCCATTTGTGCTACAACTATACTACTAATATAGCTGCAGCATGGCTTGACCACGTAATAAATATGGTTTATATGATATTATAATGTCCTATACTAGATTGTGTGTATTTTATTGGTATAGTATGTATTTTTATTTATATGTATATATACATATGTATATATGTATGTATATGTGTGTATAAGTGTATATATGTATAAAGTAACATATTTATATTATATTATATTTTTGAATAATATGTGAAAATAAGTTAGTTTTTCTGTTACGGCTCTACCCATAGCTCCAAAGGTTAGCTGGCAGAGAATGCCTTTTCGGCATTAAGTTCGCCTTTGTACCAAATGTTTGTTTGTTTGAGTGCAATAAAGAATTTTCTATCTATCTATCTTTCTATCTATGAAATGGTCCGGTGTTACATTTTAAGTGGTGCCCAGAGATTATACGAAATTGCGTCTTTACCGCATTTGCAAAGACAGGGAAATAAGGCGCGTGCACCACCCAATCGGAGTACAATTTTGGCAGCAAGCCAAATGCTGTTAGACTTTGGACAGTTCACCACTCCGTCACATGGAAGTGCTCGAGGTGGTCATTCAGTAATAAGCCCGGCTGTCGAAAACGCAGTGATTCGAGTTTTTCAGCCGAAACCCCCGAGCTAGCACCAATGATGCAGCTCGAGAATTCAGAGTTAGCCAGTACTACGTATGGAAACTACTGAATTCTTCTGGATATCACCCATTTCATTACCAACGTGTTCAAGCACTGAATAATAACGATGTTCCACCTCGAAAACAGTTTTGAGAATGGTTGTTGTTAAACATTGATAATTTTTTTTTCTTTTTTTTTTTTTTTCTTTTTCTTTTTTTTTTTTATTCTTTAAAAACGTTACCCCCACACTAGGATTTTCTCCTGTATCGTGGAGGCAGTTTACAAACATAAATTGCACGAGGACAAACATCCAGACCCGGAACAATTATTTGTAGGCCATACAAATACTTGTTCCGTGCGGGATTCGAACCCGCGGCCCCCAGCGCAACAACTCATTGCTAAGCCACTGCGCCACGGAGCCGTCATATATAATACTACATTATGTGAACTGACAAAGCCCTATTTACGCGTGTAGGGATTTATAGTAGTCGCAACGAACTTTACTGGGCAGTATGCAACCCACACGCTATAAAGGATAGTTATCATCAAGTGCGATTTAGTGTAAATGTTTGGGCCGGAATTATTGATAACATAATTATGGTTTCGTACTTCATTGAAAGACGATTAATGGGTGGTAATTATTTGGACATGTTACAAAATGTTATTCAAGATTTCCTGGACGATATACCCCTAGTGTTACTGAATAATTTTTATTTCAAACACGACGGTGCTCCACCTCACTATTCAAATGCAGTGCGTGATTATTTGAATAGCGAATACGAAGATAGGTGGATTGGGCGTGGCATCCCTATACCATGGCCTGCAACGTCACCGGACCTTACACCATTAGACTTTTATTTATGGGGTGAAATAAAGAGACAAGTTTACATCGAAGAGGCCCAAGGCTATGACGACCTCCGCAGCAAAATAATTGCTGCATTCACGGAGGTGAAAAGTGCTCAGACATACGTAATTAATGTGAAAAATAATTTAAAAAAACGTGCTCAAACTGTGCATTGTGAGAAATAGACTCCATTTTGAACACCTATTAAAATACCAGTAAGTTAGTTTTATTTTAAGTGAGTGCATATTTAAGATGTAAATAGTTCGTTTTTGTAAATAGTTAATCGTTTTAAATTGTTAATAGTTGTAAATACTTGATTCCAGTTTTTAAATACGCCAGTTAGTCATCGGTTACATCTGTAATACAACGTTATACAACAACATACAATATCTGTCAGTTTTGAATATGTTTATTGAACAGCGTACCTACGCGCCGACGCGATGTTCGTGTCGATTGAGGTCGGCAAAGCTCGGCACCATTCCGCTGGCTTCGTAGCCATCCGGCGACTTCGTTTTTACCGGGCAGCGCCAGCCTAAACTATCTTTTCTACAACTAATTGTTTACATTTATTCTCCAATTCTCCACCTCTTTTCCTCGCTCTATAGTCTAAACTTGTATTTCGAACTGTCTTTTGTATGGGAGTAAAAATATTATTTAATTCGAGGTATGCAGAAATTTTTATTTGCATAGCATCTATCCCAGTCGTAGAAGAAATGTATTTTTTTAATTTTATTTATTATGACGGTCCTAAGCCCGTTTAAAGTATGAAGGGAAAATTGGAACCATAATTCGCGTCATAGTTATCAACTTAGTAGCGAGCGTGTCATTAAGGAAGCGCGCGTCGTTGTTGGCCATAAGTCACATTCAATTTCGGATATTTTCAAACAAATGTAGAAACCTTATTTACGCGTATTTTTCAAAACTGCAAAAAGTGTATATCAGTATTTATATTTTGAACTTAATTATTAAATTTGGCTAGTCTTTGAAAAATAACCCTGTATATAGTTATAACAATTGAAAAGTAATGATAATAATGTCCTCCACACGGAACGGCACGGCAAATCGATTACGGCAATCAGTCTCAACGGAGACTAGCATTTTGGGCTGGACAGGATTATATTGTCCAAGTGTATATATATATATATATATGTATGTGGAAGCACAGGTACACTATTTATTCCCTCACTCTCATAGTCCGATGGAACGGTAATCCAACACGACCGAAAAGAGATCAGGTTTTATACGTGGTAGAGCCATGCTGCAGCTATATTAATAGTATAGTTGCACGAATGGGAAGGACCACGATCTCACAGAATACCAGTTTAAAATAGCAGCCTAATGCTGATGTGTTTCGTATGGTGAGTGTAGAGAACCGGAGACCCATTTTACTGGAAAAGAGGCAGAATGCTATGTAGAATGCTATGTATGAATGCTGAATCTTAGTCCTCACGGCTGACAACGCATCTGCATTTTAATTCGCAAACGAAGATAGATGTAGGTGTCTATGGGCCACAGCAACCACTTACCATCAGATGGACTGTGTGCTCGATTTTCACCCTTCTAAAAAAAAGGTGCAAGACCAACGGCTTAACGTACTTTTTGGAGGCACGGGGGTGAATCTGCCCGTCTCCGAATCCCGCCTGCCAAGCGTAGCAAGTATGGCAAAATCCCTCCCATGAGGCAACATTATGGAAAAGACCTATGTTTAGCTGCGGTCTATATAGGCTGTAATGGATACATGGATAAATCCAAAATTTAATAACCAATGGGAGGGAGAATATACACATATGTGTCAGATCGAATTATATATACGAAAAAAAAAAACACAAATTTCTAAACGTAATGACAGCTCATTCACACGTCATGTTTTTGTTATAAAAGATTCAGTCTTGTTACACATTCCTTTCATATGTTTAACAAAAGTCATTTTCCAACTTTTAGATCGCTGTTCTGCCTTGAATTTGAAATAAGTTTTCCTTTTTCGTCTGCAGATTTGAATAAACATTACAATATTTTCCTTATCTCGCTCGGCGAATTTGGAAGCAGTCTACTCGATAAGCAGAATCGTTTAAAACTATTGGCTGAACGTATACTCTTTTCGACTATTTTTTTTTGCAGCAGTGAGAACAAACCAGCATGTGGCTCACCTGATAGTGTCTAAGTGGAACAACTGTAACACTAGAGGAATTGCTGGTGAGTTGCCGGCCTTTTTCTAAAGGAATAAGTTCTTTTCTTGAAGGTGCATAAGTCGTATCTGTTTGGGAAAATCGCCGGTGGTAAACGATTCCACAAAGAAATCGTGCGAGGACGTAAATTCCTAGTAAATCGCACAGTGGTGGACCGCCATGCACCATGACCGTGTTGATATTGTAACACTCCCCAGCCCCTCTTTGCTTTGTCTTTCTCTAAAATTTAGAATCTATATCTATAAGATACATAAAAATATATCAAATTTACGTGACCAGTATATTAACCATATATTGATCTTTCTAAAGGTTTAAATATAGGCCGTTTAATAAATTTATGGCGTGATCGTCTTAGTTAGGACCCTTATTTACGTTGTGTTTGTATAGTAACTTAATTCTTTTAGGTGCCTCTTGGAAGAATGAATATTCACTAGAGCAGCAGAAAGCTGTTGGTGGTGCTTTATAAGCTAAAGAACCCCGTTCACGAATACAGAGCTCAAAAAAGGTTAAGAACATTAAATCGTCCCTATTCCACTTGTATCAGGTTCACATCAGTCAATTTTTTATTAATTAATCCCTTCCCGCTTGAAAAAGGCTCACAATATTTATATCAAACACCAGATACAAGGGCTTTGCTCTCCCACATTTTAAAAAAAAAATGTGGGGAAGGACACGGCTCCACACACGCCGTTTGCGGTGAGCGCCAACCAACCAGCGCGCACCCCCGAAGGCGACGTTAAGTTGGGCACTGGAAATAACTGGCGAACCAGTAAGAGAGGACTTGGCCCCTTGGTAGTGTGTAAGCACAAACATCGACCGAAGTCGCGCATGTCAATGCGTGTAAACGCCATACAGAATACGATCAAATCCAGCCACAGTGAAATGGACGTCACACGAATTAGGCAACAATAGGCTCACTGGCCATAAAAGGCCCTCCGTGAGCGCCACTACCTGCCAGACCGCCGTTCCTGCAGACGTGATGTGTAAGGCATCGCCACCACACCTCTCACCTCAAGGGAATGGGGTCCCACGTTGCGCGACTTTCGACCGCAGCCTTGAGAGCCTCCTCAGATTCTCCCTCCAGCTACCACCCGCATGAGATCGACACATGTACTCCACCAAACAATACAATGGCACATGTAGCCAATAGGCAGTTATAAGATAATAGTAATAATTCGCCATCAGAAAAGGTTTGTCTCACTGACGTTGAGTATATGCATTTTTCGATCATGTTTGTCTCACCCACCACCAAGTTGCCTTCAATCATTCAAAGGTGGGAACTTTACTGAGATATATTATTATGCCCAAGGTCCCCCATACAATCCCAACAGACATCACCACCCTCATAACTCCATCGACCAGAACGACAAGATGCGTCGAATCAGGCGCAGCACACTCGCAGATCCATCACAAGACGTAATACCGCAAGTAGCAGTACGCATCAATGCAACTATCATACGGATGGCGCCCCATCCCAACACATCCACATGATCCCTATCGACTTTGGTAACAAAATTGATAATGTCTTTTTTAATGACTTTTTAAATGCCTTTATATTGTATTTAATTATTATTTATTAATAATAATTATGAGCCGTCACAATATTACGTAAAGTAAAAAGAGTTAAATTATTGTTTTAAACTTAGTTTTATACCTATATTGTCGTTCAATGTGCGTGTTCACATATATAAGACGGTGTATTGACTCGTCTTTTGCCTACCTATAATGCACTCTAACATTTCACTCGGTCATTTGTTTACACATTCACTTTACAAGAAGACATATGCGAATGCGCCCATTCGAGTTCAGTGTCTTGTCCGATGTAAACTATTGAACCTTATACGTGGTAGAACCACACTGCATCTATATTAGTTACGCTCTAACAGAATACTAGAACGAAACGAAGGCATTCTATCTTAATCCCCAGAAGTAACAACGCATCTGCATTTTCATTCTTAATCGAGGATAAATGTAGATGTCATGGGCCACAGTATCCACATACCATCAATTGGACTGTGTGCTCGTTAGTCACCCTTATTCTATAAATAACGAACCAGCAGCTGGAAAGTACCTTCTTGCTGAAAACAACCCAAAATAATGAAGCAATCTAATAATAGTTCAAAATAAAATCAAATTTAATTAAATCATGTAAACCAATTAAAAATATATTGAATAAAATTTAACAAAATCTTTCCTAAATAAAACAAAATGAACTAACAACATACAAACGTTAATAAAATAAAACTTGAATACTTAAATTATATTTGTTATAAATTCTGCAGTTACATAATAAGATAATAAAAAATTAATAAGATTAATAAATGTTCAAGTTCTACGCGGAAGAAGTCACAGGTAAAAGCTAGATTATATGTATAATGCACATATATAAAATAATGTTTACTAGTCTCAAAGGAGCCTAGCCATTTGCGCAGGACAGGATAGTGTCCAAGTTTATGCGCAAGCACAGGTGCACTCCCTATTCTCGTAATCTCATAGTCCGATGCGACGGCAATGCCATGGCAATGCGACACCAGAGACAGATAAAGCGCAGGACCTTTACGTGTTTTCTGAGGTATGGGGCTGAAACATCGCCAACTTCCTGACTTCGAGCTGCTACTGATAATTTCTTGCGAGAAAAACAAATAACAAATTTAGGCCCGACTTGGGATTCGAACCCGGTACCTAATGATCAGCAAGACAAATAGACAAACGAGGTAGTCAAACATAATATATACAAATTGTACAGAAGACCGAAGAGTACAATCTGCCACTTTGTCTTGCGTATGTGGACTATGAGAAAGTCTTTGATTCCGTCGAAATTTGGGCGGTGCTGCAGTCCATTCAGCGGTACCAAGTGGACTGTTGGTATATCGCAGTGCTGAAGTGTTTGTACGGTAGGGCTACGATAGCTATCCGAGTACAGAACCAGAGTACGAAACCTATCCAACTACAGAGAGGCGTAAGACAGAGTGACGCGATACGAGCACTAAGCTCGAAGTTGTTGACGAATATGTTTACCTGGGACAAATAGTCCGACTAGGTAAGTCCAATCTTAACCGAGAGGTCAATCAACGGATTCAACTCGGCTGGGCAGCGTTCGGGAGATTACGACACATCTTCTCGTCAGGCATACCTCAAAACTAGATTGTACAACCAGTGCGTGTTGCCAGTGATGACTTAAAAACTGCGTATAAGTTATATTCACTGCGTATGAGGAAGCTCAAAGTCACTCAGCAAGCTATGGAAAAGGCTATAGTCGGCGTTTCTCTGCGTGATAGACTTAAAAACGAGGATATCCGCAGTAGAACCAAAGTAACCGGCATAGGCCAAATAATTTGTAAGCTGAAGTGGCAATGGGCCGGTCATATAGCTCGAAGAACCGACAACCAATGGGGAAAAAAGGTTCTCGAGTAGCGGCCTCGTACCGGTGGACGAAGTGTAGGGCGTCCCCCCACTAGATGGAGTGACGACCTGGTAAGACATGCAGGAAGTCAATGGATGCAGGTGGTTGGGGACCGTGCTGTGGCATTCCTTGGGGGAGGCCTATGTTCAGCAGTGGACATGTGAGGGGCTGTTATGATTTTTTTTTATAGAAATAGGGTGACAAACGAGCAAACAGTCCACCTGATGGTAAGTGGTTGCTGAGGCCCATATACATCTACATCTATCCTCGCTTACGAATCAAAATGCAGATGCGTTGTCAGCCGTGAGTAGTAAGATGGAATGCCGCTTTTCCAGTAAAAAGGGTCTCCGGTTCTCTACACTCACCATAAAAAACACAGCAGTATTAAGCTGCTATTTTACGCTGGTATTCTATGAGAGCGTGGTCCTTCCCCGGTCGAGCCGACCCATTCGTACTACAACTATATTATAAATATAGCTGCAGCTTGGCTCTACCACGTAACTGATGAAAATGAATGAATGAATGCATATATATATAGGGTTATTTTGCAATAACCGGCCAAATTTGCAGAGGAGGTTCAGAATAGATAACATTAGCGAATGGTGAAAAAAATAAACAAGAAAAAACTGAAACATTTTATCCTTTTTATCCTTTATATTCAAAATGTGTGGAAATGCATTATTTTAATTGCTTGTCATTCATAAATACGCACTCACAAATTCGTAAGGGAGTGTTGAGTTCGGAAGCAGTTGGTGGTGTTCGGCGCTCGCACTCGGTTACAGATTAGATAGATACCTAATACTTGTTTTGACTCGGTAAAAACAAACGCATCTCCCCCGCCTTTTTCCTTCCATTACACCGCTGGGTACGTTCACCTGGCCGGTCGACAGTGTTGACTTGACCGTGACCTCATTATGTAACGAGTTTCCTATTTTTAAATTTTCGTAGGTAGTATTACTTGTCACAGCCAGTACTACGTGTGAAAACTACTGATTTCTTCTGGATATCACCTATTTCTTTACCAACGTTTGCAAGCACTGAATAATAACGATTGTCTACCTCAAAAACATTTTTGTGAATGGTTGTTGTCAAAAATTGATAATACTAACATTAGGTGGATTGATGAAGCCCTATTTAGGCGTGTAGGGTTTTATAATAGTCGCAACGAACATTACTGGGCAGTATGCAACCCACACGCTATAAATGATAGTTATCATCAAGTGCGATTTAGTGTAAAGACAGACACATGTAATTAATTAATGTGAAAAATAATTTAAGGAAACGGGCTCAACTGTGCATTGTGAAAAACAGACTTCATTTTGAACACCTATTAAAATACCAGTAAGTTAGTTTTATTTTAAGTGATTGCTTATTTAAGATGTAATTAGTTCGTTTTTGTAAATATTTAATCGTTTTAAATTGTTAATAGTCGTAAATACTTGATTCCAATTTTTAAATACGCCAGTTAGTCATCGATTACGTCTGTAATACAACGTTATACAACAACATAAAATATCTGTCAGTTTTGAATATGTTTATTTAACAGCGTACCTACGCGCCGACGCGATGTTCGTGTCGATTGAGGTCGGCAAAGCTCGACACCATTCCACTGCCTTCGTAGCCGTCGGGGTGACTTCGTTTTTACCGGCCAGCACCAGCTAGTCCGCTTTTAAACGTCTTCAGCGCTCGCGCCGCCAGAGTAACCATTATTTAAATCGCGCCAACCTATCATTGGCCTTCCAGCTCAACTATCTTTCCTACAACTAATTGTTTACATTTATTCTTCACTTCTTTCCCTCGCTCTGTAGTCTAAACTTGTATTTCGAACTGTCTTTTGTGTGGGTGTAAAAATATTATTTAATTCGAGGTGTGCAGAACTTTTTACTTGCATAACATCCATTCCAGTTGTCAATGAAATGTTTTTTTTATTTTATTTTATTTATTACGACGGTTCGAAGCCCGTTTAAAGTATGAAGGGAAAATTGGAATCATAATTCGCGTCGTAATTAACAACTTAGTAGCGAGCGTGTCATTAAGGAAGTAAATAGTAGGCAAAAGCTCCGTGCATTGACTCGTACACACACGAGCGCACGTCTTTGTTGCCAATAAATCACATTCAATTTTCAAATAAATTTAGAAATTTTGTTTACGCATATTTTTAAAAACTGCAAAAAGTGTATGTCAGTATTTATAGTTTGAACTTGATTATTAAATTTGGCTGGTCTTTGAAAAATAACCCTGTATATCAAGTAATAATACTTAAAATAACATTTTGGACTATCTGGACTAAATATTTGTGTACTTCAATTTATACTTAATTTCTTGAATATTTTATTTAATGATATCGTTAGTCATCGTGACGTCATGTTGACCTAGTTTGCATGTCGCATGATGAGTCTGTAAAGATAAATTAATGATTTCTAGATAATAAATATATTATTTTATAATTGCTGGGTATCATGCTGGTTCTTCCTAGGACAGAGGTTTTTTTTGAACCGGAGATTCATTATTATCCATTACAGCTAATAAAAGTTCGCTGCTGAATATAGGTCTCCCCTATATTATACTGTCTTATAAAAAGAATTTTGCCATAGTTGCTACGCTTGGCAGGCGGACAAACGCAGTTTTTTATTAATTTGAGTTGTTATCAGGAAGATGCTGCTGCCTATCTCGTGTTTCAGTTTCCTTTGTCACCTTTTGCGACACCCACGGGACGCTATGGGGTTGTGGGTATTCTTACACCGCCACTACACGTTTAGAATAAGAGCTAAATGCATAAAATAACTTTCAATTGGTAGCGTGTGTCCATCTAGTGTGGATCGTCTTGCACAAGGTTATGAAAACTATTTGGTCACGTTTCTTAAATATGAAATTACATTAAAGAAGACTTCAGGTGGTAAGAAGCCTTTTTTAGATAAGAGTTCGTCTGGGTAGGTATCACCCGTAGATAAGCACTTTTAATTTAAATTAACAATTTTATTGTAGCCGGCGAAGATCAAACATGAATTGCACGTGTTTTACAACGAGCTTTTAGCCCCTGAGTTATCAAGACACTTTTTATGTTATGTATATAGTTTAATTATTATATTATAAATATTTCTACTCTTGAACAAAGAAATACCCTAATTGAGAGAATATAGAGTGTTACATTTATATCCAATTGTACAGTAAAACCCTAGACCTTTGCAATATTTTGCGTAAGGACGCTCGCATACTTCCCCCTACCTATTTCAATCCTATTTCATACCTTTAATGACGGCTGCGCGAAAGACATAGTGTGCAACGCGGTCGTACCTACAAAACGTTATATCTGTGAATACACATATCACCTCGCGGCGACTTATAAAGTGCTGGTGAAGTGCGATTAATGTTTGCCTAGTTCCTGTGTCAATTGGTAACGAACTACCGTTTGATCTATTGTTATCCTTTTGTATTTCCTAAATATTACTTCCTTCACTTTTATATCTATAACACCAATTTCAAACCTATTTTCGTACCTATTGCGTACATTTGCATACATTTTTGCACTCTTTGATTTCCTAATGCGGTTATTAAGTCTTGACTGTTATAAGTAATGGCCTCTATTAGTATATAACAAAGGGCTCAGTGCCAAGTTAACCACACAACACTTACATATTGCGTAACTAATGTATGTCATTAATGAAATTTCTTCAATGGAGCCCCCATATATCAAAACTAGCAAGCAGACTTAGTTCTGCAGCTATAAAAACGATTAGAAATCTTACCAGTGTTGAAACAGTTAGAATAGTTTACTTTAGCTATTTTCATAGCATAATGTTGTATGGTTTTTTTCTATGGGGACACGCGGCTGATACTGAAATTATATTTGTTTTACAGAAGAGGGCCATAAGAGCAATTTATGATTTAAAGCCTAAAGAGTCGCTGCGACGAAAATTTAAGGAAATTAATATATTAACTTTGGCCTCTCAATACATTTATGAAAATGTAATGTAAGCACACAAAAATAAAAGTAGTTTTACAAAAATATGTAATATTCATTCTGTAAGTACTAGGAACAGATAAAAGCTAGTAGTACCAGTTACTTGACTCCACCGAGTCAGTAATTCATTTTTGGGGCGATGTATATGCTTTTACAACAAAATTCCAGAAAATATACAAAATTTGACCTGCTCAAAGTACAAAAACTTTATAAAACTAAGTTTGTATAAAAAGGGTTATTATAATATTTGTTCGCGACGACAAAAAGTGTTTAAAATATAGTGATTAAAAAACAATTATAAAAATTTAATTAGGAAATATTAGTGACAAACCTAAGTGAGAGGTGCAATAGTGTAATTTTACAACATGTTTACGACCCTTAGAATTATAGTATAGAGCATCGTTTTGTAATAGTTAAGAAAATAACTCTTAATTGTACAAACAAAAAGTCGACCAATCAGAGCGCGACACGTTATAGAACATTCTGGGCATTGCGTCATATTGAGACCCGAAAATGATGGAAATAATTTTTATTGTAAACATAGTATTTAATTTTATTAAGGTTCATAGATTAAGGAAATAAAAGAATATTTAGCGTGATGAAACTTATTTCCTACTTATAGTAAAATTAAAGAATTAGTGTACCCAAATATTGTGAAAATTTGGGATATTTTTGTTAATAAATTTTTACATTGTTAATATATTAAGAAACCTTTATAGTGTGCTAATAGACAACTGAATTACCGATTTAACAATGTATAGTACATTAGCGTAAGAATTAATCGTGTATAGAAAAAATTGTAATTTAAGACAGTTGTATAGTGAAAATGTTAAACAATAAAGAGGCAAAACGGACAATGGCAAGCGGCTCACTTGAAAGTAAAGCTCGAGTCTACCTTAGAGCCTCGGGGCCCAGTAACATTGTAATAGCTGAAGTAACTAGTAGCAGAACCAAGTTGTAGCTGAAGCAACTAGTAGCTGAACATAGAACATAGTGACTAGTAGTACAACATAGTAGCTGATAAAAGCAGCTAGTAAACAGTGATAATAAAGCATATAGTACTAGTAGTAGTAAGTTACTACCGAACAACTTGAAGAAATAGTCAACTAAAGAAATCATCTGAAGAATATAGTGACCAACCGATAGTGAACGTTCGATATAGAACAACCGTAGTTGAACAACCATATTCAACAACCGTGTTCAATAAACTTTCGTCCTTCGAGCCGGATACATAGTCGCTGCCGTATAGAAGCCGCTGGATTCACAGAGTCAAGATGCCGATCACTCGCTCATGAGGAAGGACAGCCAAGGCGTGGATTGTCGATCTGGAAGGAGGCTCATCGGACAATGCCGCCGCCATCCACCATCAGATGCCGCCACGCTCGCCGTCGACAATAGAGGGCACCAGGACGCCATGTTACCCGAGGGGGGGGGGTACCCCTGCCCGCGCCGGCCACTACAACCCGGCCTATAAAGCAGAGGTTCCCTCATCAGATGTTCATATAGAAGGCAACGAGGACATTCGCCGTGTATCGTCGCCGACCACCCGGGAAGACACCCGCGCCGAAGAGCTACCAAGAGGCCACACCGGTTACTGTACGAAGTCACAGAAGGCTATTCGGCACAATAGAAGAATTTTGAAGGCTCGTAAATAACTATTGAAGATCAAACTGGAACTCGCACAGATCTCCTTACAGTAGACTGAAGAAGAAGAATCAGACGACTACAATGAAGATGGTCACTCCACAAATAAGTTCGTCCTATCCTTGCTGCAGCCAAACAGCAGCCAATTCAAGACCCAACCACCGGAGGGGAGGCCCCATTTATTAAAACAGTACCAAAGCCATCCCCGGAAGTCGTCGACCTCAGTGAGCCGCAAAAGGAGCTCACACACCAGGATCGCTGTCTTGCAGATGTATCCGAGAATCCCTTGCCACAGAAGCACAACCCGGAACCCACCACCAATGCAGACGGGGGGCTCTACCATTTATAGCAGAGCTCACATCCCCAATTGCCGCACTCGCTGACAAACCAAAACCAGAGAGTGCATCACTATCGTCGCATACCTTCGCAGCGTCGAAAGCTATAATGACAATCCCAAGCTTCAGCGGAGTACACATCGAGTGGCTTTCATTCCGTACCATCTACGAGACAACCCGAAGCTACTTCAATGCTATTGAAAACACAGCGAGACTAAGAAGAAGTCTACAAGGTTGAGCCTTGGAAACAGTCAGCTCAGAACTCATCGGGCATACTAAGCCCGATGAGATCATGGGAGAGCTGGATCTGCAATTTGGACGTCCGGATTCAATCGCACAAGCAGAGACCGAGAAGTTACGAGGATTAGCACGCTGTACAGATGCACCTAGAGACATCTGCACATTTGCGAGCAAAGTGAGGAGAGGTGACGTCACACTTCGAGCACCGAAGAGAGACCATTACCTCATTAACGCAGAGCTACTACGACATTTCACCGACAAGCTGCCAAACTCTCTATGCGCCCAGTGGTATAGAATCTACACCGAGAAGTACGACTTCAGACCAGACCTCGGCTGATTCAGCGATTTCATCACCGAACAAGCTCGCTTCTGCAGTGTATTTGCACCTCCAGAAACTATCAACGAAGCGCAGAGCAACCGTCGTCCAGTACATAGAACCAGAGATACCAGAAGTTATAAAAGAATTAGAACCTGAACGCGATAAAACTGAGTCAGTCAACCTGGGCAACAAGGGAACCGAGGAGAAGATACTCGGATTCATCTGGAAACCGAGTACCGACCATTTGAGCTTCAACCTCAAGCTCGCTCGTCTTCCAATCGATTTGCTGCATAAGACACCGACCAAGAGGGAAGCACTCAAAATAGTAATGTCGCTGTATGAACCGTTAGGCCTCGCCTCCCCAGTTATAATTCGAGCGAAGCAGATACTGCAGGAAGCATGGAGACGAGGAACCGACTGGGACCAGGAGTTGGACAAAGACCTGACTAACCATTGGTCCACATGGATCCAACACCTGGAGCGAGTCAAATCAGTGAGCATCCCAAGAATCTACCCAGGATTCAGCGACGCACGTTCACTCCAAGTCCAGTATTCACCGATGTCAGTGAGAGCACCTACCTAACGGCAGTCTACTGGAGGTCAACGACACCCGACGGGACAGTACACGGAAGCCTCATCATGGCCAAGGTGAAAGTAGCTCCGCTCAAAGTGACGTCTATACCTCGCCTCGAGTTACAAGCGGCCGTGATGGGAGGTTGCGTAGCCACCGCCGTCATCTAGGAGCATCGTGTGAAGCACGAAGCCGTCACCTATTGGACTGACAGCAAAACAGTTCGTCGCTCACCGGAAAGCAGCAATCGAGGAACACAGTAAGGTGGAATACTGGCGCTGGGTACCTACCAAATTAAACATAGCTGACATCGCCACGAGGGACGTACCACCGAACTTCAACTCAAAACACGAGTGGTACAACGGCCCATCATTTCTGTATAAAGAACCGTCAGCATGGTCAACCGAAAGACCCATGTCATCCAAACCTACCGGAGAGGAAAGATCCTAGACCATCACAGAATCGCGTCTTGCTCCGCAACTCCGAGAAGCCGTCCCCGATCCAGTCAAGTTTTCTAAATGGGAACGCTTATTGCGAGCTACGGCCAGAGTGCTACAATTTATAACACTCTGCCGCAAAACCACAGATATAACCTTCTACAAGAGGACTAAAAGAAATAAAGAACAAGATCCCAACTGAAGGAAATCGACAAATAATCCGCGACACCTCGCGCAACCTCCCAGTCGAGTGAAAAATAGAGATGTCAAAAAATGCATCACACTTGAGGCCGAATTCATCAGAGAGGCCGAAAAGCTCCTAATACGTGTCATCCAAGAAGACTCCTTCAAACAAGAGATAGCCGATCTCCTTAAGGATAAAAAGGTCGCCCATGATAGCCGCCTACTTCCGCTCCAAATAGAATTGAAAGACGGGATCATCGCTCTACGAAGTCACATAGCCGCCGTGAAGGCAGTCACAGAAAACATGAAACGGCCATCTATATTGGACGGCGATCATCACATCAGGCAACTTTACATCGACTGGACGCATCAACGAGGTTCGACAGCACTACTGGGTGATCCGACTTCGACCCACCACGATAAATATAGTGAGCCAATGCGTAAAGTGTCGCATAAGAAAAGCGCAACCATCAGCGCCAGCCACCGGTGAACATCCCAGTACAAGTCTCGCTCATCACCAGAGTCCGTTCACCTTCACCGGTCTGGACTATTTTGGGCCACTCTCCGTCACCGTGGGACGTCAACACCAGAAGAGATACGTGGCTCTTTTCACCTGCCTCACATCCAGAGCTGTCCACCTGGAAGTTGTCGCAAGTCTCAGCACAGACTCCGCAATACTGGCTTAACGAACATTCGCAGCGCGCCGATGGTGCCCTATCGAGATTTTCTCCGACAACGGCACCAACATGCACGGTGCAGATAAGGAACTTCGAGAAGAAGCCAGTCGACGACTGGCCTGGCCTGACGACATAACACATAGTGTGGCGTTTTATCACCCTCTCCGCGCCTTTCATGGGAGGAGTGCGGGAACGTCTCTTCCGATGCGTGAAGACCGCATTATACACCGTTCTTCATGAGAGACACCCACATGAAGAAGTCTTAGCCACGCTGCTCTGCGAGGTAGAGTGCACCGTAAATAGCAGACTATTAACTCACATCTCCGTAGACAGCGACGACAACAAATCAATCACTCCCAATCACTTCCTTTTTGGAGGATCTGCGAGACTGCCGCAAAAAGCACTGGCGGCGCTCCCAGATACTCGCCGACATGTTCTAGCAGCGTTGGGTCCGAGAATATCTACCGGAACTTCAATACCGGCGGGAGCCTCATGGATGGCCTAATTAAAAGGCCAAATACAACGTCGCTCACCGAAGTGGATGCAGCGCCACTGAAAGAAGATCGTCGCGACGCTGCACGGTGGGAGAGATGCTCGCGACGACAAAAAGTGTTTAAAAATATAGTGATTAAAAAACAATATTAAAAATGTAATTAAGAAATATTAGTGACAAGCCTAGTGAAAGGTGCAACGGTGTAATTTTACAACACAACATGTTTACAACCCGTAGAATTATAGTATAGAACATCGTTTTATTATAGTTAAGAAAATAACTCTTAATTGTACAAACAAAAAGTCGACAATCAGAACGCGACACGTTATGCTCTAGAATAATTGTAAACATAGTATTTAATTTGATTAAGATTCATAGATTTAGGAAATAAAATAATATTTAGCGTGATGAAACTTATTTTCTACTTACAGTAAAATTAAAGAATTAATGTACCCAAATGTTGTGAAAATTTGGAATATTTTTGTTAATAACTTTTTACATTGTTAATATATTAAGAAACCTTTATGGTGTGCTAATAGACAACTGAATTACCAATTTAACAATGTATAGTACATTAGCGTAAGAATTAATCGTGTATAGAAAAAATTGTAATTTAAGACAATTGTATAGTGAAAATGGTAAACAATAAAGAGGCAAAACGGACAATGGCAAGCGGCTCACTTTAAAGTAAAGCTCGAGTCTACCTTAGGGCCTCGGGGCCCAGTAACATTGTAGTAGCTGAAGTAACTAGTAGCAGAACCAAGTAGTAGCTGAAGTGACTAGTAGCAGAACCAAGTAGTAGCTGAAGTGACTAGTATCAGAACCAAGTAGTAGCTGAAGCAACTAGTAGCTGAACATAGAATATAGTGACTAGTAGTACAACATAGTAGCTGATAATAGCAGCTAGTAACAAGTGATAGTAGTAGCATAGTACAACGTAGTAGCTGATAATAGCAGCTAGTAAACAGTGATAATAAAGCAGATAGTACTAGTAGTAGTAAGTTACTACCGAACAACTTGAAGAAATAGTCAACTGAAGAAATCATGTGAAGAATATAGTGACCAACCGATAGTGAACAACCGATATAGAACAACCGTAGTTGAATAACCATATTCAATAACCCTGGTCAATAACCAATAGTCAGAAGATTTCCGCCGAACAGTTGAGCAGTCGAACCGCTGGCCACTGCTTTGCCATTTGTATTCTACAGTTCATGCACGAACTTTTACGACCGTAAAAACAAAGTAAAACAATTTGGTGTTAACAACATTTTGTTCATTAAAAACGAGTCGTAATACTTCATCCTTAACTGCTGTAAGGGACTATAAAGGAAAATATTACATAAGGCAAATTTTAGGGAAGAGCTCTGGGGAACAATAACTGGTACTAAAGCTTGATTGAAGTTGTTTAAGGAAGTATTCTTTATTTAATTTAGTCCCAATAAAGAAAATGATCGTTTCCGGGACACGTGAGATTTTAAGTAAGATTTATTGCTATTGGCAGTATATAAAAAATACATTAAAAAAGGATGGAAAGACTTTCGTGACATTCAACGTATCTTTTTGTGTATTCATGAACAATTTACCAATATTTTAGTACTTATATAAGTTAATAAAGCGGGTAGTAAACAAAATATTTCTTTATCTTTACCGATAAACGCTGATTACCGGTCGGCATATGGACAGGGTTGGCTTTAGAGTTTATTTATTATGTGTTGTTTTAGTTTACTTTTAAAGATGTTAAAACTCTTTAATATTTAAATTTCTTGGGATATTTTATTATATATTTTAATTCCTAAAGACTTGAAAACAAAATTGTACAACCAGTACGTGTTGCCAGTGATGACTTATGGATCTGAGATGTAGTGCTTTCTGCTGGCCGTATAAGGAAGCTCAAGGTTGCTCAGCGAGCTATGGAGAAGGCTATGTTCGGGGATTTTCTGCATGATACACTTAGAAATGAGGATATCCACAGTAAAACCAGAGGAACTGACATAGCCCAACAGATTAGTAAGCTAAAGTGGCAATGAGTCGGCCATACAGCTCGAAGAACCGACAACCGATGAGGAAGAAAGATTCTCGAGTGGCAGCCTCGTACCGGGCGGTCATTCACTAGATTGGGTGACGACTTGGTAAGACATTCAGGAACTTGATGGATGCAGCTAGCTCTGTACCGTGCTTTGTGGCATTGCTTAGGGGAGGCCTATGTTCAGGAGTGGACTTGTGAAGGGTTGTAATGATGAAATAAAATCACAAAATCAGGACCCGATAGGTGGCGCTGTGGTCGAGATATTAGTAAATCTTAATATTTTAAACGAGCCATTTTTCAATATGCCAAATAATAATTCTCTATTAACTCAAGTCAACTCTCTTTATATAAATAATTCTTCTGTACGTGTGTTTGTCACTGAACTCCTCCTAAATGGCTGGGCCAATTTTGATGAAATTTTTGTGTGTTTGAGTGGGTTTCTAGATGGTTTAGATTCACAATTCGACTCGGTAGGTGACGCTGTTTTTGAGACCCAGAAATCATGCGCGCGAAGCCGGGGCAGATCGCAAGTCTTTATATATACATTTCCGGTGTGCATGTGTTCGTAATTCTTCTCCTAAGCCGTTTGGCGCGACCGATTTTGATAAAAAAATTATGGGGTACTTATGAGGACACTTGGATGGTTCTTAGCTAGATCGCTGATTGTGTACCGATTTTAATGACTCTTTTTTATTAAATAGGCTTTACCCCAAGGGTAAAGCCTATTAAAAAAAAGGTCCCATTGGAGACTTTTTGTATGGAGAATGGGCCCACCAAAAACTGTGATGAATCGTAATGAAATGTATGTAGATTTATTCCTTATAATCTCTAGATTACTATAGTAATATTAGTTGTACCATATATAAAGGGAATACTGAGAAAATAACAATCAAACGGCAATCTCATTATAACCTAAAATCCCATACGGGCACAGAATACATTACAAATGTATTCAAGTGAAGCAAAAAGTAAACCAAAACTATGCTCAACTAATTCTAAAAACAAGCACACATGTACTTATTTATCTAATATCATTTTCAACCAGTAACACGGTTTTAGGTGCATGTGTGTGTCCAACAGTGAACTTTTAAGGGTGTTTTATGAGTTTTACCTCTACAGCGATTGAGAAAATAAATAGCATGTAAGATGTTTTGAACTGGTCGTGTTAGGATAAAAAAAACTCTGTATTGTCACTGTATTTGTTATTGTAAAATCATCACATTCTTAAAGCAGTATTAAAAGTGACACATGCCACCAGGTGCAGTGTCAGGACATTGTTATTAATATGTATTGATTGAATAACATGTTTACATTCCAAGCACCATTAAAACCAAAATGACTGGATAGTAACATATCCGATTTTTACGATATTAACTACGAAAAATAAATATCATGTAAGGTGATTTGAACTATTTGTGTTAGGACAAAAAGAAACACTGTATTGTCACTGCATTTTTATTGTTTATTATTGTAAAATCATCATATTCTTAAAGCAGTCTATTATAAGTATCACAGGCCGCGAGGTGCAGTGCCAGGACATTCTTTTAATATGTGTTGATTGATTAGCATGTTTACGTCCAACCACAATTGAAGCTAAAATGTAAAATTCTCGAGTAGCAGTCTCGTACCGGTAAGCTCAGTGTGGGGCGGCTACCCTCTAGATGGAGTGACGACCTGGTAAGACATTCAAAAAGTCGATGGATGCAGGTGGCTCAGGACCGTGCTTTGTATAATTCTTTGGGGGAGGCCTATGTTCAGCAAGTGGACTTGTGTAGGGCTGTAATGATGAAGAAGTTTTAAACTAGTTATGTACGGATACGACTCGACCGGGGTAAGACACGCTCTCACGGAAAACGCTACCAGCGTAAAATAGTAGCTTAATGCTCCTGTGTTTCGTATGGTGAGTGTAGAGAACCGAGTCCTTTTACTGGAAACGAAGCACCCAACTTAGTCCTCAGGGGTGACAATGCATCTGTATTTTGATTCTAAACGAGGATAAATGTAAATGTCTATGAGCCACAGCATCTACTTACCATCAGGTGGACCGTGCGCTCGTTTGTCACACTTATTCTATAAAAAAAAAACAAAAGGAGATTGTCAATTGAAAGAGATACGAAAAGGTACCAGAGCATCTATTCAACTTGCTCGGCGTTTATTTATAAATTAGGTGCTTTATTTATAATAAGGCACATATTAGAAACAGGTCAAGTAAGCAACAATAATTACGAGTTTTATTGATTATTATTCGTCATCATTACAACAATTCACTGCTGAACATAGGTCTTCCCTAAATTAAATATATAATGTAAAATATTGTATAGCCCTTCCGTCAACTGCCATCGCGTTTCGTCCCGTATGGTGTCGTGGTGAGTAAAATAACGCTACCAGGAGATAAGCAGCAACATCTCCCTATAGAATACCACAAAAAAGCTTTGGTTGCCACAAGCGTAGCAACTGTGGCAAAAACTACTTGTGTATAAATTATTCCAATCATTGTGAGGTTCATTTAAGTGGTATTCACAAATACGAGCGCACAGTGGCACATAAAATGAGTTATCAATCAGCAATCTCTCTTTTAGGTTAGTAGTTCTTTTTAGTTTAGGTATTAAGAATCTAGATAAATGATTACATAACTTAAAAATACAGTGACGGGAAGTAGAAGCAGCACGCTCATAACTAGCCACAGGATAGAATAGAATCATTTTTATTCAATATAGATTACAATACATAATACTTATTAAAAGTCATTTTTTACTTTTACCACTGGTTCGCAAAAAAACCTCTGTCCTGGGAAGAACCAGCAAGAAACCCAGCGAGACTTTTTTTAAAAAAAAGCACATTTTACAATATAATTTTTATACAATTGTTTTGAAAACATTTAGAAACAGCATGGTAGCGATCACCTCATTCCCAGGGTTATTATCAGTCATGTACTCTCTAGTAGTATAATAACACTTACTAAACAATTTTTGCTTGAGAAATAATTTAAACCTTTGACAGAAAAGGTCTGCATATTATAGTAATTGTTGATGCCGCTCTGGAAATGGCAGAGTTACAGTTACAGGCATAAGGGGTGATTATGGGATGTTACCGATGTCTTCAATATTCGTGGATTGTAATTCCATATCCCTGTTATCATTTGTGTCTCCATACAGTTGTAGAAGCTCTCGGCCGACAAGATTGCAGACTCATTCTAAATGATCCATCTGAAAAGTGTTGTTTTTCATCAACTAACTGAACAGACTATAGTTTTACAGTGTCTACCACTTAAATAATAATATTTATTAATATTTTATTTATTTCAATCTTTATTACTAATTAACAGTCTTAATGCCTCTTAAATTATATATAAATAGCATGTATTCGTTTCCCTTCATAATACTTTTGTAGTAAACCAGATTCCACTAAGGTAAAAAGAAATAAAAATACATCAAATAAGAAAGGTAAACAAGTGAAGTAGTTATTTTAGAATTTTAACATTATTTGACTAAGTACAAGTTCTTAGACGTTTTATTTACACTAATTTCATTTAAGGTAAAAAATATTACTTGTGTATTAAGTACAAAGGCATACATATATGAGGTAAGGTTAGGAAGAAGTAGCATCTATCTAATAACAGAAGAAACAAAACTGTAGTTATCGAATATCTCCCCTATAAGGCAATCTGTGGGGGAGGTCTATGTTCAGCAGTAAACTTTTGATAGGCTGTAAAGTTAAAGATAACCTGGTGGTGAATAGCCAAATTGTTTGTATTACGAGGTGTATGATACTACAAACATGAGCAAAGCTATTATGCCAACTCCTCTGGGCAAGCCTATTTCAGGCACGGGATCACTTACAGGCTGTTAAAGTAAAGTAAGTACCTGGTGTGATGGTATCCACTGCAAAATAATATCTCTTTCTGCTGATTTAATTGGCACAGCCTGTGTGGTGAGCTCTTAAAATTGACGATCCACATGGAATACAAATCTTCTAATGGAATGAGCAGTTTCAATACTTTCTTGCAATATTCTTAGGCAGTTATAACAAACTGCATCAAGTAGTGTAACTGAAAAATTGGGAATGCAAATAAAAATAAAGAAGTAAAGTAATATTAAACTCAGAAAGAATGTACATTACCTACAATCAACAAATAAAAATAAAATAATGTAAACAAAATTCTTGCTTCCTGATGGAGTTTAAATATAATGAACATAAATAGTAGATATATTTAATCAAATATTAACACTAATATATATTCCTAATAACATCCATTTATTTTATGTTATCTATATCTATAATATTAAATTCAGAAGGAATGTGAGTACATTCTACATTCCTTCTGAATTTAAGCAACGTCTTCCTATTAACAACTACCAATAAAAACTGTGGTTGCTGACTTGTCTACTAAGCATGGCAACTATAGCAAGTATCCTCCTGTGAGGAAATCTGAGGGAAGGTCTATGTTCAGCAATGGGCTTTTGATAGGATGTAACGGTTGTGGATATAGTTACTCTGACAGACACTTTTAACATAGATTTGTGTATATTTTGTGTGATTTTATTTTCTATTAATTAAATTAGATTTTACCAATAACATAACACTTCAATAATTTGACACTTTTAACATACTAATAAGAATTGTGTTTGTCATATGTTTTAGGTAATTCAACATAAATTATAGATTTTCCAAAATTCTAGGAGCAAAAGTAAACTTGTATTATACACTCACATATACTTTTAATTATACTCGTCAGTTTTCATTTTCGAATGTCATTGGCGAATTAAATACATAATGTGGAATATTTGGCTAACCTGTATAATATAATCCAACACTTGTTGCATTGATTAGACATTGACATATGAATTTGTTAGTAATATGAAGGGATATTTATTAGTATTTTTACAAACTTAAAATAATTAAGTACTAAAACATGTATAGATCGTTAAGTGTCTGTGGGTCGTTTATTATTATTTCTAAAAAATCGTACCATATCTCAATATTCAGTAAAAAGAAATAAAATACATCAAATAAGAAAGGTAAACAAGTGAAGTAGTTATTTTAGAATTTTAACATTATTTGACTAAGTACAAGTTCTTAGACGTTTTATTTACACTAATTTCATTTAAGGTAAAAAATATTACTTGTGTATTAAGTACAAAGGCATACATATATGAGGTAAGGTTAGGAAGAAGTAGCATCTATCTAATAACAGAAGAAACAAAACTGTAGTTATCGAATATCTCCCCTATAAGGCAATCTGTGGGGGAGGTCTATGTTCAGCAGTAAACTTTTGATAGGCTGTAAAGTTAAAGATAACCTGGTGGTGAATAGCCAAATTGTTTGTATTACGAGGTGTATGATACTACAAACATGAGCAAAGCTATTATGCCAACTCCTCTGGGCAAGCCTATTTCAGGCACGGGATCACTTACAGGCTGTTAAAGTAAAGTAAGTACCTGGTGTGATGGTATCCACTGCAAAATAATATCTCTTTCTGCTGATTTAATTGGCACAGCCCGTGTGTGGTGAGCTTTTAAAATTGAAGATCCACATGGAATACAAATCTTCTAATGGAATGAGCAGTTTCAATACTTTCTTGCAATATTCTTAGGCAGTTATAACAAACTGCATCAAGTAGGTGTAACTGAAAAAATTGGGAATGCAAATAAAAAATAAAGAAGTAAAGTAATATTAAACTCAGAAAGAATGTACATTACCTACAATCAACAAATAAAAATAAAAATAATGTAAACAAAATTCTTGCTTCCCTGATGGAGTTTAAATATAATGAACATAGATAGTAGATATATTTAATCAAATATTAACACTAATATATATTCCCTAATAACATCCATTTATTTTTATGTTATCTATATCTATAAATATTAAATTCAGAAGGAATGTGAGTACATTCTACATTCCTTCTGAATTTAAGCAGCGTCTTCCTATTAACAACTACCAATAAAAACTGTGGTTGCTGACTTGTCTACTAAGCATGGCAACTATAGCAAGTATCCTCCTGTGAAATCTGAGGAAGGTCTATGTTCAGCAATGGGCTTTTGATAGGATGTAACGGTTGTGGATATAGTTACTCTGACAGACACTTTTAACATAGATTTGTGTATATTTTGTGTGATTTTATTTTCTCTATTAATTAAATTAGATTTTACCAATAACATAACACTTCAATAATTTGACACTTTTAACATACTAATAAGAATTGTGTTTGTCATATGTTTTAGGTAATTCAACATAAATTATAGATTTTCCAAAATTCTAGGAGCAAAAGTAAACTTGTATTATACACTCACATATACTTTTAATTAAACTCGTCAGTTTTCATTTTCGAATGTCATTGGCGAATTAAATACATAATGTGGAATATTTGGCTAACCTGTATAATATAATCCAACACTTGTTGCATTGATTAGACATTGACATATGAATTTGTTAGTAATATGAAGGATATTTATTAGTATTTTACAAACTTAAAATAATTAAGTACTAAAACATGTATAGATCGTTAAGTGTCTGTGGGTGTGGGTCGTTTATTATTATTTCTAAAAAAATCGTACCATATCTCAATATTAAGTAAAAAAAAATAAAATTTAATAAATTATAAAAGAAAATTAGTAGTTTTAGTTTACGTAGTATAATGTTTTGGACTAGAACTTCGAGAGTGACAAAAATAAGATATATTTCACATAAAAGTTTGAAACTTTAAATCAATTGTAGGTTTTGTACAGTTGAATTCTTCGCATTCCATAAGATAAGATACTCACCTCTTGAGAAATCCACAAATATAAAAGTTGGCGCACATCTGCTCCTGTCTCGGCTAGTTATTGTCTTCGCACAGTGCGTTGAAATCCACAAATATTATTTAATTGTTTTCAGTGTATGCTGATCTTCCAGATGCAATAAGTACAAAAAACAGCAGCGTGACGAATGTCAATGCCGTAAAGTAATACCCGGCCGCCGGCACAGACATAGATATGATGCTTATATTATTATAATATGGCCGTCGGTTATTACCCAGCACGGAAGTCAATGACAAAATAGCGTTTCGTTCCACGGTGTCTTTGAACCATGTTATATGATATAAGCTAACACTTTTAGAAATAGGATAAAAATCTCAGTGGTATCCCTTTTTAGTAATAAATATATAATATACAAATAAGTATAAATATAATATGTATATAATTAGTTATCTTTGTAAAACAAACATTTTTCTTTTAATATAAACTGCAAAAATGATTCATTTTTTTCCCATATTACATTAACCAGAACACGGAATATCAAAACCACTCATTTTTTTTAGATTTCTTGATTCCGTTTAGATATTCATAAAATCTATAGGCCATTTATTATAATAAATTGGTAACTTTTTTTTCTATGTAATACCATTAAGGGTCGTTAAAATTTCTAGTGGGCCCAAAAACGACTGACTCCTTTGGATGAAAAATTCCGCCCCCAAGGGTTTGAAAATAGGGGCAAATGTGTCATATTGGACTATTGTTTAAGTAATTTCCTATGATATTTTAGCAGATTGAGAACCGATTTTAATGATTCTGTTCTTATTAAATAGTTTATACATCAAGGGTGGTCAAATACGGAGAAAAAAATTCCACCGATAAGGGTAGCAAATAAATAATTTCTTTTTTAACAATTTGAAGTCGGTTTTAATTTTTTGTTAAAAGTTATAATTATTTAAAAGCCAGTATGATATTCTTAATCAAAGTTGAAAAGTACTTACAAAACAAAAATTACTACTTACAAAAGAAAAAAAATATATAAAAAAGGTTTAAGTGGCAGAGACAAGATTCAACTATGTTATGGTTGTAGCACGAATGGGTCAGCTCGACCGGCGAGAACCAGCCCTTATAGAATACCAGCGTAAAATAGCAGCTTAATGATGTTGTATTTCGTATGGTGAGTGTAGAGAACCCTTGACCCTTTTTACTGGAAATGAGTCATTCTATCTTAGTCCTCAGGGGTGACAACGCATCTGCATTTTGATTCTTAACCGGGTATAGATGTAGATGTCTGTGGGCCACAGTATTCACTTATCATCAGGTGGACTGTATGCTCCTTTGTCACCTTTATTCTATAAATAAAGTTAAGATTAAATAATATAAAGTATGGAATAAAATCAATACACACCACCATCACTCGAGATCGCACGAACCAGTACTTAGTTCTGTTACATAAGGCCGTCCGTGGAAACAATTCTCGATTTAAAACCGTATTCATCTGCTTTGAAACGCATTGCAGAATCCAGGCGAGTTTTATTCGGACGAATGCGCCATGGTACTGATCTGATTATACCGCTTGGTCGGATCGCGCACATTAACGTTTGATCCGGCCTTTACTCGATCGTAGATCCATCAATACAAGGAATGTTTGTTCATTATTCGTTTTTATCATTACAATTTATTAAAAGTCCTCTGCTGGATATAGGCCTCCCTCATAGGTTGCTTCACAGGAAGTATATTTGCAATAGTTGCCACGGTTGACAGGCGGGTTGGAAGCCGCACTTTTTTATTAGAATTGTTATCAGGAAGATGCTGTGGTTTCTTGATTGTTTTATTTAGCCGTGTCGATTTTTACGAGACCGTTGGCTTGGGGGGATTTTTCCATAGTTGGCACACTTGGCAACCGCAGATTTTTTATTATCCTCTGTTGTTATCAGGAAGATACTGCTGTCCATCTCCTGTTTCAATTTCCCTCTGTCACCTCTTACGACACTCATAGACTGATATAGGGTAGTGAATATTATAACTCCGCCACTACACTGCGGACTATGAATTAAGTCATATTTTTAGCCGACTTTAAATAACGACAACGTTCACAAATATTTCAGGTATGAAACCTATCTTGATAAACTTGTAAAGTAAATTATTAACTTAAACAAAATTTGATCGAATCAAGTATTCTTCTTTCTTTCATTCTAAACGAAGAGTTTCCTCAAACGTAGGCTTTGGTTACACAACCATATACTTTGAGCTTGTCGTTAAATCTATGCATACTCGTATAATATGGAAAGCCCTTGCATGCACAAGTGCAATTACGTTAGTGGTCATAGATAAACGATATTGTTCTCTATATATGGTTTATGTAATCATATTAATAGCTTATAAAACACGGGTTCGATTTCAGTCGGCACAAATAAAATTGTTGATTTGCAACTTTACATGCTAATCCACGGCTCGGCGGTAAAGGAAAACATTGTGCGAAAATCTACTTGACAGGTACATTGAAGTAATATGTAATACATACTAGAAGAGACGCCGAGACACAGATTTTGTTCGCGATGTCTCTTGTTTGCCCAAGATCCTGATCCTGGATGCGGCAGGAGCTCTTGGGTGATGTATATAATAAATTGATGTAGTCAAATTCCCAAAATAAAAATCTTGACTTTAATTGTTTTAATTGCGTATAATTCAAGAACTAAGGGATGAAACAGAAATGAGAGGATTTCTGTGCCCAGCAATAGTAAATTATTATTAAAAATGTAAATAGAAGTTATCGAAGTACTGTTAAGGTCACAAGCCGAGAATTATCAGAACCCCTGGTTTAAAATTATATCATAAAGAATAAATAACAACGGGAAATATTATTTTGGGGAAATTTAAAACAATAAATTACATCGCAAAGCTAAAATATGAACCGTTTCATAACTGATGAATGAGCCTGTCGGGTTTATTCCATCAACGCAACATTTATAATTATTTACTTTATATTTGGAAACGAACAGTTGTTTTAAAATTTGAAGTTAAATTAAATGAAATCTTGCTATAAAAGACTAACCCTGATAAATGTGTAACTGCTATTTTCAACATTGTAACACACATATTTTAAGCCCACTTCTGAAGGCAAGTCTCGGTTTTTCAGAAGAAAGAAGTCATTTATTGCAACACGCCACACACATAATTAGGCACTTAAATTTAAGCATTTGTAGACACATCAATTAAAGAAAGCATATTAAAATAAAATAAAAAAACGACAATTTGACAAATAACATTTAAAAAAGTATGTATAGTTGTAAATTACAGTTAAAATACGTTTTTCATGTTGTGTGTTAGGCAAACGGACCTCACTCAGCTTATGCTGTCGCTGAAAGAACAGCGCTGGTTTTCAGTCAGCCCAAACGAATAATTTTGCGGTAGAGTGATGTTGCACCTATATTAAAATGAAGTATAATTCCGCCTCCAGGTACTTCAAAAGAGTCATTGCCAAGGCAAGGTCTGAGCACATCGGCAGAATTGGCGAGAAGCTTGTTCACCTTCCTTCGGGAACCCGTGCATTCTGGTCTCTCGCCAAGGGAACTTCTGTCCAAGGGAACTTATGTCAGCCATCTCTACCATCTCTGCACAGAGAGGGCGACTCACTGGCCCATGCCGCAAAGGAGAAAACCGATCTGTTAGGCTCTCTCTTTGCGTCCAACTCGACTCTGAATGACGAGGGGAACACACCACCGACCATCCCGCGGCGTGAGTGCTCCATGCCGGATGTGCGGTTTACACAGCGCTCGGTTCGCAAAGCACTCCTCTCCCTGGACGTCAGCAAGTCGAGTGGGCCTGATGGAGTCCCTCCCATTATGCTGAAGACGTGTGCTCTGGAGTTAGCTCCGGTTTAACGCGTCTTTTCCGGTACTCCTACTCCCAAGGCGTAGTCCCGAATTCATGGAAATTCAGCTTTGGTTCACCCGATCGCTAAAAAAGGCGACCACTTAGACCCGTCCAACTACAGGCCTATCGGCATCACCTCCTTGTTCTCCAAAATAATGGAGTCTATTATAAACTGCCAACTCATGAGGTACCTTGAGGATCACCAGCTGATTAGTGACCACCAATACGGTTTTCGTCGGGGTCGATCAGCTGGTGATCTTCTGGTCTACCTGACTCATAGATGGGCGGAGGCAGTAGAGTCCAAGGGAAGGCGTTGGCCGTTAGTTTGGACATAGCGAAGGCCTTCGATCGGGTCTGTCACAAAGCGCTTCTTTCGAAGCTCCCTTCCTATGGGCTTCCCGAGAAGTTGTGCAAATGGATCACCAGTTTTCTAGCTGATCGGAGCATCAAAGTTGTAGTAGAAAGTGCATGCTCCGATTACAAGTCTATCAACGCTGGTGTTCCACAAGGCTGCGTGCTATCACCAACGCTGTTTCTCCTGCATATCAATGATATGTTGCAAACTGGTAACATTCATTGCTATGCAGACGACAGCACTGGTGATGCCTTATATACCGGCCGTGCAAATATTTCTCGGGAAAACGTCACCGAGTACCCGGACAAACATGTGTCTGAAGTTGATTTTTTCTTGAACATAGTCTCGGATTGGGAGCGACTAAATCTAGTCCAGTTCAATCCCCAGAAGACACAAGTTTGCGCGTTTACCGCTAAAAAGAACCCCTTTGTCGTATCTCCTCAGTTTCAAGGCACTCCCCTTGTTTCCTCAGCCAGTATCGGAATCCTCGATGTCGACATATCGAGTGATGTGCAGTTTCGTGGTCATTTGGAAGAGAAGGCCAAATTGGCCTCTAAGAACCTTGGCGTGCTCAGCAGATTGGGACAGTATTTCATGCCGGCACACCGCTTGCAACTTTACAAATCGCAGGTTCGGCCCCACATGGAATACTGTTCCCTTCTCTGGGCAGGGGCTCCCCAGTGCCAGCTCCTTCTACTTGACCGCATTCAGCGCAGAGCGGTTCGAATCGTCGACGACCGAGTTCTTTCCGATCGGCTTAACTCACTGGCACTGCGTAGACATGTTGCATCTCTTTGCGTATTTTATCGCATCTACCACGGGGAGTGCTCTGAGGAATTGTTCGGACTAATTCCAGCCGCTCAATTTCACCATCGCACATCGCGACAAAACTCGCGATACCATCCATACCACCTGGATGATTGGAGGTCCACCACTGTGCGATTTAGTAGAAGTTTTCTTCCTCGCACAACTTCCTTGTGGAATCGATTACCACCAGCGATTTTTCCGGACCGATACGACTTAGGGACCTTCAAGAAAAGAGCCTACTCCTTTTTAAAAGGCCGGCAACGCATCTGCAATTCCCCTGGTGTTGCAGTTGTTCATGGGCGGCGGTAGTCACTTAGTGAGCCGCATGCTCGTTTGCCCCATCTCCTATAAAAAAAATATTAAGGATGCGACTGCCCCGTTAGCTTAATGGTAGTAAGCGTAATTGCTGATCATGTAGTCTTGGGTTCGAATCCTGGGTCGCACTAAAATCAGTTCTTGGGTTTTTCTGTCAATAAATTCTCAGTAGCGGCCCGGAGTTAGAAAGTTGGCAATGTTACAGCCCCGTGCCTTCGAAAGCACATAAAATCGTTAGTCACGCGCTTGATTTCCCTCCAGCCGTGTCTGATTGCCGATCGGACTATGAGAGTGAGGGAATAGAGAGTGCACATGTGCTTGCGCCACACTTGTACGCTATAATCCTATCATGTGGAAATGGTTAGTCTCCGTTTGGACTGGCTGTCGTGATAGGAATTCGGTCTTGAGGAAATTATAAAAAATCCCTAAATTATTTTTTTAAACATTTTCTAAAATCAGGTGAATGAATTGGCATTACATAGATACGCTGGCGCCGTCAAAAACTTTCCTAAAGTTTCTTGGCAGTCTAAAGTCTTGAAATTCCCACTAATTAGAAACTTACTTGAAGCAGAAATGTTTGTCAAAACTTCTCGATAAAACGTTAAAACTCTTGAACATTCAGGCTGTAACACAATTATTGAAGTTCTACACAATGGTTCTTGAATTTCAAATTATTCGTACACCAAAGTATTTAAATTTAAATAATATGATACATGATATGTGCACCACTTTTTTATAGAGAGAATACTAGTAACTTTATTAACATTACTAATACTTCCATTAACCGCTCGAAGTAAGATTAAAATGCACAAGCATTTTAATCTTTTAAGTTAAGAGTGAGTTTAGGTTAAGAGAGGTTCTCCACCGTAGTCGAATGGCGGATTCGAACCCATGACTTTCTGAGTTTGTAACTGAACTCCTCCTAAACAGCCGGACTGATTTTGATGAATTTTTTTGTGTGTATTTGGGTGGATGGTTTACATTTAATTGAATCCGGTACGTGCAAAGCCGGGGCAGATCGCTAGTTTATTATAAATTGCTTTTTGTCTCAAATAGTTCTTCGAATTCGTCATTAATCCACTACTGAATCTAAGCCTCTCCCATTATAGGGAGTAATTTCCTTAATTGTTTCGCTTGGCAGGCCGATTGACGAGCGTAGTACCAGAGTCTCGCACCTTTGACGCTACTACCGGTATCAGGAAGATGCTGCTGCCCATCTTCTATTACACTAGACGTGTCGTAAGAGGCGACAGAGGAATAAATCAGGAGATGGGCAGCAGCGTCTTCCTAATAACGATTAAAAAAAAAAACTGCAGTTGCCAACCCACTTGCCAAGCATGACAACTATGGCAAATATCCCTCCCTATGCGGCAATCTATGGGCGAGGCCTATGTTCAGCAGTAGACTTTTAAAGGCTGCAACGGTATCGGTAACAGTCGAGTTTTACGATACTCACAGGATGATATGATACACTGACGCCGCCACTACACGCCGTAGTACTTATTGAATGTCATTTTATACTCTTACCACTGGTTTGGAAAAATACCTCTATCCTGGATAGAACCAGCCAAGAACCCAGCAGGACGTTTTTTATAATAATTTACGATTCAATATTTTGTACTATTACATAATTATATCATCACTCTTAGCAAAGGAGGCAGATTGTTTGCTATCAAGGCAATTCTGCTGTGTTTGAATTACGCAGTGATAGGTCAGCAAGCTATAATTAAATTAGAGAAATGTTTTCGTAACACTTTAGTGGGAGATACACACACCCTCATGTTACAAAAATGAGACCGCGACGAAGGTTACCCTATTTATTCTAGTCACGTACCCCCTGAGGTCGGTCGGCGAAAGAGGCAATCTTTTACATTGAATCTTATGTTTATTTTAACATGTTGTACAACATAAACAAATCGAGAAGCCATGTATACTAAAAGATCCCTATAAATACTGAATTAATCATCCCTACAATGGGAAAGCCCTGTTAACAGAAGTGAATTTTACTGGTTGTTGATCACTATGATTATCATCAACATCATGATTACAGCCCTTCACTAGTCCATTGACGAACATAGGTCTTCCTCCAAGGAATTTTGTGAAGTGAATATCACAAGCTCAAATAACAACTAGAATCTTGTCTAAATAACATCTATTTTCCCCACCCTTATGAATGGAATTTTTTCTCCAAATATATATTATGGCATCACATGAAAGTATAAACCCATTTAGTAAAAAAGAATCATTATGCCATCCATTTATTACAACCTATATAAAAGTCCCCAGCTGAACATAGACCTCTCCTTATAGATTGCCTCATAGGGGATTCCCCCTATAAAAATTTAAAGATGATTTTTTAACGTCTTTTATTCGCAGCATTCTAGTAAGTGATGTTAAGTGGCCACTGGCGCTCACGGAAACTTGCGGCTAACTTCATAGAAAAAAGCCTCTTTCACTTACTCTTTAGAATCAATATCGAATACCCTCACAGTAATTACAGGCTGTGTAAGTAATGTATTTTATTTAAAGATCCATCCATTCATCCATCACAACCAATAAAATTCCACTGCCGAACATAGGCCTCACCCATAGATTGTTTCATAGGAGGGATGTCCCATAGTTGCCACGCTTGGCAAGCGGGTTGGCAATCTCAGTTTTAAATTATTTTGAGTTGTTATCAGGAAGACACTGCTACCCATCTCTCTCTGTCGCCTCTTACGACGCCAACGGGGTGATATGGGATAGTGGGTATTCTTACACTGCCCTACACGGTTAGGTTATACATACGGCAATCTTCAATCCACCTGTCAAGCGTGACGTCCATTTTCTGTAATGTAACTTTAAGCCAATTGTATAGCTTTAGCCATTTAAAACGTGGTAGAGCAAAGCTGAAGCTATATTATAGTTGTAACACGAATGGATCGGCTCAACCGGGGAAAGATCACGCTCGTGTTTCGTATGGTGAGTGTAGAGAACCGGAGACCCTTTTATATTGGAAACTAGGCATTTCATTTTAATCCTCAGGGGTGACAAAGCACCTGCATTCTTAACCGGGGATAGATGAAGGTCCTGTTCCGATATACACTGCGAGCACTGCTCAGTGCTCTCTAGGGAAATATATGACGTCATAAATTGCCGACATTTTTGTACTGTGAGCACTGGCGCTTTCGAGGTAAGGTGCTCTCAGTACTTTGAGCACGTGATTAAAAAACATAAAAGCGCCTAGCGATTTAAAAGCTTTCAGGAATGATTGTTATTATTATTAATTAATATTGTTATTCAAATAAACTCAGACATTAAGTTTTAAAAGCAACAAGATTCAAATAATATTTTTCTTGTTGAACAGAAAACGTGTTTATGATAAATATTTCCATTTGAAAACAGTGTCGAAAAATGGGGATGACAGTATACTGGACAGCGTTTTGTTTTAAACAATAACTAGTATAGCAAACTAAAAACTAACAGCTTTATAGTATACTGAATTGACGTCACACCTTACAGTGGTCACAGTGTATATCGGAATATACCAGTAGATGTCTATGGGCCACAGCAGTCACTACCATCATGTAGACTGTGTGCTCGTTTGTCACTCTTAAAAAGTTAGCTTTTACAGCTTTTATCGGACTCAGAGCTCGATAGCTACATTAAAGAATGACTGGTGATTAGTGTTCTCCTATACACGAATCAGATAACACATGAGTTACCTTTTTTTTAACGTGGGGAAATGCCCATACCCCTCACGGGGGCAAGAACGGGTTATGTCGGCTAAAATCCGGCACCGAGTAAAACCCTATGGTGTTCCATCTTCGCCGCATTTATTCATTCACACATTCATTGGCAGGGCCACGGGAAATAAGATCTCGGGAAGGATTCCTCCTCCCCCTTTTCCTTCTCAAGTAAGGCGCACCAGGAACACAAGGCGCGCCTTCCTCCTCGGCCTCTTACTCCACCTGCGTAACGGCCCGTTCGGGGGGGATAGATGAGGTACCTAACCAGGGGTGAACGAGCTCAGGCTCAGGCTTTACTGGTATCGGTCAATAAGCGTGATGATTAACGGGAGAGGTCCATGTACAGAATTGAACTTCGAATGAACAGAGTTCTTTGCTTAAAAAACTAATAATTTACCGCACACCAGATGTCGCTAGTAGGGACTGAGGTGAAGTTATTTGTTACACAGTGTCAACCTATGTGAAAAGCTGCATTTTGAATAAAAGTGTTTTCGTATAAAAACCTACATAAACAAAACAACGTCTCATGAGTTGTTCTTAAATTTTTGCACATTTTTAACTCTCTTTTTAATTTTTTACTTTTAGAAATATCCTATCTATATATCTAATTAATATAGCTAATATTTCAGGTAGAAACATCAATCTGTACACTTTTCTAACAAATTAACTGCCCTCTATGAAATCTGTCAAATATTTCACCTCATTAATAAGTGGCGCCGCTCTGGTGCCAGAAAAAGTCGTGGATATCCTCATTATTCCATGGCACTAAAACATTCTTAATACAAAACATTTTCTGTGTTCATTCAGTTGAAGAAAGACGGACGTCTCGGGTTTCTTTTAATATCAATATTCTCTTTTAAAGATAGAGAAATGCAATTCCATTAAGGTTTACCCAAAGTAAGCAATTTTTCGTCTACAGTTATTGGGGGTGCGTCGAATGAAATATTGTCGAGTTGGCGACTGAACCCTTGAGCAAAATGAAACGTCAACATTTCTCGTCGCATGGATATGAATTTTTAAGTAAAACATTTACTTACATCTTACATTAAAATTGTGTAATGAAATCAGTTCATATCAAATGTAAACTGTATTTTCCGACGTAAGAAATTAAAATTTCGTTTATCAAACCGTTTCTTCTGTTCTGAGAGAAACGGCGAAAGAAACTCCACAGGTATCTTATTTTTTGTAAGTTTTTTAAAAACCTGTAATATGACATTCTTAATCAGACAGTTTTTATTGGAAACGAGGCATTCCATCTGTGTGTCCGTTTGCCACGCTTATTCTATAAAAAACATAGCGTTGCCATGATGTCCTCTTGAATTTGCAATTAGGAGATTGTCACTTGATTTTTTCTCGCCTTATTAAATTTTTAACTGTTTAAACATGTAGAGAGGTAGGGACTTGCCATCGCCCTCCTCGACCATATAAAAGGAAGGTGGATGACCTGTCATACGACGCTCCAATCATATTCTAATAAATTACATTCCGAAAAATAATATATATATTTTTTAAGTTATAAAAAAATAATAGAATTAATTAAGTAAATAATTACTTTATTATATAAAACATGGAATATCCCACATCTTTTATCATACTTCAATGCTAAGGAGGCAACGATAATTCGTTTGTTATGTGGTGGTGGTGTGAGAAATTCAACTATCGTGTTTCATATCGCGGGTGTAGCAAGAGGCGACTGTGGGAAATAACAGAAAATCTTTTAGTATCAGATGTGTGTGATGGTGGTATAACGTAACATTAAAATTATGTTCTCGTATGTGTTTACTAAGTGATAGGACTCCGTTGTTGCCTAGAAGTCCGCCTGGGTAGGTACACCTCTTATCTATATCTGCTACCATATAGCTGCAGCAGTGCTCGCACTGCTGTATTCTGATTAGGTTATAGAGAGCCAATATAATTACAGTCTGTGAGGTATTCCATCTTAGACATCAGAGGTGATAAAGTCGGCTGCAAGTGACTGTAAGTTCATTTGTCTCTTCAGTTTTTTTTAAAATTATGTATTTGTGGTTGAGCCACGCTTCAGCTATAATGTAGCTGTAAAATGCTGCTGTGTTTTGTATGGTAAGTGCGGAAAATCCGAGATACTTTTATTGAAAACGAGGCATTCCATCTTAGTATATAAAATAGCTGCAGCTTATAACCCATATTCCCTACTCTATAATATTTTTAAATAATGAGATCTGTACCAAGTATTTAGAAATAATTGTTCCGGGTCTGGATATTTGTCCTTTTACAATTTATATAGCCACCACGATACATGAAAAAATCCTAGATTCGGTTACTATTTTTTTTTAAATAAACTAAAGATGTATCAAGTATGTAAATAATAACAAAATCATATTTCCCAGATAGATTTTCAAGATTCAAGTCCATCTGCTCGAGAAGCACAAACTCGTAAGATACTTGAAAGGTTGACCGGAAATTGCATCCAACGCTACGTCCAGACGAGAGCAAGCGACAATCTTATATTATAGCCTAACTTATGCTTTATTTTCTGTATTAAAAAAGAAACTTTCCGTTTTCTTTAACTATCCGTTTACCAGTGCACGAAACATTTAAAAATAGCAATCATAAAACAAAAAAATTATATCATTATTATTGATTGATAAAAGATATAAAAAAAGAATAAACTTACGATGAGAAAATCCTTTTTTTTGAAAACTGAATTGAAAAACGAACTTACAGACCACCTGATGGTAAGTGGCTATTGTAGTCCACGCACATTTGCCTGCAGCCAAGTTCAAACAAAAAAGCCTATAGATGTCATCCTTGAGTACTAAGTTGGAATACCTCACAGCCTGTAATTATAACGGCTCTCTAAGCCCTTCAGAACGAAATACAGCAATTGGCGGCACATGGCATTGATATGCCAAGGAATATGGGAAGATTCCCCGGCAGGAAAGGAGTCCTACCACCTTGTTAATTGTTATTAGTAATCGTAATTAATCCTATTAAGTAATCGTAAACTCATAAACGAACAACATTTTATAGAAACTGTCATTTCCATATTATTTTAAATCTATGCGAAAAAAACTGATTGCAACATAAAAATAAACTGTTCATGAATGTATATTGGAACTGGATATAAAGACAAAGAGAAAACTATGTCGCCAGAAGCAAAATTTCTTTTAAAACGCTGATTTTAAAACGAGGTATTAATTTCTGAAAATAGATAATAACCTCAGTTAAGGAAATTTAAAGTTGTAAGAATTTTTTCTTCCCTGCATGATAGAATAGAATAGAATAGAAAGTACATTACAGCACACATCAACAAACTATATAAATTAAATGAGGAAACTGAAACGGGTAACATATTGAAAGAGGTGAGAACAGATATATAAACCATTATTTGAAAATAGTGTATATGCTCTCAAAATAGTAAAATTTTATATCAACGACTCCACTGTGTGGCTCTTTAACATAAAATTTGAGAGTGGATTGTGACGATGCATTATTATTATTAATAATAAATAATAATTAAATTCAATATAAAGACATTTAAAAATATCATAGATATAATGTTTTGAACAATTTAAATGCGTTAATAAGCATAAAGTTCAATAAAATTCAGTTGTGTATGTTTCTGTATTGGATTAAAATATAGCATCAGTAACAATATTGTTATGAGCTTGGATTTCGAGACAATTAAAAACTGCCGAGTGAATTACCAAAATTGACACTTTAATTACACAACACTAATTACAACTTTAAACCACACTAATAACAAAACACAATTTTACTACAGATCGCTTTATTTCGCAGTTGTATCGCTTCAAAGTCTTCGCTTGTATCGCCAATTCAATACTGACTCGGCCGCGGTCTATACCGGCCTTATATAGGGCCTCAGATAGTTTCCAGAACCTTCTACTGTAGAACAACCATTTACCTAAAACTATAAAAGCCCTCCAGTGTCCTAAATTTGAAATAGTACTTAAGAAAATGCTTATTGTAAAAAGCTATTATAATTTAAATGAATATTTTAATGATAAATTATAAATTTTAATTATTTTGACACACTTAGGGTTACCATCTCAACTATTTCTATATTGCGACATTATCGATCTTCAGATTGTGGGTGATGTTATGACTCCTTTACTAAGAGTCATTTCATTAGATCCTACAAAATACATTTATGGTGCAAATAAAATGCACGTTTTCTCTCCACCTCACTACTTACCTGTTATGCGAAGAGAGTTCGATACGCTGGAAATAGTTATAAGATCGAGCACAGGACAAAAAATACAATTCCAGTTTGGAACCGTGTGTATTAAACTACATTTCCGAAAATTATAATAATGAATTCTCTTCGTGATCATCATAAATGTCCATATATAAATTATTATACACATCAAGCTGGGTCAGGAGTTGGAGTAATTTATAAGAGTTCACCATACCAACGCGATCATGGTATTGGGAGCTTCTTAGGGGGGTTATTTAGATCAGTTTTACCTTTACTTTCAAGTGGTTCTCGAGTGATTGGCAAGGAGGCATTAAACGCTGGAGTAGGATTTTCATCAGATATGGTTCAAGCACGTCCTATGGAAGCCACAATAAAAGATCGTCTAAAGTAAGTTTGTACGAATTTAAAATGAAAGGCTGATGACAAAATTAATCAATTTAACATGACAGGATCTAGGTATATAACTAAAAGAAAACGATTGGCCTTGTTCATTCCACCATTAACTGCTAAAGTGAAATCTGCGAAAAAACTTGGTCTAAAACCAAAAAATATCAAAATATATTTTCAAATTAAATATGTCTTTCCTTCATAATCATTCTTGTGAGTGCGTTAAGTCAGAATTGGATTTGTTTGCACTACCATCTACACAAAAAAGCATTGAAAATGGATTGTGGATTCACTATAAACCAATTTAGTCTCTTGCTGATGATGAACCTATCGAGTTTCAAGTTTCTGGGACAGGCAATGAATACATAGATTTAACTCATACATTACTCCACATAAAGGCATAAGTATTAAATCAAGATTCAACTAACTTGATATCGGCTACAGTAGTAGCACCTGTAAATAATCGGCTGCATTCACTTTTTAGTCAACTTGATGTTTATTTAAACCAAAAAATTGTATCACCACCTAATAATACCTATGCATAACGAGCATACATGGAAACCCTTTTAAACTGTGCTCCTGCTGCTAAACAATCTCATCTTACTTGTAGTCTTTGGTATGAGGATACAGCACGAAAAATGAATTCTACAGATGGTAGAAACGTAGGATTTGTTAAAAGACAGGAATTAGTTAGTGAAAGTAGGGAAATAGAAATGATTGGACATCTCCACGGTGACATTTTCAACCAAGATAATTTTTTAATTAATGGTGTTGAAATGAGTGTAAAATTAGTTCGATCAAGAGAGAGTTTTAATTTAATTGCTGGGTCAAACGATGTAAAGTTTAAAGTTTGCATTACGGACGCAACTCTTATTGTCCGACGAGCACGAATAAATCCAAGTGTATTACTCGCACATCAAAAAGTTTTAGCTTCTACCACTGTTAATGAAAACATGAAAAAATTTGTGTCCTATATTTCAGCCCTATCATTTGCTGATGTATATGAGGCCGAGGATACTAACTTGGCTTTCAACTACTTTCATGATACTCTAACCTTATTTTATAATTTGTGTTTCCCTAAAAAAATTGTAAAACTAACAAATAAACCTATTAAGAACAAATGGATTACAAGGGATATTAAAAAATGTAGCATTAATAAAAGACGTTTATATTTGAAATACCGTCTTGCAACAGCAAACAAAAAAAGAAATATGAAAATATATTACAAATATACAAGCATTTTAAGGAAATGCATACAGCAAGCCCAAAAAATTGACAATACATGCTACCTACTCAATTCTAACAACAAAAGTAAGGCAGCTTGGTGAATAATAAAAAACGTTAATAATGATGTGGCAGTTATTAATGACATAACTACAATAACTACTAGTGACAATACATATTATCAGTCAGATAAAATAGCGGACGTGTTTAACAGTTACTTTATAAATTTAACTAATAACATTAAAACATCAAATACAATAACAACCAATAATGACTATGCATCTAAATTGACATTTTATCCCAATTCTATTTATCTAGTTCCTATATATAACACTGACATTATAAAAATAATTAATTCCTTAAATAATACAAATTCTACAGGTTATGATGATATCAGTACTAAAATCTTAAAACAATGCTCCAAATATTTATCTTTCCCACTGACCCACATTATTAATTTATCTTTTGTTCAAGGCATATTCTCAATTAGACTAAAATTTTCTATCGTTAAACCACTACACAAGAAAGGCGATAAAAGTGATATTAACAATTATCGTCCCATAACACTTATACCTGTTTTGTCTAAAGTAATTGAAAAGGCCATACATACCAGAATCTATAACTTCTTTAAAAAACATGAAATATTAAAACCAGAGCAATATGGGTTTACAAAAAACAAGTCAACGACTTTAGCATGTTTCAACTTAGTAAAACTTATAACAACCAGCCTAAACAATAAAATACCTATAACATCCATTTTCATTGATATGTCAAAGGCATTTGACTTTGTTAACCACGAATTATTGTTACACAAACTCAACAGATATGGTATAAGAGGTAATGCACTAAAATTAATAGAAGATTATTTAAGTCAAAGAAAACAGTGCGTTGAGATATCAAGCTACTCTGGACATCGTAAAAAAAATTATAGATCACCATATCGCGAAAATAAATGCGGAGTGCCGCAAGGAAGTATACTAGGGCCTCTATTATTCATAATATACATAAACGATCTTTCCAATATAACTACACACAAATGTGTGCATAAAGCACTGATGACATTACCATTAATATTGAAAATAATAATAAAACTTTTGACTACGAATACGTAATAAATAGTACTTTAGAAAAAATAATAGATTGGTTAAGGCATAATAATTTGCAAGTTAACATCGGAAAAACTAAAATGATAAGATTTCAGACATATAATAGTAAACAAGCACCACTTAAAATCGAATATGGGAAAAACGTCATCGAAGAAGTTGACCATACCAACTTTTTAGGTATAACAATAGACAAGTTTTGTAATTGGAAGACACATATTGATAACCTATGCAGAAAGTTAGATAAATTTGTCTTTGTTCTATATCGTTTAAGACGAGTGGCTAATATAGAGGCCGTACTTTCTGCCTATCATGGATATGTTTCTTCGATCCTACCTTACGGCTTAATAATTTGGGGTAATTCTGTCGATTTAATTAGAGCTTTTCGCGGGAAAAAAATATGTGTAAGGTCTTTATGCGGAGCACACCAATTAGATAGTTGTATTCCCCTTTTTCGCAAACATAAAATATTGCCGCTTCCAGCATTATACATTTACGAAATCTGTGTCTTTGTTCACAAAAATAGTAATTTATTTGAAAAACAAAACGACGTTATAATTAGGACTAGTAGAAACATACATAAATTGTCTGTACCAAAGCAAAGAATACAACCATAATCAAAAAATGTATATTGTATGGTAATACATGTTTACAACAAATTGCCTGTTTGTTTCAAGAAAATGAATATAGGAATCTTTAAAAGTAAATTATTTCAATTTCTTTTAAATAAATGTTATTACTCTATAAATGACTTCTTAAATGATAAATTTGACTTGAATTGTAATTATTGAAATTAATCTCGACTTAATTTATTGACATGTTTTAACTAAAAAATATTATGAATTAATCGATTGACATTTTTGTTTTTATATAGATGCTATTTAGTTTCCATATGTATAGCTGTAAGTATATTTATATGCTATAATAATTAATGTCTTGGTTTTCATTATATTCTAACATAATCTGTCTGAAAATATTTGTACGCCGGAAACGGCAGAATATTTAGGATCTGAATTATTTTGTAACAACTTAAATGTACCATATTCTAACAAATAAATCATTTATTATTATTATTATTATTATTATAAATATCCTATTACTCTCCCTACTCCTCCTATTACTCTATTATCTTTTTTTTTCTTTATAAACCCCTTATTTAATCTTATACAAAACACTGTTCGAGTTTAAACTTTACATAAGCACACTGACTAAACCACTGAACATGCTGCTGCCAAGGATCATCATCATCTTCCCAATCTTTTAAACCGCCACCACAATGGAAACACTTGGTCCTGTCTGCATGGCCAGTACCGGCTTCTGCAAGATCTTCAGGCTTTTGTCGCATAACGAGAGGCCAGTCTTCAAAACTGAGCAACCGACTAGATATTGAACTGAAGAATGGATATTCAGCTCTTGAGTACTGCATATTCTTCTCTTTTTCTTCTCCACTCAATATTGTAGTTTTGCTATTCAATGACGTGTTCTGTACACCTATGCCACACTCATCTCTTCCTTCTGCTCTTGTCTTCCTCTCAGTAGCACAAGACGACAGCTCGTTGAATCTAATGAGTACACAAAAGTAATTTAAGTAAACAGAATCGCATTCACTAATGATCAGCTAATGATTGTCATTGTTAAAAAAGTATTTTTTAACGTTTTCACTTTCTGCTATTGTCTTTGTAATATTGTATACGAGGGCGTTTGTGTTGTCGTAGATGCTATCCTTATTAGTCTTTACATAATATTTAATCCTCGTGGAAGCATGTTTCCAATGATCAGTAGTTGGAATCTTGGATAGCTTCTTCATATCGTACATTTCAATTTTTATGAGATACGTCACTTGGTCTCCGTCGTCAGAATTAGTAGAAATGTATGATACACCATCTCTAGCGGCTTTTGCTGCGGTTGACGATAACAGCTTCCTCTTTTTTATTTTTTATTCAGCTTCAAAAAAATGATCAGTCGATTGCGATTTTCTTTTTCCACCATCTCATGTGTTATTATTAATGACGATGTCATCACTCTCTTCTTAAGGGGAGAGTGGCGAGTAGTAATACTGATTATAGGTATTTTCATCGAAGTTGAATGATTTCTGTAACAACACAGTTATCATGTTAATATCAATTTGTTTACACTTAATCACACACACACACACACACACACACATACACACACACATACACGTAAGAAAAGAACAGAAAGAAAAGTAAGTTTGTCAATAGAATAAACACTTACCGTCCATGACCATTGATGCGTTGAAGTAACACAAACGTAGTACGTAGGTCACTCAATAAGTTTTGAGATGCTCGAAATTTAAAAATGGAATGAACCCGTGTTATATGTTTCTAAAAAGCAAATTTATTTAAAAATAGAAGTCTATAAGCCAACTGCTCAATATTAAAAAAAAAAAAACAAAGTTCTATTAATTTTCCTGCAACGCTTCCCGCGCTTTTCATTTAAAACGATGGATCTTAACCGTGAACATTTGCGCGCTATGATATATTATGATTTTAAATTTGGTTTAACCGAATAATTAAGTTTACAACGGTTACAATCAGCATTAAGGGACTCAGCTCCATCACGCACAACAATTTTTAGGTGGTTTGCTGAATTCAAAAGGGGTAAAATTTATCTTAAAGATGACCAAAGAACCGGGGCTCCGCAAACAGCAGTAACGGCAGAAAATGTATGGACTACTGAAATGTTGGTGCGAGAAGACCCACGAATCACATATACGGACATCGAAAAGATTGTAGGCATTAGTTCGAGGAGCATTCATACCATCCTACATCAACATCTTGGAGTGAGGAAGCTTTGTTGTCGATGGATCCCTCGTTTGCTCTCCGAAAGCGAAAAACAGACTTTTGTGGATTGGTGCCATGAAATGCGTACTGGTGACGAGACATGGATCTATCAATATGATCCGGAAAATAAAAGGCAATCATCGGTATGGGTCTACTCAGAAGGACAGTTACCGACAGAACTTCAAAGACCTCGCAACGTCGGCAAAAAAATGTTTATTTTCGCGGAGCGAACATTTGTCGACGTTAATGCTGGAAAATTGTAGGTCAGTCAACTCTGAATGGTATACTACAGTTGCATTACCCAAAGCTTTTCAAGCTGTGTGGGAGAGAAGACCAAAGACCGGGCTTCGGGGAATCATGCTGCATCACGATAACGCCTCTTCACATACCTCCCTTTGAACAAAAGCATTTATTGAGGAATCTGGTGTTGAAACTCTAAGTCACCCACCCTACAGCCCTGACTTAGCTCCTTGTGATTTCTTTTTGTTCCCAAGAGTCAAAGAAAAAATAAAAGGCAAGATTTTCAAGCGCCGAAGAAGCCGTGGCTGCCTACGAAGAAGCGATTTCCGACCTGTTAGATCAAGACTGGCAAAAGTGTTTTCAGAGTTGGTTTAGGCGAATGGAACTTTGTATAGAGCATGATGGAAAATATTTTGAAAAGATGTAAAATAAATATTAATAGTATCTAGAATACTTTTTGTATATCTCAAAACTTATTGAGTGACCTACGTATTGGTAGATCCACTGCGGTCAAACGACCATACACTGACTCCATGACTGCAGCTGCTCGGTCTTACATAACACCAGTAAGTTATATCTAATCTAAAGCATTTCCGAAGTGAAACTGATCGTAACTTTATGAGTCAACAAGCTTATCTCGCATTTTTTCACTCGAAAGAATGAAAAAATGCTCGGCTTCAGTTTGTCGTGAATATTGCTTATTGTATTTGCTATATAAGTTTCAGGGATGTTCAATGCATAGTTTTACGAGCATATTTACAGGGAACACACTGTACAACGATATTTTAGTGGATGAGATGTTTCGCTCCTATTTTATAGATAATAAGCAATAACATTTTACAAAAATTGTAACAAAATTAAGGAATGTGTTTTATTGGTGATTCAGAATAGCATGGTAGTTATGAACAAAGAAGCACTGCTAAGCAGGGCGTACGAGTAATAGATAAGAGCGGCAAAGACGGTGTTCAAGGAACAATAGATAAGAGGAAAGGGTGAACAATGGAACGCTAATGAGGGTGCAGGCCCACCGGATATCAATTAGATATTAGTTAATTGATCTGCACATCTCCGGAACCGCGCATCCTACGCAAATACGGACCGCAGATTCGTGATCAGAGCATGCCAAAACCTTCTTTTTTTAGGATCCGTCGACCCACCGTTAGCCGATGAGGGCTGAGGTTCTGGCTCAGAGAGCCAGAACTGGTACAAACTAATTTAGGATAATTTACTTGTCGAGCCGAGAAAGGTAATGAGATAAACGCTTGTCTTATAAATTCAAAGTACGGGAGCAAACCATTTCGACCTCCGCCATCATTAATAATATTGTTAATGGTAAATTGTACTTACTGCTGATTCATCATACGTTGCAGTATAGGAAGACATCATGAGGGTTCTTGCCTGCTAAAAATACCCTTTTTAACCGACTTCAAAAAGGAGGAGGTTCTGAAACTGTGAACCTGTGTTTAGGCTGTGAACCAATTATGATGATTCTTTTTTATTAAATAGCTTCAAGGGTGCAATTGCTTTATGCTTCAAGGGTGGTCCCATATAAATTTGGAGAAAAAATTTCACTCATAAGGGTAGCAAATAACTAACTTCTTTTTTAGCAATTTGAAGTCGGTTTTTACTTTTTGTTAAAAGTTGTAATTATTAGTTATACATATCCGTTATAAGGTGGACTCTACGTCTGTCTTTCAGTTTTATTTATTTAAAAAAAGTAAAAGAAAATTTTATAAATCTGAATCATTACGAAGAGCTACGATCTAATTTTAAACTACAACACTACCCGTAACAGCACAATCAATTATTAAAATCGCTCATCCTAATTAATCTTGTATGATTTCAAGCTTAGGGTATTGGAGTTAAATCGTTAATTTTCGCATATATTGTGTGAAACAGTGTTGCCATAGTTATAGATAATTGAAGCAATTATAGCTACTATTGGTCACCTAGTGGTCGAAATTCTACCGTAATTTATTAAATTTTTGGTTTGTATATTAAGCAAGCGCTGTATTTCATTTCCCACTGTGCATTAATATATAAAACATAGATATCCAGTATACAAAATATAAAATATAAAATAATGGCTTGATATACGAGTACACTCACTATTTAAATTCAAATTCAATCTGACAGTAACTATTGGTTGACAACATTTTAAAATTCAATGGCGACAATCTCTACTCTGTGCAACTGTTTGACCACAGACCATTAAGTGCTTGACAATGGCCTTAGAGCTTGGAGTATACATAAGCAAGCTGTATAAGTATGCTGTTACTCTAAGCCTTAGAGTAACAGCATACTTGATACTCTGAGACATTGGCAATATGAACGTAAACAATGTATGTTATAAACAAATGCATTAAATAACATGAAATATATTTTATTTAATGTATTTGTAACACATGTTATTTATAAATTTTATTTCGGAGACTAACCGGAACAAACATACAGACAGACAAACAAAAATTTTAAAATTGTTTTATTGTTATAAGTACCGTATATACTGTCATATGCATTTAGTAAAAAACTGTTATTTTGACATTACAAAGAGACACTTCAATTTCATTTATTTGTATAGATAAGAGGGGGCAAACGAGCATGCGGCTCATCTGATGGTACCGCTGCCCATCACCCGCAACACCAGTGGAATAAAGGTGTACTGCCGACCTTCTAATAAAGAATAGGCGATTTTCTTTAAGGTTCCTAAGTCGTATCAGTCCGAAAAATCGTTGGTAGTAGCCGATTTCACAAGGAAGTTTTGCGAGAAGGAAAACTTCTGGTAAATCGAAAAAAGTGGTGGATCGCCGATCATCCAGATGGTATGGATGTGTATAGATGAATAAAACTTCTTTATGTCTTCGACTTCAGAAGATATTATTTGAAATATTTTTAATTATTTTTAAAAAGCTTCTTTGCAAAGCTTAAAAATTCAAATGCTAAACTAAAACGAGTTCGTTTGTGAAGGAACATTTTTAAACCTAAATGTTTGAGAAATTAAAAATATTTGAAGACGTGGCGTAAAGTCCGGCCGGCATATTGGGGCACTGCAATAGATTAATACGTAATTGTCCTGCTACAAAAACCTTGTTAATAATTAAACTTTGTACTTAAACTTTATGTTACTGAAATCGGGGCCTTGCTTTCTTCAATACACTGTTTTAGCACCAACCTTTTAAAAGTTATAAGTTAAATTTACAGCCTATATTATATGTCCCACTGCTGAGCACAGGCCTCTTCTCATTTCTATGGAGGAAAACCCAACATTTTAAATTATATAGAAATTATATTATTCTATTTAATTTTGATGTGAAACATCTCTTGGCGAGCCTTGGCAGTAAAATCGACTCGTATGCCGTGACGGCAAACAGCGTGGCGCTCTTTTATGCCGTCATGTCCCCTATACGCCACAGCTTTCGACTTCCATGTGTGTGCGTGTTTCTATACTATATACACTTCGTTGCTTCTCTGGGTGAATTGTGTACTGTGTGTGCCTTTCTATTTTTTTATTTTATTTATTTTACTTCTTAGTTTTATTATAAATTCTACCATCAACGATAATATTTTACATCCTGTGACGTCCATCGTTTTTTAAAGTCGGCTCTTACTTCACGAATATCGTCTTGATAATTACATTAAAAATTTCATTCCCCTTTTTGTCCACACGTAGGAATGGCGGATTTTTTCTTCCCTTGATGCATAGTCTATTTAATAATAATAAGAAAAATTAGAACCGGTTTACAATTGAAGAGGATATGGCGTAACATATATACAAAAATATAGTCATATTAAAAACCTTCGTTTTATTAGGCTTAAAAATAAAAGGATACCCTTGTCTTGTGGCACTTACACGTGGATGTAGACGTAGGCCTTTAATATTTTTAATCAGAATCAAATAATCAATAGGCACTTAAGTGAAAAATTTTACTATTTATACGAGTTGAGAAAACAATACTTACACTTTAGGTCAACGATGTTACAATCCGCGAAGCGTGTACCTACTGTAAAATTCATATCATGTTTATTGTTGACTAGCAACCAGCCCCGGATTCGCCTTGGTAGCATCTCTTAACAGTTTCCCTGTCTGCTATATAAATACAATAGTTAAATAATTGAAATGTTCATATATGAGTGATGGGACAGCGAAAGGGTTAATGTGGCGTTATTTAGATTGAGATAATCAAAGATAATTTATTTTATTAATTCTTCTTTATGTAAAAAACAAACTCAAAGCTTTTCGGTTAAAATATGGCCTAGATCACTCTAGGCATTGCTCTCTCTGTCCGTGAAGTTTCATTAGTATCGGTTTAGCCATTCCAAAGATCTCCACCCCTTCGTTGTCGACTTACCCCGTATTCGAAGCCGACGGTTTGCTACATCGTTCGCCGTGCGTACAGCAAAGGAGTGGAATAAGTTGCCAGCATCTGTATTTTTATCCTTAATGGCTTCTGTTAAGCTGAGTCAGTGCGCTTTACTAATGTCACCTGCATAAGTAACGCCATCATGTAGGATAGTTGTTAAGCACTGGCTTAGGACATTTAAATAACCGGCGAAGTGTGAGTCGGACTCGCGCATAAAGGGTTTCGTACCATCGTTATACACGTTTCTAGTAGGGGAGCACCTTTTAATATTTAAATTTTTATTATCTGTTGTTATAGCGGCAAAAGAAATACACATTCTGTGAAAATTTCAACTGTCTACCTATTACGGATCATGAGATACAGCCCGCTGACAGACAGACGGACGGACGGACGGACGGACAGCGGAGGCTTAGTAATAGGGTCCCATTGGATACCCTTTGGGTACGGAAACCTAAAAAGACAAGATTTAGTTAAAAACAAACTAAAGTTTTTTAGTGTTTATATTCTGTGAGAGCGTCGTCCTTCCCCGGTCGCGCCGACTTTTTATATCTTTCATATTTATCAGCATGTTTTAATGTCTAGTAAATTAATTAAATGGATGTGTATTTCCTCATATATCCCGAAAGACAACAACATTACATAAATCTATCGTTTATCTGCAAGAGAGAAAACGTCAGCCCAAGTTTGTTCGCAGTGAAATTATAACGGGATACGGGACCGGACCATGTTTGTGACTCCGGACAAACAGTTTTAAGTTAGATGATAATTTATTTGCTACTAGTGACCCACCCCGGCTTCGCCTGTTTAGGGTCTATTAATGTAGCGTTTTTGAGATTTAAGATAAAGAAGAAGAAAAATTCCGGCTTCGCCTGGATGGGATCTATTAATGGAGCGTTATTTAGATAAAAGATAATTAAAGGGAGTTTATTTTTATTTTATTTTTTTTAAATCTTCTGGTTTTTAGAATAAAATATAGCCTAGATCACTTGCGGCATTAGTTTCTATCTGTTCCTGAAGTTTGATTACAATCAATTCAGGCATTCTGAAGATTAGCACGGCCAGACAGACAGACGACAAAAATTTTGATTATTTGGGTTATAGTTATAAGGCAATTATTTCGATTTTACAGACAGACATTTGAATATTATGTATATGTATAGATGTATAGATTTAATGTTTGTTTTCATTCTTTATTAAGTGGTAGAGCCATGTTGCAGCTATGTTATGGTTGCAGCAGGAATGGGTCGGCTCGACCGGGGCAGGACTACGCTCCCACAGAATACCAACGTGAAATAGCAGCTTATTGCTTCGGTTCCGTATGGTGCCGGCGGTGTGATTCGCCGGCTACAAGCTCGTGCAGCCGATTGCAGCACCTGCACCTGCAGCTAACTTTAAATAAAGAAGACTAGTTATGCGTTGTCACCTGTGACGACTAAGATGGAATGCCTCACAGCCACTAATTACACTGGCTCTCTATAACCTTCAGACAAGAACACATCAGTGCAAGCACTGCAATTTGCCGACAGTAATAGGTAAGAAAATGGTACCTACATAGATTTATTCCTTGACAGAAAAGGCGGTCTTTTCAATCACATTGCCCCAGGCTATCCCATCCGCGCGTTCCCATCCTACTGTCGCTGATATAACTTGGTAGGTCCTTCCATTTTTGACTTTATTAATAGAAGTCATAATTATTATAATTATTATTTGGACTTTACCTTGTTTAACGCGAAAACAACCGGCCACTTACCGGTTTAACCGGTTTAACTTAACATAATCGGTTGCAGCTTGTTTAAGCCGGCTAAACCGAGGTGTATTAGCACTTTGGCTTTTAGCTGTCATCATTATCATCATCACAGCTCTTCACAAGTCTACTGCTGAACATATTCCTCCTCCAATGAATGCCACCAAACACAGCCCTGAGCCACCTGCATCCATCGAATTCTTGCATGTCTTACGAGGTCGTCACTCCGTCTAGAGGGGGGCCGCCCTACACGTCGCCTAACTGTACGAGGCTGACACTCGATAACCTTTCTTCCCCTTCGGTCAGTGGCAGATTATTCCTAGGGCAAACTAGGCAGGTGCCTAGTTGCGCACGGTTAAAAAAAGGCGCGCGCGGAAGTTTTTGAACGAAAATAAATTCGTCTATTTGATTACTCCTACATCGCATCACTCTCTTATCGTATTTTTATTCACGTCCACCTGTAAAGGGTACTCGTGTATTTATTATTTTGCAACTATTATGTTACTCTTAAACTATATCATTATAATATACACTCATGGACAAATTTAGCCGAACGCAAAAAAAGCGTGTATAAAACCAAATAATATCATGGGTATTTGTGACAAAAAGTTTATTAATTTGGATTTTGCTTATTGTTTGTTAATTTTAGTATTGCAAACGTCGAAAAACCAACGATCAAATAAAAAAATAACCAAATTAAGAAGAAAACCCACCCAGAAATGAGACCTCCTCTCATAGCCTATATACATACACGTCCCAGCCAGCCAGCTGGAGCAGCCCAGCCCATATACACGTCCCCTGTGCCCAGCAGTGGGACGTGTATATAGGCTGTAACTAACTTTTTAAATTAAGAAAAAAAGAAATATTTCACAGGAAAGAAACATTTTTGTTCTTAACATTTTAATCTTTTTTTCTCATAAATACTTAGGTAAGGCTGTAACGTTGGCTATAATCAGTAGTATTCAAACTGCTTCCAATCTTCTTGGCATACTCCTAATCAAGTAATCAATAATCTTGAGACATTGCCTTTTATTCTTCCTGAAATGCGTTTTTAAGATCTCTCCAATTCATTATGTTCATGTTCAGAATAAATATATTTTTGTTTTATTCCATAAGTTTGAAATAGGTAAATAAAGGAGTTAAACAATACAATTATTTATTTCTTTCTTTCATTAATAAAATCATAAATTACCATACCTGAATATGTTCGTTTGTGAGACAAATGTTTATTAATAGTGTTACTCCTACATGTTTATGAATATAGAGATAAGCTTGATTTAAAGAAAAATTGAGAAAATAAATCCTACCCCTGCTAATTCGTCGTTGACGCCGCAAAGGGGCGTACCTCAATTTTTCAAAAAATTACAGGAGAGCAAGAAAACGTTTATTATTCCCGAATACTAGCTTTTTTTCATCAGAAAATTAATCTTATTTACAGTTTTTCATTAAGTCTAATATATTTATTTTCTGATGAAAAAAAGCTAGTATTCGGGAATAATAAACGTTTTCTTGCTCTCCTGTAATTTTTTGAAAAATTGAGGTACGCCCCTTTGCGGCGTCAACGACGAATTAGCAGGGGTAGGATTTATTTTCTCAATTTTTCTTTAAATCAAGCTTATCTCTATATTCATAAACATGTAGGAGTAACACTATTAATAAACATTTGTCTCACAAACGAACATATTCAGGTATGGTAATTTATGATTTTATTAATGAAAGAAAGAAATAAATAATTGTATTGTTTAACTCCTTTATTTACCTATTTCAAACTTATGGAATAAAACAAAAATATATTTATTCTGAACATGAACATAATGATCCATACACATGAACCTTTTACAGTGGTTACATTGGAAACTCGTCAATCGACGCTTTTTGTAGTCACAGAAGCTACAAATCTTTTTTTAGTACCACTTGGACCAAGCGTATTGCTGGTAGGCGTTTCATTCAAAACTTCTGCTACTTTCGTTTTTAGGCGTCGCCTTAAAATTGTCATTTCGCGACGCTTACGTAACCGCGGTTCGGTCATTTTCTCTGAAACATCTTTCACGAAACATCGTCTGCTTGTTGGGTTTTTCCCTTGTTTTACAATATTATGTACGTAAACAACATACGAGTTTATGATTGCCACATTGAGCATGCCATAGAAGTAGCATAGTGGCCATCTTTGCATCTTTCTGCTACAAGACATACCACTACATATTTGATCGAAGGTATCCACGGCGCTTTAGCTGAATTGTAGAGCTCAATGATGTCTGGTTTACCAGAAGGTGCAACAGTACCATTGCCATGAGTAGTAGAAAGCAAGATAACGTTCTTGTTATGTTTAGGCTTATAAGATATATTGTGCTTTGTCTATCATAACAGACTGTCGTTATAAACCGATCGGTTGTTCGTCATCTTGAGATTCATTGCCGTCGCAATCTGTCGGGATCTCTTGAATAATTATGGCTAATTAAAAATATTACCACAAACTTACCGTTTACTTCATCAAACTAGAATCGAAAATAAACATTCGTCCCTCAGACGAATAAAAGTCTAACCGCTGAAGGACACGTCACTGCAAGTAAATTGCACTCGCTATAATAGTCGTATGACTTAGGAAGGTACTTGAGAGGTCAGCTTTCTATCTCTTTCACTCTAAGCATTTTTTTTTACATTTCGCGCGGTCTGTGGGACGAATGTTTATGAATCTAGGGCGAAGTCGGACGAGCGCGCCGGCCACCCCATTACATTGATTTCAACGTCTCTTAGGTATTCTACAACGGAAGCAGTGTGGGTGCGTGCATTATCATGCATTTAAAAAAATCTATATGCTGTAAGAGAGGCAAATTGCGCTACAATTTCTTCTAAAATTTCAATTCCATATCGTGCCGCTGTTAGTGACCCATTCTTAATGACGCGGAATTCCGTACAAATACCTCCTTATACCATTACTGACCGTCCTCTATATGCCTCTTTTCCAATGATGTTGTTCCGAGCATACCTCTCTCCTGGGTGTCTCCATGCTTTAATCCTTCCGTCATCGGACTTTAGGCAAAATCTGGACTTAGGGAACAGAACTTGATTCCAAGCTTCGTCATTCCAATTTTCCTGAATGCGAGCAAAATTAACTCAAGCTACTCGATGGCATGTGGCAAGAATGAGCTTTTGGCAGGTGAGTGTGAATTTATCCCGGCCTATTTCGTTCTTTTTCTCATCGTTTTTGTGCTTACTGTTGCCTCTCAAACTTCTTGTAGCTTCGTTCTTACCTCAGAAGAAGTTAAGGTCCCGTTTCTAAGCACCCTAGTAACAATGAACCGGTCAGCAATAGCCACCGTTTTCCGTTTACATCCCTGTCCTGCGGGTCTCGAATACTGTCCGGTTTGCCGATACCTCTTGACAACTCGGTGTACCACAGATTTTACCACAGTTTGTAGGTGGGCCCAGTTTTAATTAAAGTTAAGTGATAACGCCCTAGCAACTTGAGTGGCGTCTAGATCTGGCATTCTCAGTTCATTTGCAGTAACAATTCACACTTAACACGATAAATAAGGCAGTCAGGGCAAAAATTTAAACAAAACCTAAACCTAAACAAACTCAAATTCAAAAGCTTTTTTGGGCAAGGAAATGTCCGCCGCGCTGCCCCAATGCGTGTTGGCGAGCTTCACATGTCTTCGAAAAAATTTTTTTTTTCTTATTTCTCAGACATGCAGGTTTTCTCACGATGTTTTCCTTCGCCGCCGATCATGTGGTAAATCGGCACTTAAAATTGCAATTAACAATTTCATTGGTGCCGTCAGGGATCGAAGCCGGGTTGCTCGCGTATTGTGAAATTTACAACGAGCGTTAACCATCTAAGCTACCACGGCTCGGCTATATTGTGAGTTTTCAGTTATAGTTTTTTTAATATTGTAGTGTTGGGAAAGAGGGTAAAAAATAAAAAGAAATACGAAGAAATGAAGGTAGAATGGCAATCTCCCACTTGTTTTAGCAGTATAAAGTTTCGCACAGGCGACTTAGACCGAATATATAGAAGAGAGATCAGTCTGTAATTCTAAGAGTCGCACTGTCGTTACTATGCCCTTTGGGGTATTCTACTAGTGTAGGCAAGGAATGGCGTGTTGCTGAGAGGCTGCCCTGTGTTACATTCAAATGGGTAGTGATGCTGTTGGTTTGCATACTTTGGTGTTATCATGTAATTGGGGTCCTGATAGTAAGCAGGGTTTGTTACCGAGTAGTGTTCTTTTATTTAAATACTTTTGAGAATAATTTCTAACATCAGAAGTGGAATAGCTTCTTACAGTAGATATTTCAATGTTATGTAAATAAATACATGATTGATAATAACCCCTGGGAATGAGGTGATCGCTACCATGCTGTTTCTAAATATTTTCATAACAATTGTATAAATATTATATTGTAAGTTATGCTTTAGAAAAAAGTTCCGCTGGGTTTCTTTCTGGTTCTTCCCAGGATAAAGGTTTTTTTTTCCGAACTAGTGGTAAAAGTAAAAAAATGACTTTCAGTAAGAATAACATGTAATCAATATTGAATAAAAATGATTCTATTCTAAATAATTTTAACAGTAAATATGCTAAAACCTACTAAAACACAACAAAAAGGGCACACAAATTTAGATTTGATGATACTTAATACGGTTAATTTAGCAAAATTTATATATAATATTTATTTTGATATATTTATCAAAATTTATTTGGATAAATTTATCAAAAATGGAAGTGAGGCGATTGCAGTTTACATAATTTTGACAAAAGTGTGTAATGAAGTTTCAGGTAACGTAATATTTTGACTATTGGGACATGTTGGAAATTGAATGACGAGGCTATGAAGAAAATCTGGATCAGACCACCAAAGTGTAGACGCTCTGATAGTATCAGCCTTCACCCGCGGGATACGAGATCTGCAGGATTCAGTTTGGTAGGCACGTACTATATCTAGCTCCACGTCTGGCTGATTGTAGCTTCCTGCACCTCGGAAACTCTGTTACGTACAAAATGATTAAGTCGACTGGGTTGTGTGGAAAGCCATCCAAGGACGATTGTTGAGTCACACCAGAAATATGATTTCCAAAATTGAAGGGTAATAAGTACCTTGGTACACAGTCGTGTCCCCAGTAAAGCGCCACACAGTTATAAGCGTGGTATAGTTGTTGGCTTAATAGGTGCTACCTTATTTCTGGAGGCAAACAGACGAACACAAACCGTTCCATCTTCTGCGACTGATCGAACATACACACAGGCACCGTAAGCACGCTCAGAAGCATCTGTAAAGATGTGAAGTTCAATCAAAGAAGCGCTAATGCATGAAACCCAACAAGTCGAATTTAGTTTAGATGAGGAAGCGAAGTGACGAATTCAATAAATGATGATTTTATCTCAGCTGGAACGTCTTCATCCCAATCACATTTGTGTATCCAAAGCTGCTGAAGTAATATTTTGGCTTGAACAATGCATGGACCAACGAGACCAAGGGGATCAAAAACTTGACTAATTAAGGATAAAATAAACCGATTTGTTATTTTGTTTATAGCACTTGATTTAATTGAAAAGAAAAGATTGCCCACATGTGAGTCCCAGAATAGTCCTAGGGTTTTGCTTGGAGATTTATTAAGATTAAGAGCCTTTTCTGAGTGCTTATTTTGGATATTGGTGACTAACTCCAAAGTTTCAAGGCTATTAGACTGCCACTTACTTAGGTAAAATTTAGCTGATTCGAGAGTGTTAATGACACCTCAACTGAGTTGTATCACTGACTCAATCGAATCTCCGCCGCTTAAGTAGTAATCGACATAAAAGTCGCGTTTAATAGAGTCACTAACTTCAGAGTCTGAGCACTCATCAGCAAGAGAAACTAAACACCTTGTAGCAAGATACGGAGCTGAAGCAGTGCCGTATGTTACTGTATTCAGAGAATAAGTTTTAAGGGTTCAGAAGAATCGAACCTAAAAAAGATTTGTTGTAACGAACGCTGATGAGGCTCCACTAAAATTGTTTCAACACAGCATTGAGAGTTTAAAAAATCAAAAGTAATCATTTTTAAACTCTCAATGCTGTGTTATCCGTTCGAGATTCACAATAGTTATTTTCTTCATTGTCTATATTATTAATGTATCCAATATTTTGATTGATAATATTTTTGTAGTAGGTCAATTCATTGATATCTTGCCATCTAATCCATAATGTTTTGCAAGTAAAGTAGATACATCATGAATTTTCGGTGGTTTTATTGTGACACTTAGCGTAATTTCACGTGGTGTAATCATCATAACATTTTTTTCTCTGCGACACACACTGCGAACGGCACCGAAGTCACTTTTATAAAATACTTCTCCTTGTACTAACACAGGTCCCGCACAGATACTTACATGTAAGTGTCTGTGCGGGATCGTTTGATTATTATACGTTTGGATTCCATGAATTTAAAATGCCATTGACCTGGATGTTTTAGTATTTTCTCCGCAGCATCTTTCCAATCGAGCACTTGGCAATCATTATTACCCATGAGTATTAATGTAGCATAATTTGCAATGATGTTATGATACTCTTGTGGTTGAATGATTACTTCTTTTCTTTTGACCTCGCGTTCTATATGACCAAAAACTATCCGACGGCAGATACAAATGACCCGTGATGGAGAAATATATTTCTATTTTTTTTTATATTCGGACGTAGAAGTAGCCACTTATAACACATTCCAATAAGAATTGAATTTTTTTTGACCTCCGCAGCCGTCGGAAATCAATCCAACTGTGTGGATGTTCGTTAAATCTGTAGCATTAAGCCGACGGTATAGTGCAGAAGCCACTGTATTCGAATCTTTTGATTATTGCTCTTCACCCCCATACATACGAGAATACATTTTCTTTGGTTAAATTATCCTTTGAGCTACGCTGTACGATGGTCAAATTATAAATATAAAATTGTCTGCTATAGTAGGTGGACTGGTCGGGTAATTAAGGTAACGGCTGATTCTTTTGGCAGTCAAACGAAAACGCGATAACTCCTTCAGGCTTGGATTTTAAAACACCATAAAAAGCTTTTGCTCGAAGAGAATGAACTTGTTTTGAAGTCATCAGTTTCGTTTTTTTAGCGATATCAGTCTCAACCCTGATTTGTTCTTGAAACTGTAGACATGTTGAGCAAATATCAGTTTTTGGTGATCCAAATCCAAGATTAAACTCGGTATTAAATACCTTTCGTAAAAGTTCTTCCGTAGCAATAGGCTGTATATCCTTTTCTTTGTAGAACTTATACAGCTTACTAATATTTAATTCTGCGGGTAAATAATGACGAACAGATGTGGTACTACGGCAGTAGTGTGGTTCTGAGCAATTTAATGACTGAATAAAATCTTTTATCTCTTGCCTTCTTTCTACAAACTTGTGACTTTTATTATCACCACCTCGCTTCTCTATAGGGCACTCCCCTGTCTCGAAATGTTTTCTTACTACAGTTTTCACTCTATGTTTTTTATATTTAAATAATTTTAGAAAACCTTTTGACACACAAGCACAGGTTTATTATTTGCAGGTTTGTAAAACTTAGTGGTAAAAGTTTTCGGCTTGTGTGTATTTGTTCGTGATATTTTACGTTTTGCTTGAACACTCTTGATATATTTTAAAATAAGGGTGTCTTGTGCTTGTTTAGTAGCTGTTTTGTAAAACGCTGCATGAAATTTCATGATATCATTCATGGTCAAAGGATTGCACTGAAATCCCTTCTTATGCGTGCAAATAATTTGCTTGGGCAACATGTACGATTCATATCTAAAAAGAAAATAATTATTTGTAGTTACTTTAAAGTTATCGGGTTCTATCAACTCGACTTGACTTTTTTCGACTATAAAAGTAGCCTAATTTTGTTTCTACGTCTAAAAATATATTCGTGGAAAGTTTCACCTTAATCGAGTGGGTAGTTACGCTGTAAAGAAGTAACAAACATCTATACATCCACCAAACTTTCGCACTTATAATATGTATTAGTATGATAGGTACAATATTAGTTACATAAAGGATAAAACTCAAAAGGTATTACGGAGGAACATAATTTTTTTAATATTACAAAAATATGAATATATTTAATTAAAAATTACAATTATTAATTTGTAGTGCATTCGAAAAATTAATTTGAGAGTACAACCCTAAAGAAAGTAGCTACTGACCTTAGTTTCTTTAACTTATTTTGCTTCCAGTTTGCGGAATTCGCGGCTCTTTTCCTGGCTTTATTTTTAGGCACAACTTTAGGTCGGCAGTCCATCTTCACTTTTATATATATTTTTTACGTACTGTCATACCTGAGGGACGCGACGGGTACCACGGTAGGCGTCAACTTCATAAGAAGTGCGAGGGCTTGGGATACCTGCGCGCAGTATTACGCCTCGAACTGTTCCCGCTCTGGTACGCGGCGTCAATGTTCTCCGACATCAGCTTCAACTCTGTCTGTAACATGTCGAATTCACCGTAAAGATATTCTATTTTACCAAGACGGAAATCCAATTCGGCTAACTGAGAAGGGCTTAAGGTGGTGCAAAGCTGAATTAAATTTAAAAAAGTGGCAAAATGAGTAAGCTTTGCTTAATTAGTTCACACAATGAAGCGTAGAAAAAAGTAAACGTGTGGCGAACACGTGGGTAAATTAAAACTATGAGCACGAACAAAGGCGTTATGGTCATAAAACTTAACAAAAGGGATGCTATGCGATGTAAATTAATGCAAAAACAATAAGATAATTTTACTTTAATAATTTAATAATTAGATACTTATGAAGAGATCAATGCGCGATGACCCATATAGTATTATTTTAAATTCCTGGATAAATTAAACGAAGAAAAGCAGGAAAAAGAAAAGATTGGAACGGACTCGCTCAGTAAAATTTGTTTTTGACTGTCCTCTAAATGTCCTCCAAAATGTCGACAGGTCGGCAGTCTGTCCAAAGTCCACGGGCGAATTATGCAGCAAATAAGACGGCGATCTCTTTAAGGGGACGAAGGACCACTGATGATTATCAAGTTCCACTTGTGCTGGTGGAATTCTTGACTTAAATAAATGTACTTCAATATATAGACTGTTTATAGGTAATTAATTGGTTCTGATATTATATTATAACAGGTAGGTGTTATGAGTGCGTTTGCGACCAGGTGGTTCCGAGCAAGACGTGCGTTGTAGTGCTGCGTTGTGTCCACGATGGTGGTGGGGCCGCGAAGCGCTCGCAGAACCGGTTTGAGGTTTGCTGGCCGAAGATACGAGCCGGGGAGAATAATGGGCTGTGACGTCAGAAACAGTATGTTATATTTAAAATGTATTATATTTGGAATTTTAGTATTTTACGAGTATATCTTTTTGAAGCATTTGTAAATTTTAAGTTTTCTTCGCCAGTCAACAATTACCACATGGTGGGATTGTAGCCAGGCAATGGTATATCATCATCATTATTACCATCGTTATGGCTAGGTTTGTGAACTCCAAAAAAGGCATTTCCGGGATTACCCAGCTTGACATCCCGGACTTGAATATATTACGCGGGACACAACACACCACATACAAATTGGTTAGAAAAAAAAAACACTATATATTTTTTAATCATTCAATATAAAAAACAATACAAATGTTTGACAAACATTTCAAATTTAATTTTTTTTTGTTTTAAAACTGTACTTATTTTGCGATGTTCATAAGTCAACTACTAAAATAGAAATCGCCCAGGGAATGCCACAAAGCACGATTCATGAACCGGGGCCACTTGAATCCATCGACTTCTAGCATGTTATCCAGGTCGTAGTACTCCTAGTAGGAGACCGTCCCACAATCCGCTTGCCTGAACCTCTACTCTAGAACCTTTCTTCCCGGTCAGTTTTTCGAGATATATTGGCTGACCCATAACCACTTCAGCTTACTCATCTATTGGGCTAAAAGTTCTCTTTCTTTCTTTCTTTCATTTTTACCATGTTTTATTTTTGTTGCGAGTTGAAGTTGTTTAGCTGCGAAATTGTAACAGCAATGTAGGCGTGATGACAGCTAATAAAGGGCTGCCAGCGGTAAATTAAATTTTCGCTCATTGTTCAAGTTTCTCTTGGAAATTATTTAAGGCCCTCTTGTACGGTTTGGAGGTATAAAAACTTCAACGTACTTCCCGCAACTATCGAATACTTTATAAAAAACAATGTAAGTCAAACCTTATTGTTAGATATCTCGGCGGGCATTGACTGGGGCGAGCGATTGAAATATTCTATTCCGTTTATTTTTTTAATAACATCATAATAAAAACTAATGTTGTGTTCTCAACTTTACCTAAAAATAATAATCCTTTTCAATATAACTTGAACATGTTTCTATAATGAAATCACTGCAAGATATACGTTTAAAAAGCGATTTAGTGTCATCTTTATTTTTTTTTATCGAGACAATTATTATGATTCGCGTTTCTGTCTAAACATTACACTTGTCCATACATTCAATAGTTATAAAATAATTTTAGTTTTGAGCAATAATTATATTCATGTAAATTTACAGAGGTAAAAAAGTTAAGAAGTACTGCAACGTCGCCTTAAGTTTTTAAACAAGTATTTTAATTAACGGGGAATTTATTCAATTTTCTTCTGCTGTTTTAATAGACCCAGGAATTATGCATAACAACCATTTAAAATATAATTCTTTAATAACCGTGTGGAGGCGGTGTAAGGTTATCCACTCCCACTCCCCATACTTGCCAACACGCCAGCCAAGCGCTGCAATTATGGCTTAATCCCCCAATCTAGGGGGGGTGGCCTATGTTTAGCAGTTTACTTTTATAGGCTGATGCGTATATGATAAAGTGTTTTTTTTATGAAATGGTAGCTCAAGGTATGTCGCCTTGAAATTTCATAGAACGTTGCTAAATTCCACCATCGTACACCACGATAGAACTCAAAACTCCATCCACATAATCCCGATGGTTAGCAGTCTAGTACCTTGTGTTTTCTGAGAAAATTTCTGCTACACACAGTCACATTTAAAAAGCACAGCTATTATTCCAGACCGATACGATTTAGAGGCCTTCAATAAAAGAACCGCTGGTGTGCCGCAAGGCGGTATTCTTCTCCTATAATTTTTCAATTTTTATAAACTTTATTACCTCCATCCTCGACTGCTCGTATCATTTGTACGCCGATGACCTTCAGCTTTATGTGCAAGCTGAAATTGGGGATATTCATAATGGGATCAAGAAACTTAACGACAACTTATCAGCTATCAAAGATTGGTCTACTCGTTATGGAGTTTTGGTCAATCCTTTGAAATGCCAAGCTATACTGGTGGGTAGTTCAAGGATGCTGGCTAAGATTAATCTTGCAGATTTACCTCCTATTTATTATGATAATATTATAATTCCGTTCAGTAATTCTGTTAAAAATCTTGGCCTACACATCGACAGCACTTTTAATTGGAGAACCCAGGTTTCAGAAGTGAGTCGTAAAGTCATTGCCACGTTATGCTCTCTGTATCGTTTAAAACATTTTATTCCCACAAAATCTAAGATTATGCTTGTCCAATCGCTCATTTTACCCATAATTGATTATGCAGATGTGTGTTACCCAGATCTGTCCCAAGATCTTCTGAACAAGCTGGAACGCCTTCTTAATAACTGTATAAGATTTATTTTTGGGCTTCGTAAGTATGACCATATTTCGCAATGTAGATCTAAGCTAAATTGGCTTACTATCCGTCAGAGGCGCAATTCCAGAATATTGCTTGTTCTTTTTTCCATTTTAAATGACCCATCTTCGCCTTCTTATCTTAAGAGTAAATTTAACTATCTCTCCTCATCTCATGATAGGTTCCTACGTTCTTCTTCTAACAACAAAATCTGTATTCCTGTTCACTTCACTGAGTTCTATGGTAACTCCTTCACTGTTCAGGCTACACGCCTTTGGAACTCCTTGCCCGATGACATCAGAAAAGCGCCCAATAAGTACGCTTTTAAAAAATTGGTCCGTAATCATCTATTGAAGACAACGCATTTTACATGATTCATCCATTTAGTATGTATTGCTTAACAGACGTATATATTCATAGTTATTTGTATGTACTAATTATATATGTATTTAAATATGTATATTGGTATGTATATATTTGTATACATATGTCATATATTTGTATATATGTATGTATAAGTCATATATGTATAGTTTATTTATTAGTAAAATGTATATATTATGTAGTTAATTATCATTTTGTGTAGTGTTATTTTATTCTATATTGCTACACCTACGTCAAATTCTCACCACTCCATGGGTTGACTGGTAGAGAATGCCTCAAGGCATTAAGTCCGCCCTTTGTATTCTTTTATTTTTAAGGAATGCAATAAAGAATAAATAAATAAATAAATAAATAAAACCCACTGCTTTCTATAAGGCTGGCAACGCACCTGCAATTTCTCTGGTGTTGCAGATGTTAATGGGTGGCAATGATCACTTATCAACAGGTGAGATATATTCATATTCTTATTTGCCTCCTCTTTTATACAAAAACCATCATACCATTTCTGCAGCTTCGCAGACATTTCCTGCCCTAAAAGCCGCTAAGTATTTAGGTGAGACCTGTACCCAGTAATGAGGCGTGGGTAGGTGTTACCTAATTTTTATGGTGGCTGCATAAGATATTTAACCTTATTTCATCCCGTGTGTGTTGTGACTGGGGTTTATTGAAAACACCCGGATAACATCATCATCAACATTACAATCCCTTCACTGCTGAACATAGGCCTTCCCGGAGGAACGCCAAAAAATCACCCACGTGCATCCATCGACTTCCTGTATGTCTTACCTGATCGTCACTCCATCCAGTAGGAGTCGGCATACACTTCACTGACCGGTACGAGGTCTCTCAAAAAACTTTATTTCCCATCGGCTATCATTTGTTGGAGCTCTGTGGCCGGTTGTGACCATTGCCATTTTAACTCACAGATTTTTTGGGCTCCGTTGGTTATTCTTGTTCCTCTGCGAATATTATCACTACGAATTATATCGCAAACAAATTCCAAGTATAGCCCACTCTATAACACGCCGAGCGACTTTAAGGATCCTCATACAGCCAGCAGTGAATGAATTATCGAGTCGGATCATTTACACGATAAAGGAGAACGGCAGGCTTGTATGGGAATTTCTGTACCGCTAAAAATTTCGTGTTTTGGGATATTTTTGTTTTAATTGGCAGTTAGTAGGATAGACAAGCCCTATTTAAATTCTTAGATTTTAAAACTTGGGACGTAAAGTTATAACCAGTTTTATTTTTTAAGGTTATGTACTAGTGTACCAATGTAGATTGTTATATATATGCACATAAACATTGTTTTGGTGATAAAGTAAATGTTCTTGATTGCTTGTCGCTATCTTTGTAGTGTTTTACTTACCATTAAGTAGGTAGATTGAGATGAGGATGCAGTCACAAACCACAATCCAAAACAACAGCAAAGAACTGAAAACTGAACTGAACTGAAAGACAGATAATCTTTACCTGTCAATAAATAATTGCCATATGAACAAAAAAATATTGATGACGAACATCATTCCTGTCATTAAATCGTAAACCATTATGATTTTATGCAACAATTATGCATTCTTAGGTATAATATATAAGTGTTTAATTAAAAAAAATAAAAAAATAAAATAATTTATTTTTGTTCACCAAATTTAAATTAATGACATCATTGACTGGGATCTCCATTTAAGCAAGTAATGCTTGTGTTTGGAAATCCCGCTCTTCCTTATCTAAACATACATTTTTTAATTTAAAAACCAAAAATAACAAAAACAAATTACTCGACTTTAACTACAAAAATTTACAAAAATTACAAAAGTGTGTGTGTGTGTGTGTGTGTATGTGTGTGTGTGTGTGTGTGTGTGTGTGTGTGTGTGTGTGTGAGAGAGAGAGAGAGTGTGAGTGTGTATATGTGTGTGTGTGTGTGTATGAAGAGTTATTTAGTTATATTATATTGTACATAGAAATGAATTATGAAATGCGGTACAGCAGAAATTCGGTTTCTTCATAAGTTTTCGACTGCACCCACTTCAGTATCAGGCTTTTACATTCCCTGTATGTTTTGTCGTATATGTTCAATTCTCTATTTATTTTATTATATAGGAATGCAAAACATGAGCTAAATTGCCTACTAGCAAAACTGTTTTGGTACCAGTAGGTTTAACCACAACATCTTTTCGCCGCTTTTCCAGGATGCATGGGTCAAAGGCAAAGATTTGTGCGCTTTGAGGATTGTTCTAGTGACATATAATTGTCTAACTGAAAGTAGACCACTTATTCTATACAGTTGTTCAGTGGAAAAACGTCTTTTTTTAAAATACATGACCTTAATAAGGGTTCGTTGTGCTCTTTCCAAGCAGAGAAATTTGGTCTTTGCAGCTCCACCCCACACCGGAATGCAATATGTTATGATAGATTGTGCAAGGGACGTGTATATTTGGTTAAGAAGATATCTAGGGGAGTCCGACTGCTTAGTACTATCAGGTATTACGTGTCTTATAGTTTTGAAAATCCAAATCAATTTTCGGGTCCTATTAATAACATGTTCGAGGTGGGTACCACGATAGCCTCTGATCTATAACGACACCCAGATATTTAGTGTGAGAGAGTTTTCGATTGATGGGCAGTCACACGCTTTGTTTTAGCATCCTCAAAACACATATGAATTTTAAGGCAAAAGTCATTTTGTGGCTGCAAGTTATTCGTAATGCTAAAGCAAATAAAATTTGTCTTAGCTATGTTCAAAGTGAGGAGATTTTGTTGTAACCATAGAGCGACTCGAGCTAGACCACTTTCAGCACTAGTCTTGACAGCCTCCCAAGATTCATCAGCAAAAACCACAGCCGTGTCATCGGCGTACGACAGGATTTTGGCATTTGGTATAGTCATACTGCATAGATCATTGACATAAATTAGAAATAAGGTCGGCCCTAGAACGCTTCCCTGTGGAACGCCAAATGATGACACTACCGCTTCCCCACTAATGAACCCAGGAAGCTTAACCTTTTGTTTTCTCTCCGATAGGTAGCTTTCGAAAAGAGCAAGCGGAGTCCCTCTTATTCCAATTTTTTCAAGCTTGTGCACAAGGGTAGGGACAGAGACGGTGTCGAATGCTTTCTTCAGATCAAGGAAGACCATAAACATTTTTACTGTGGTCGAGTTGTTCTGTTACAAATGTGCTTAATTCAAGAATTGCATCTTCTGTCGATTATTATATATATTTTATTTCTATTTCTAAATAAATAATTATCATTTCGATATTTGTGTTATTTTACATGGCAACTTCTAAAACATAACTGCGTTTAGTTTACGCTTATATTACGTTTATCTATTACAATCTTTTATTGATATTATTAATTAATCCGGAGTTCTAAAAATAGAACACTAACATAAAAATAAATGGCTTAGTTGCCTTAATATGTGGTACAAATTCTATAACAAAACAACAAAAAAGTATGCGGTACAAAATCTGCCGTTCTCCTTTCTAGTTTGATTAGGCGAATTAAAATGGATCTTAGCCTCCAACACAAGAGCTCTCGATTACGGTCCGTCCTTTGCATCTTCATGTTAATTTAATTTTCGGATTCGACATAGAAACTTAAAATATAAACTTTTTTATTCATTATAGATTATAAATAATACTTATGGAAAGTCATTCTCGTGTTTAATTTACCACTGGCAATTTACTTCTTGCGACGATGCATTATTTTTATTATTAATAAATAATAATTAAATTTAATAGAAAGACATTTAAAAATATCATAGATATAATATTTTGAACAATTAAAATGCGTTAATAAGCATACAGTTCAAATACATTCATTTCGAATATTAAGTATAATAGTATAGTAAAGGCTTAATATTGTGATTAGGCCTTATCGGGACTTTAGAAATAAAATGAGTGGACTGTATTAACAATAGGCTTAATGCCGTAAAACCTCTAAACAAACATATTATTATAAATAAAAAATGAATTGCCCGTCTGCTACCGCGTCTCACAGCTGAGTGAGCAACGGAGGCGCTCGCGCTGCCGCGGGGTCAGCGACTGGCCCGTGCCCCCACACGTCCTCCATTTTGGGCCGAGGCGCGATGAGGTGCGCCGACATATTCCCCGGGTTGAAGAGACGTCTTCAATCTTCAACTGGCAGAGGGCAGATGCAGTTGACAGCACGACGAATGATGCCTCGCTTCGTCTTCAACTCAGCCACTCGCGTGACTCCGTCTACGCCAGGATAGGTCGTCATGACCCGGCCCAGGGACCAGAGCAGCGGTGGTGTTGTCTTGTCCTTGATAAGAACTAAAGACCCCGGCTTCACTTCACCTCTGGAATGAAACCACTTGGATTTGGCCTGCAGCAGAGAGATGTATTCATTATGAAAGCGGCTCCAGAAATGCTGTCTCATGTACTGTATCCTCCTCCAGCGATCCAGTCGCGTGATGTTGGCATCAGCCACCTGAGGATGTGGTATAGATAAGAGTGGTCGTCCAATCAGGAAGTGAGAGGGAGTAAGTGCCGAAAAATCGTTAGGGTCTGAAGAGAGAGGAGTAAGAGGGCGCGAATTCAAGACCGCCTCTATGTGCGTAAGATAAGTAGCCATCTCCTCAAAGGTAAAATGGGTAAGCTTTAAGAATCTTTTTAAATGATGCTTACAAGATTTAACAGCAGCCTCAGCTAATGAATTAAAATGTAGGCTGTAAGCAGGCGTGAAAATAAATTCGATACCCTGTAATGCTATTTCAGATGCACCACTCGATGAATGCAAGAACCAATGCATTTCGTTTGATGCGCCTACGAAATTCGTCCGTTATCGAACGTGATGCTTCGAGGCTTACTTCGACGCGCCACGAAACGATTTAGAGCGGCCATCTAAGCCTCAGAGGTGAGTTCAGTGACTAGCTCCAAATGTACGGCTTTCACTGCAGAGCAGACAAAAATGCACATATAAGATTTTGTAAGTTTGCAGCCGCGACCCCTGCGATCGGCAACCAATACTGGCCCAGCGTAGTCAACATAACAATTTAAAAATGGAAAATCAAGATGAGTTCTTGACTGAGGTAATAGACCCATTATAGGCTGAACGCTTTGAGCCTTATGTCTGAAACATTTAAGGCATTTATTCACGATGTTTCTAGAAAGGTTTCTACCACCTATAGGCTAATAAGTTTGCCTTATATGTGACAATAGTAATTGAGGACCGGCATATAGTAGCTCTAAATGTTGCATTTGAAATATAAGCTTAGTAAGTATGTGCTTACTGCATATTATTATGGGATACTTTACACTAAAATCGTAGGGGTAGTTATAGAGTCTCCCACCCACGCGGATGAGGTTATGATCGTCAATGAACTGAGTCAAGGAAAGCAATCTACTATTGCGTGGCTATTTTTGTTCAGATTTTAAAAGATAAAATTCTTCAAAAAGCATTTCTAATTGTGAATAATGTATTATTAAATTATACGAATCTTAGAGTTCTGTTACGGAATGATCGCCACACAATTTATCTTTATTTTTTTAATTACATATAAATCTTTGTACATATGCAAGCAATCTTTGAATTTTTGGAAAACTAGAATATTTTTCTAATAAGCGATGAATGATAGATGAATATATGTTTGAAAGTGAATGATTACTAACGACATGTTGGTCGCTATCACTACATATGAAATGAGTCACTACGTCCGGCAAATCATGTTTCTCTGTGTTTGGCATTTTAGGCCACTCATTTTGATTACTCAACAGAGAAGAAGGTCCGGACCACCACAGAGGTGTGTCCCTGATAAAGTCAGCCTTAAGACCACAGAAAACAAGATCCGCCGGGTTGTCCTTCGACTGTACGTAGCTCCAGGTATGATGATGACCACAAGTGCTCTCCTGTATCTCGTTGACTCTATTTTTAACAAAAGGTTTTCATTGGTTAGCTGGAGTAGAGAGCTAATCCAAGGCTATGGTTGAGTCACACCAGAATCTACATCGGTGAATGGGTAAAGCTAGCGCTTCCAGAACCTTAGTACACAGCCTGGCACCTAAAAAAGCTCCGCACAGTTCAAGCCATGGTATTGTCGTCGCCTTGATGTGTGCTACACGATTTCTAGAAACTAGAAGTTGTACGCCAACAGATTTACTGTTACTGCATGACCGAATGTACACACATGCGCCATAAGCTTTTTTGGACGCATCGGTGAAGACGTGTACTTCATGCGTACAAGAGTTTTCACGCAAAACCCAACGAGGAATCTTTAAATTATTTAAAGATGTTATTGTATTTTCGAATGTCGACCAAAGGTTTCTGACCTCGAGCGGTACTTCGTCGTTCCAGTCATTTGTGTAGCCATAAACGCTGCATGACTATTTTCGCTTCGACAACGCACGGACCTACGAGGTCTAATGAGTCAAAGATCTGACTGATAACTGAGAGGACGTGACGTTTAGTGACTTTAATGGTCGACTTTATGTCAATAACATAAGTAAGTGAATCAGAATCACAAGCCAAGTTAAGACCTAAAGTTTTAAATTGAGATGAATTTAAACCCTGCTCAGAAAAATGCAACGTATGAGTATTATATGATTCTTTACTGTTTGTAATTTGATTTAAAATTTAAGGATGATTTGATCGCCATTTGCGTAAGTTAAATTTAGCAGAAGATAGAACCGATTGTACCCGTTTTACAATTGCTACAGTCTCAGCTATGGTGTTTCCCCCACTCAAATAGTCATCCACGTAGAAGTCACGTCGTATGGCCCACTGGACCTGACTATCCTCAATGTTATCAGCCAGATCTACCAGACACTTCGTGACTAAATAAGGAGCAGAAGCGGTACCATAGGTGACCGTATTTAATGTATAGGTTCTAAGAGGTTCTGAAGGATAAAATCGAAAAATTATTTTTTGTAGAGGACGTTGGACTGGTTTTAGCTCAATGGCTCTATACATCTTTTCTACATCACCTGAATTGACGAAAACGTATTAAAATGGAAAATAGATCGTCTTGCACTACGGGACCGACCATCTGAATGTCATGTGGCGGCGCTGTCGTCGCGCCACAAGCGAAATACATCAAAAGCCTAAATCGTGCTATCAAAGTTCCGAATTAAAAACAGTATATATAGAATAGCTCCGAACTACCACTCGGAGCGTTAGCCGCTCCCCGGGCAGAACACCTTGCCCGGCGGGAGATCTCCTCTTTTCCTTCCACCCGCCACAGTGGTGACTAACAGACGTTGATATGAACACGCAACCAACAGCCTTCGGAAAACTACCTTCAAATCCTCGTCATCGTCCTCAAGTACCCCATTCATTCGCTCCCGAGCAAATATTCAGTCTTCACATCCTGCAAGCCATCTAGCTTTACAAAGGTTCATTGCAGCACTATAATAATGCTTCCTGTTCCTTCAAGCTACTCTCTGCGCCACAGTGTTCGGCACGGCTCTGAGCCTTACTGCTCGCCTCTGCTTCACGGCACTCTCGCAGATTACTTGCCTTCTTCTCGACTCACCGCAGACTACAAGGCAATTCCCTGGCACTTGCACATTCGTCGACATCTAGACTGCACTATCGACCTCCGGTCTGAGCAGGGGGGTGATGTGGCGGCGCTGTCGTCGCGCCACAAGCGAAATACATCAAAAGCCTAAATCGCGCTATCAAAGTTCCGAATTAAAAACAGTATATATAGAATAGCTCCGAACTACCTCTCGGAGCGTTGGCCGCTCCCCGGGCAGAACATCTTGCCCGGCGGGAGATCTCCCCTTTTCCTTCCACACACCACAGTCATTAAGAGACACGCCCGAACTGGTAGAGGCTGATGCGTCGAATACTACGCGTAGTTGAGTAGTGGTACTAGAGCTACGAATGACTCCATGATATGTATGAAATATGTGATCACGGGTTTTCAGGCGTAAGTACAATCAGAGTCTAAAGTCATATGACCTAAATGCTCATATTCTCTCATAAATTCACAATATTTAGTTTTAAATGAAGAATTGCGTTTAAATCGCCGTAGGGTCCTCTTTTAAGGGCATCGTCACGACAAACCTATCATCATTTTACGAACGGTGGTTTGGGCAAAAGTTGTTCACAGACTCTTTCTTCAAGAGAAAGTGAATGTTTTGACGACACGTTGTCAAGCTCCCAAAATTGAGTTAGGTCAGGGTGACAAACAGAAACAAAACTAGATTGATGCGAAATACTACCGGATACAAGCCATCCAAATTTAGTTTCGCACAATTTAGGTAGATGTTTCCTAAATCTATAGTTCTGCTGCCTAAGATATTCCAAAATACCTCAGCCCTACCAGGATGTCTACGATCGACGGAATATTAAAGTTCGGGTCTGCTAGTATAAGACCTGAAGGAATAGGGACGTGATTTATGTGCACGAATGAACGTAGACGGTAGAAGCTTTGTTATTTCAGGTAAATATGGCACTCGATATCAACAGTAAAGGCACAGCATAAAGACTCAATTGTGAGGTGACAAGACTGTGTACTGGTGGATATGTGATTATTAATACCCGTTACCTTGGTGCTCGTACCGCGATGTGACAAACCCAGTTTCTCTGATAGTCTCTGCGTAACAAAGTTGGCCGTACTACCATTGTCCAGCAGTAGCCGCGCAGTAAGAAGTATACTTCTTACCCGTCCCGCTAATCACGTTCACCATAGCTGTGGAAAGTAAAACATGCGCAGAAATAGCAAGCTGCAAGGAATTGGCTGATAGTGCGATATTTGACGCAGAAGGCAAAGTAGAAGGCAATTGATTATAAAATGGTTTGGGCTCACTAGATTCTAAATGCAAAAGCGTATTGTGCTTTGATTTGCAATATTTGCAATGTGTGAGTTCACACTGCTTAGCAGAATGTCCGACGCGTAAGCAATTAAGACAAACATTGTAATCATTTGTCTTTTTTATGCGATCCTCTATAGTTAAGTTTCTAAAGGATCCACATTTAAATAATGTATGAGCCTGGGAGCAAAGTGGACATTTATTAATTTTATTAAAATTATTATTTGATTTTTTATTAACTTGCGTGACTTTAGAATTAAAATGTTTATATGTATGATTATTATTTAAATCTACAATAGTATTAATCTGAGAAGAATTGATATTTGACTCGACAGACTCTAACCAATCCGCGTTTCTGCTTAAAAAATAACAAAATTGCATTAAAGTAGGATCGTCTTTTAAACTATTGTTCCTATGATCTACCCAGTCACGACTTGTTGATAAATCTAATTTTTTAGTCATGACGTATATAAATAATGTGTCCCAATATTGAGTGGGTTGATTTAATTTTGTTAGTGCCCTTACATTTTATTAATTGTATCGACGAGGTTTCTGATTGAGATACTTGACTCCTTGACTATAGGCTCGACATCAAATAAAGCTTGCACATGATTATTCACAAGAAGGCGGTTGTTGTTATACCGCTCACACAACATGTCCCACGCAATTTTGTAATGATGCAATGAGACGCGCAAATAGTGGAGCTTTTCATTGATACTAGAGTTATCGTGAATCAATGACGTAAATGTATCTCGAAATTTAAGCCAGCATTGGTAGTTCCCATTGAAATGAGGTGAATCAATTTTAGGCAAACGAACAAAAATATTCTTATTAGAACAGTGTGCACCTGAGTCAGCATCTCTGAAGCCCGCCTCCGACTCAGCACCGTTGGACGAAGCACCGAGCAGGCTGCGCATGATGGCCACCAGATTGAAGAACTGGCGGTCAAAGTCCTCACGCTCAAATAACGCAGACCCGGCATCATCGGCCAGCACTTCTATGTTCGTCTGTAATTCGTCAAATTCGGAGTATAAGGTTTCGAATTTATTAAAACGCTCCGCTAAGTCTAGACGTTGCAATTCAGAAATATCAGAACTACTTTTAATTAAATTTAAATAATTGTTGTAAATTGTAAGCTTTGATTTTATCGAACTACGCTTCTTCAATAAAGTTTTTAAATTATCTGCCATTTAAATTAAGGAAGGTTGGCAGTGTTAAAACACTCCTAACAGCCTATCACGGATATGTTGCATCAACCTTAAGATACGGAATAATGTTTTGAGCCAACACTACTGAAAAACAAAGTGTCTTCAAAGCGCAAAAAAGTGCATTAGATCCATGTTCGGTCTAAACCAGGATGATTCATGTGAACCTTGCTTTCGCAAATATAAAATTCTGACTCTGCCGTGTATGTATATATTTGAGGTTGCAAACTTTGTTCGAAATAACCCAATTTATTTTGAAATGAATACTGCCGGAAGTCGTCGTGAAGGCACATTGAAAGTTAACCACAGATGTAAAACCCTTCTTCGCAGAATGTGTGTAAATTGCATGGCACCAAAAATCTATAATAAAATCCCATTAAATATCAGATTAATTAATGATGTTAAAAGATTTAAAACTGCACTCAATGGCTGCTGAAAAAGTGTACTATGACATAAGAATATTTTTTGATGACAAAATGTAAAATTACTTCAATTATGTTCATATACCTTTAAGGTGAAACATGGCTGTACCTAATAATAATTTGTGTGACATCCTGTAATACCCATGTTTATGAATGAATTAATAAATAAATAAAAATAAAAAAATTTATGAAGCACTGAAGTTAATTAGGTACCTAGTTATTAAAAGTAAATGTACTTAGCCAATGAAAAATGTAGAAATGAAGCAGGAAAATAACTAATTGGAACGAACTCACTCAAATACAGTTTTTATACTCCCAGGATGACATCAGCATCTTCAATGATGAAGCAGGCTGCTACGGGAACGACTTCTTTCTTCAATATATTTGGCCGTGGATTCAAATTTCGCTCGGCGACCGTTGACGTTGTCAACGTTAATTACGGCAAAAACTGATATATACTATTTTGCGCGATCAAAGGACCATATGATTAGGCCTTATCGGGACTTTAAAAATAAAATGAGTGAGCTGTATTAAAAATAGGTTTAATGCCGTAAAACCTCTAAACAAACATATTATTATAAATTGAAAAATGAAGTACCCGTCTGCTACCACGTCTCACAGCTGAGTGAGGAACGGAAGCGCTCGCGCTGCTGCCGGGTCAGTGACTGGCCCGCGCCACACGCGTCCACCATTGAGGCCCGAGGCACGATTAGGTGCGCCGACAATTGTCTTTAAAAAACCTTTAAATTAATTAAAACTCTGCTTAAAATATTCAAATGTATTAAATAATAGAAATACAAGTCGATTATATTACAACAATAAAGATAAATAACATTTGTAATAGAATTGAAAAATGGAAAGTTAATGAGGGTGTACTTGTATTACTGGAGGGTGTTCATGTAATGATTGCTTATAGAGGGAGTTGCCGGAGACATCTTGAAGCGAACTTCCATTAAAACATACTTCAAGCCGCCGAAGAAGATTAGTCAATTTTTACCATCCGTCAAGTATATCTGTCATATGCCGTACAAGATGAAGGAGTGTACAAGCTGGATTGTGAATGTGGGCTCTCTTACATAGGACAAACAAAAAGATCTATAAAAACCCGCGTAAAAGAAAATATAGCTGACTTGAAGCACCGACGTATCGGGAAGTCTGCAGTTTGTGAACATGTTCAAGATCATCCCCGCCATTACATTAGATTTGATAGATCACAAATCCTCGTAAAAGAACACCGATTCCTACCAAGGATGATTCGCCAGGCTATTGAAATTAAAAAACATCCTAATTTCAATAGAGAAGATGGATGGGTGCTGCCATCTGCGTGGGATCATATAATTAATAAAATTAAATCCAAACCCAAGAATACCACTGCTAGACTTCAAGATACTGTAAGCTCATTCTGCGTAGATCGAACCAAAAATTAATATTCAAAAAACTGAAGGTACATTTGATTGAAGCTAACTATGACATAGGGACGTCAAACACCTCAGTCCCCCCCCCCCCCGTGACCAGGGGTGCTGTACAGCACCCGAAACGTCGGGAATTAAAAAGTTAAAATTAAACGCGATATAATCCGTAATAATTAGTTTCATTTAATGTGTAGTCTTCGCGTAAATATAAGAAAACAGTAGGTGTGCCGAGATTGTGCTCGTTATGTTAGTTATGAGGAGACCTTACCCCGGACTTGACGAAGTGACTTGAAGGTGTACTTCAGTGAATGCTACTGGAACTCCACGAAGAGGAGAACTAGGTGTGGCGAGTTCGGCCTCGTTTTGTTAGTTATAATGTGACCTTACCTCCGGACAGTGGTGGATTATCCTTAAGGCAAACTAGGCAGGTGCCTAGGGGCGCACTTTGGTGAATGCTACTGGAATTCCTCGAAGAGTAAAACTAGGTTTGCCGAGTTTGGCTTCGTTTTGTTAGTTATGATGAGACCTTACCTCCGGACCTGATAGAGTGACCTGAATGTGTACTTCGGTGAATGCTAATGGAACTACTCAAAAGTAAAACTTGGTGTGCCGAGTTTGGCCTCGTTTTGTTAGTTATGACGAGACCTTATCTCCGGACTTGATTGAGTGACCTGAAGGTGTACTTCGGTGAATGCTACTGGAACTCCTCGACCAGTAGTACTAGGTGTGCCGAGTTTGGCCTTGTTTTGTTAGTTATGATGAGACCTTACCTCCGGACTTGATAGACTGACCTGAAGGTGTACTTTTATGACTGCTACTGTAACTCCTCGACGAGGAGAACTAGGTGTCCCTAGTTTCAACTTGTTTTGTTACTTATGAATAGACCTTACCTCCGGACTTGATGGAGTGACTTGAAGGTGTTCTTCGGTGACTGTTACTGGAACTCTTTGACGAATAGAACTACAACTTACATTTTTTTTTTCAATATCTTATGAGTCGTGCACTTTTGGATTTTCCAAGCTTTTTCTTTAATTGAAATTTGACATAAAATTATCTGAAAATTGGAAGTATAGTAATATTTAGAAGGTTTTTAGTGAAAATTTGTGTAATTAAACTACTTTAAAAATTTACGTATAATCATGTTATACGTAATTTTTTTAATGCGCTTAAGGCGTGCACAATTGGATTTACCAATAGTTTTTTACTTTACCACTGGTTCGAAAAAAAACTCTATCCTGGGAAGAACCAGCAAGAAACCCACCGGGAATTTTTTTTAAAAGTAAATTTTACACGAATGTGCAACCATTTACAAAATTTATTTTAGAAACAGCTTGGAAGCGTCCACCTTTTTCCCTGAGGTTATTATCAACCATAAATTCATTTATATTATAATAACCCTTTTATAAACTTAATACATTTAGTTTTATTTCCATTTAAATGTGGATTATTAACGTTAAAGCAATGCACTAAATTATGATATAGCATTATTGACTTCGTCCCATTTAAATGATAGACGTTTAAGTTTAAAAATCAAGGAAGTATCATCAGCAAATAATACTATATCACGATTTTCCCCTACAAGGGAAGGTAAGTCATTAATATACACTAGAAATAGGAATAGGCCGAGAATTGAGCCTTGAGGGACATCCATTAGTACAGGTGACCCGGAAGAACTTTTACCATTGATAATACCTTTCTGCGATCTATTACTTAAATATTAAATAATAAGTTTAAGCGCTGTGTTCTTGAAACCATAGTACTGTATCTTCCTGATTAATGTCTCATAGTGAACACAGTCGAAGGACTTGGAAAGGTCACAAAATATACTCAAAGCATCCTCTGAATTCTCCCATGTACAAAAAATATGTTTAATAAGCTCAACTCCAGCGTCAGTTGTCGAGCGACCTCTTGTAAAACCAAATTGATTTTTGTGAAGCAATTTATTAATATTAAAAAAAACTTGTAACCCCGTGTAGTGGCGGGTAAGAATACTCACTACCCCATATTTTCCCGTGGGTGTCGTAAGAGGCGACAGAGGGAAACTGAGGCAGAGGATGGGCAGCAGCATCTTTCTGATAACAGCAAAAAACAATAAAAAAACTGCGGTTGCCAACCCGCTCGCCAAGCGTGGCAACTATGGCAACATACCCCATTAGCGACAACACAAAGACTCGACCTGGCAACTTATAACGCACGTACCCTGAGGACTGACGAGAAGATCCTGGAGCTGGAAGAAGAGATCGACAAGTTACGCTGGAATATTATAGGATTATCCGAGGTCCGAAGAGAGGGAGGACATGGTAATCCCCGAATTCGGCAACTTGTTGTATCACCGAGAGGGCGACCATTTGTCCAAGGAGGTGTCGGATTTATCGTTCACAAGTATCTCGTTAACAACGTTGTAAAGATAAGGAGTGTGTCGATGAGGTTTGCGTACCTTATACTCCGAATCACGAAACGGTATTCGCTGAAGGTAATACAGGTTTACGCACCAACCTCGGCACACCCCGATGAGGAGGTGGAGGAAATTTATGAGGAAATGTATGATATATCTAGAGCCCTGCATTCCTCCAAAACCCACTATACGGTGTTAATGGGAGACTTCAACGCAAAACTAGGCACAAGAGAGAACGGTGAGCTGAAAGTAGGGAAATTCGGAGTAGGGCAACGGAACCCGAAGGGCCAGCAGCTGGCCGACTTCATGGAGAGAGAGGGACTTTTTATGATGAACTCTTTCTTCCAGAAGCGGCCCCACAGGAAGTGGACCTGGTCGAGCCCCGACGGTTCGACAAAAAATGAGATTGACTTCATTATGACGACCAGGCGACAATTGTTCAGTGATGTCTCAGTGATCGCGAGGGTGAAAACCGGCAGCGATCACCGAATGGTGAGGGGCACACTGAACCTAAACGTAAATTTGGAGAGGTCACGTCTAATGAAGTCAACGCTCCGTCCCCCTCGTGCTCTAATCCAAAGTCCCGAAACCTTTCAGCTCGAACTACGAAACCGTTTTCAGTGCCTAGAAGATTGCAATGCAGTGGTCGTTTCCGGGACACCTGAGATTTTGAGTGAGATTGAGAGGTTCTATGGGCAGCTGTACACATCATCGTTGGAGCCACACGCAAGTGTGAGTAACAATCCAAGAGCGAGTCTTATCCGACACTATTCCGATGATATCCCGGACGTCAGTCTGAGCGAGATTAGAATGGCTCTCCAGCACCTTAAAAACGGCAAGGCCCCAGGCGAGGATGGAATTACAGCGGAGCTTCTGAAAGCGGGTGGAAAACCGGTACTTGAAGTCCTTCAGAAGCTCTTTAATTCCGTCCTACATGGTGGCATTACACCGGAGGCGTGGAGCAGAAGTGCGGTGGTCTTGTTCTTCAAGAAAGGCGACAACGCTCTCTTGAAGAACTACAGACCGATTTCCCTTCTGAGCCGCGCCTACGTGCTGTTTTCGAGAGTCATTACGAATCGTCTCGCACGCAGACTCGACGACTTCCAGCCTCCCGAACAAGCCGGTTTCCGAAAAGGCTTTAGCACCATAGACCACATACATACCCTTCGGCAAATTGTACAGAAGTCCGAGGAGTACAATTTGCCACTATGTCTGGCGTATGTGGACTATGAGAAAGCCTTTGATTCCGTTGAAATCTGGGCGGTGCTGCAGTCCCTTCAGCGGTGCCAAGTTGACTGTCGGTATATCGAAGTGCTGAAGTGCTTGTACAGTAGGGCTACGATGGCTATCCGAGTACAGAACAGGAGTACGAAACCTATCCAACTGCAGAGAGGTGTAAGACAGGGTGACGTTATATCCCCGAAACTCTTCACCGCTGCATTGTAGGACGTTTTCAAGCTTCTGGACTGGAAAGGATACGGTATTAACATCAATGGCGAGTACATCACTCACCTTCGATTTGCCGACGATATAGTCCTTATGACAGAATCGCTGGAGGACCTAAGCACTATGCTCAATGACCTCAATAGTGCCTCCCAACGGATAGGTCTTAAGATGAACATGGACAAAACAAAGATCATGTTTAATGTCCATGTCACACCTATGCCGGTAGTTGTTGGGAGCACTAAGCTCGAAGTTGTTGATGAGTATGTTTACCTGGGACAAATAGTCCGACTAGGTAAGTCCAACTTCGACCGAGAGGTCAATCGACGGATTCAACTCGGCTGGGCAGCGTTCGGGAAATTACGGCACATCTTCTCGTCAGGTATACCTCAAAACTTGAAAACGAGGCTGTACAACCAGTGCATGTTGCCAGTGATGACATACGGAACTGAGACGTGGTCCTTCACTGCTGGCCGGATGAGGAAGCTCAAGGTCGCTCAGCGAGCTGGAGAGGGCTATGCTCGGAGTCTCACTGCGTGATAAACTTAGAAATGAGGTTATCCGCAGTAGAACCAGCGTGACCGACATAGCCCAACGGATTAGTAAGCTGAAGTGGCAATGGGCCGGCCATATAGCTCGAAGAACCGACAACCGTTGGGGAAAAAGTGGCGGCCTCGTACCGGCGGACGAAGTGTAGGGCGTCCCCCCACTAGATGGAGTGACGACCTGGTAAGACATGCAGGAATTCGATGGATGCAGGTGGCTCAGGACCGTGCTTTGTGGCATTTTTTGGAGGAGGCCTATGTTCAGCAGTGGACTTGTGAAGGGCTGTAATGATGATGATGAAAAAAAACTCAACATCTGATCTAAAATTAATTTTTTCAAAAATTTTGCAAAAGGTAGGGGTGTGCGATGTCCACGGGCAAGTTGTATTGTTACAACAAACCCGCTTACTACCGGCATTAAGATGACATGTCTAGGACACATCGGTTAGCGAGTCCAAGTTTACCTCGGTCTCGGACGCTGTAAAGCAATCTACACGCCAAATCCTAATCCCTCCTAATCCCTCCAATAATGCTTTTACATATTTGAAACCTTCCACATATTTGCTTTATTTCATAGACCTTACTATTATATCTTTTACATATGGGACTTCAAGTCATAACTCTGCTATCATAATGCTTATGCATCATAGATACCTTCTATATTAATGCTTTTGTATCATAGACCTTACTATCATAAGTCCCTAATATAGGACTATACATTGTGCAACAGTAATATAGTAGTCAGTCAACCGACAACCCCATATATATGTACAACCTTGGGTAGTGTCTCATGCAACTCCCTCTATAAGCAATCATTACATGAACACCCTCCAGTAATACAAGTACACCCTCATTAACTTTACATTTTTCAATTCTATTACAATTGTTATTTATTTTTATTATTGTAATATAATCGACTTGTATTTCTATTATTAATACATTTGAATATTTTAAGCAGAGTTTTAATTAATTTAAAGGTTTTTTAAAGACAATTGTCGACGCACCTCATCGCGCCTCGGGACTCAAAGGTGGACGCGTGGGGGCGCGGGCCGGTCACTGACCCGGCAGCAGCGCGAGCGCTACCGTTCCTCACTCAGCTGTGAGACGCGATAGCAGAGGGGCACTTTATTTTTCAATTTATAATAATATGTTTGTTTAGAGGTTTTACGACATTAAACCTATTGTTAATACAGTCCACTCATTTTATTTCTAAAGTCCCGATAAGGCCTAATCATATGGCCCTTCGATCGCGCAAAATAGTATTTATAGTTTTTGCCGTAATTAACGTCGACAACGTCAACGGTCGCCGAGCGAAATTTGAATCCACGGCCAAATATATTGAAGAAGGAAGTCGTTCCCGTAGCAGCTTGCTTCATCACTGAAGACGCTGATGTCATCCTGGGAATATAAAAACTGTATTAAGTGAGTTCGTTCTAATTAGTTATTTTCCTGCTTCATTTCTACATTTTTCATTGGCTAAGTACATTTACTTTTAATAACTAGGTACCTAATTAACTTCAGTGCTTCAAAAATTGCTTTGTCATTGCAACGCTCGCTTGTTTAAATTTAAATGCTTATTCCGTTACAAATATCAAGCGCTTTAAGTAGGTAGATAGTTACGTTTAACAGGTGTCGATTCGTTGAACTTGCGCTGATTCATATTTTTACCTGCGTGCAACGGTCCCATTTGTTCTCGCATAGCTGTAGTCTTTTTTTATCCTAAAGTAATCAACGTTTTCTTTTCTTTTGCTGTGTTCATATAAAAATAAAATGGCAGATAATTTAAAAACTTTATTGAAGAAGCGTAGTTCGATAAAATCAAAGCTTACAATTTACAACAATTATTTAAATTTAATTAAAAGTAGTTCTGATATTTCTGAATTGCAACGTCTAGACTTAGCGGAGCGTTTTAATAAATTCGAAACCTTATATTCCGAATTTGACGAATTACAGACAAACATAGAAGTGCTGGCCGATGATGCCGGGTCTGCGTTAGTTGAGCGTGAGGACTTTGACCGTCAGTTCTTCAATCTGGTGACCATCACGCGCAGTCTGCTCGGTGCTTCGTCCAACGGTGCTGGGTAAGAAGCGGGCTTCATAGATGCTGACTCAGGTCCACACTGTTCTAATAAGAATATTTTCGTTCGTTTGCCTAAAATTGATTTACCTCATTTCAATGGGAACTACCAATACTGGCTTGAATTTCGAGATACATTTAGGTCATTGATTCACGATAACTCTAGTATCAATGAAAAGCTCCACTATTTGCGCGCCTCATTGCATCGTTACAAAATTGCGTGGGACATGTTGTGTGAGCGGTATAACAACAACCGCCTTCTTGTGAATAATCATGTGCAAGCTTTATTTGATGTCGAGCCTATAGTCAAGGAGTCAAGTATCTCAATCAGAAACCTCGTAGATACAATTAATAAAATGTAAGGGCACTAACAAAATTAAATCAACCCACTCAATATTGGGACACATTATTAATATACGTCATGACTAAAAAATTAGATTTGACAACAAGTCGTGACTGGGAAGATCATAGGAACAATATTTTAAAAGACGATCCTACTTTAATGCAATTTTGTTATTTTTAAGCATAAAAGCGGATTGGTTAGAGTCTGTCGAGTCAAATATCTATTCTTCTCAGACTAATACTATTGTAGCTTTAAATAATAATCATGCATATAAACATTTTAATTCTAAAGTCACGCAAGTTAATAAAAAATCAAATAATAATTTTAATAAAATTAATAATTGTCCACTTTGCTCCCAGGCTCATACATTATATAAATGTGGACCATTTAGAAACTTAACTATAGAGGATCGCATAAAAAAGGCAAATGATTACAATGTTTGTCTTAATTGCTCACGCGTCGGACATTCTGCTAAGCAGTGTAAACTCACACATTGCAAATATTGCAAATCAAAGCACAATATGCTTTTACATTTAGAATTTAGTGAGTCCAAACCATTTTCTAATCCATTGCCTTCTGCTTTGCCTTTTGCGTCAAATATCGCACTATCAGCCAATTCCTTGCAGCTTGCTACTTCTGCGCATGTTTTACTTTCCACAGCTATGGTGAACGTGATTAGCGGGACGGGTAAGAAGTATACTTCTTACTGCGCGGCTACTGCTGGACAATGGTAGTACGGCCAACTTTGTTACGCAGAGACTATCAGAGAAACTGGGTTTGTCACATCGCGGTACGAGCACCAAGGTAACGGGTATTAATAATCACATATCCACCAGTACACAGTCTTGTCACCTCACAATTGAGTCTTTATGCTGTGCCTTTACTGTTGATATCGAGTGCCATATTTTACCTGAAATAACAAAGCTTCTACCGTCTACGTTCATTCGTGCACATAAATCACGTCCCTATTCCTTCAGGTCTTATACTAGCAGACCCGAACTTTAATATTCCGTCGATCGTAGACATCCTGGTAGGGGCTGAGGTATTTTGGAATATCTTAGGCAGCAGAACTATAGATTTAGGGAAATATCTACCTAAATTGTGCGAAACTAAATTTGGATGGCTTGTATCCGGTAGTATTACGCATCAATCTAGTTTTGTTTCTGTTTGTCACTCCCGACCTAACTCAATTTTGGGAGCTTGACAACGTGTCGTCAAAACATTCACTTTCTCTTGAAGAAAGAGTCTGTGAACAACTTTTTGCCCAAACCACCGTTCGTAAAAATGATGATAGGTTTGTCGTGACGATGCCCTTAAAAGAGGACCCTACGGCGATTTAAACGCAATCCTTCATTTAAAACTAAATATTGTGAATTTATGAGAGAATATGAGCATTTAGGTCATATGACTTTAGACTCTGATTGTACTTCTACGCCTGAAAACTCCGTGATCACATATTTCATACATATCATGGAGTCATTCGTAGCTCTAGTACCACTACTCAACTACGCGTAGTATTCGACGCATCAGCCTCTACCAGTTCGGGCGTGTCTCTTAATGACATTCAGATGGTCGGTCCTGTAGTGCAAGACGATCTATTTTCCATTTTAATACGTTTTCGTCAATTCAGGTGATGTAGAAAAGATGTATAGAGCCATTGAGCTAAAACCAGTCCAAATTCCTCTACAAAAACTAATTTTTCGATTTTATCCTTCAGAACCTCTTAGAACCTATACATTAAATACGGTCACCTATGGTACCGCTTCTGCTCCTTATTTAGCCACGAAGTGTCTGGTAGATCTGGCTGATAATATTGAGGATAGTCAGGTCCAGCGGGCCATACGATGTGACTTCTACGTGGATGACTATTTGAGTGGGGGAAACACCATAGCTGAGACTGTAGCAATTGTAAAACGGGTACAATCGGTTCTATCTTCTGCTATATTTAACTTACGCAAATGGCGATCAAATCATCCTTAAATTTTAAATCAAATTACAAACAGTAAAGAATCATATAATACTCATACGTTGCATTTTTCTGAGCAGGGTTTAAATTCATCTCAATTTAAAACTTTAGGTCTTAACTGGACTTGTGATTCTGATTCGCTTACTTATACTATTGACATAAAGTCAACCACTAAAGTCACTTAACGTCACGGTCCTCTCGGTTATCAGTCAGATCTTTGACCCATTAGGCCTCGTAGGTCCGTGCGTTGTCGAAGCGAAAATAGTTTATGGCTACACAACTATGACTGGAACGACGAAGTATCGCTCGAGGTCAGAAACCTTTGGTCGACATTCGAAAACACAATAACATCTTTAAATAATTTAAAGATTCCTCTTGCCTCTAACTCCTTTTAAAACAATTTTTTACAAAACAAATCTTTAGCTTTCCTAGATGTTTTAGTCATCCGAAATCCTGATAACACTATTGGTCACACTGTGTATAGGAAAAAGACTCATACAAACCGATATTTAAATGGTGAAACGAATCATCATCCATCACAGTTAGCTACCGTGGGAAAAATCTTTGTTTCAGAGAGCACGAGGGATCTGTGACAGAAAATATCTGGCCTTCGAGTTTCAGCACCTCGAGCAAGTACTGCAAGACAATAAGCTTCGGGTCCCGTGCCTACGTCACAGTGACCGGGTGAAGCCGGCCACAGTCGAGCGTGTGCCTGCTGTACTACCCTATGTCAGAGGTGTCATAGACAAGGTTGGCTACATCTTGAAGCGAGCTTCCTAAAACATACTTCAAGCCGCCAAAGAAGATTAGTCAATTTTTACCATCCGTCAAGTGTCATATCTCTCTACAAGATGCAGGAGTGTACAAGCTGGATTGTGAATATGGTCTCTCTTACATAGGACAAACAAAAAGATCTATTACAACCCGCATAAAAGAACATATAGCTGACTTGAAGCACCGACGTATCGGGAAGTCTGCAGTTTGTGAACATGTTCAAGATCGTCCCCGCCATTAATTTAGATTTGATAGACCACAAATCCTCGCGAAAGAACACCGATTCCTACCAAGGATGATTCGCGAGGCTATTGAAATTAAAAAAACATCCTAATTTCAATAGAGAAGATGGATGGGTAGCCTATAATTAATAAAATTAAGTCCAAACCCAAGTATACCAACCACTGCTAGACTTCAAGATATTGTAAGCTTATTGTGCGTAGATCGAACCAAAAATTAATATTAAAAAACTGAAGGTAGCCGGGCTAACTATGATAAAGGGACGTCAAACACTTTAGTCCCCCCCGTGACCATGGGTGCTGTGAAGCACCCGAAAAGTCGGGACTAAAAAAGTTAAAATTAAACGCGATATAATCCGAAAAAAATAGTTTCATTTAATCGGCAGCCCTAGTTCTACTAGTCGAGGAGTTCCAGTAGCAGATACCAAAGTACACTTTCAGGTCACTCCATAAAGTTCAAGACGTATAAGTTTATTAAATATAGATCTTAACTTTTAGCGAAACAAAATATTGTAATAAAAATCTGTAATTATAAAAATAATAACCTTGGTCAAGTATGTATCAAATTTGGTTTTTGGAATATTTTGTATTTCTACAGCGATCGATATTTTTTGCTGCCTATTACCGCTGCTGTAAGCAATCGATACAGTAATCCCTTCACGATGGCGGCCGAGCCCGAAGTGCGAGTGAACTGTGAGGCAAAGTTTATTTAGTAAAATAAATTATTACAAGGCTGCTCAAAACACCGAAAATTTTGAGATTTCTCAGCTGAAAAAAATTAATTATCACTAAACAAAACAAAATTAAACTGTCTTTTACATTCCATGGCTTCCCACATGATAGATGAAGAGTTTAAAAATAGATTGTGTTGAACAATTGATATTTTCAAAAGTTATCTTGTTTGCGCCTCCATGCGGACTTGATAAATCTACAGTTTTTTTTTATAGGAGAGGGGGCAAACGAGCATGCGGTTCACCTGATGGTAAGTGACTACCGCCGCCCATGAACAACTGCAACACCAGGGGAACCAGATGAATTGCAGATGCGTTGCCGGCCTTTTAAAAAGGAGTAGGCTCTTTTCTTGAAGGTCCCTAAGTCGTATCGGTCCGGAGAAATCGCTGGTGGTAAACTATTCCACAAGGAAGTTGTGGAATAGTTATAGAATATAGAATAGTTATAGAGAATATAGAGCATCACCAGTGCTGCCATCCGCATAGCAATGAATGCTACCAGTTTGCAACATATCATTGATATGCAGAAGAAACAGCGTTGGTGATAGCACGCAGCCTTGTGGAACACCAGCGTTAATAGGCTTGTAGTCGGAGCATGCACCGTCTACAACGACCTTGATGCTCCGATCTGCAAGAAAGCTGGTGATCCAATTGTACAATTTCTCGGGAAGCCCATAGGAAGGGAGCTTCGAAAGAAGTGCTTTGTGCCAAACCCGATCGAAAGCCTTCGCAATGTCCAAACTAACGGCCAATGCCTCCCCCTTGGACTCTACTGACTTCGCCCATCTATGAGTCAGGTAGACCAGAAGATCACCAGCTGATTTCGACCAGCCGACGAAAACCATATTGGCGGTCACTAATCAGCTGGTGATCCTCAAGGTACCGCATGAGCTGGCAGTTTATAACGGACTCCATTATTTTGGAGGACAAGGGAGTGATGGCGATAGGCCTGTAGTTGGATGGGTCCGAGCGGTCGCCTTTTTTAGGGATCGGTTGAACAAAAGCTGTCTTCCATGATTTCTGAACTACGCCTAGGGAGTAGGAGTACCGGAAAAGACGCTTTAGAACCGGTGCCAACTCCGGAGCACACGGCTTACAGAAATTTCCTTGAACAGCCTTGGCGAGAGACCAGAATGCATGGGTTCCCGAAGGAAGGCGAACTAGTTTCTCGCCAATTCTGCCTATGTGCTCTGACCTTGCCTTGACAATAACTCTTTTGTAGGATCTGGAGGCGAAGTTATACTTCTTTTTAAGCATGCTGGTGTTTACATCCCGAGCCGCCGAAGCCTCAGCCCAGGCCTGATAGCACTCCTGCTTACTGCGTAATGCAGTCTTACAGGAGCGACCAAACCAAGGCTGCGATCTGCCTCCGATGGGTACCACAGATGATGGAATAAATACTTCCATTCCCTGTAGCACCACATCAGTGACAGAGTCAGTAACAGCGCTGGGATCATCCGACGAGAAGCAAACCCGCCCCCATGGGTAGGATGCAAAGAAAGACCGCATTCCGTCCCAATTCGCCAACCTGTAATGCCAAACACGGCGGCAACCTGCAGAACGCAACCGCGAGGGGAGCGTGAGTGGCACCACACTCCGCATCATACAATGGTCCGAAGAGCCGAGAGGGGCATCGACGGAAATCTGATATCCGTCCGGATGAGAGGTCAGCAGAAGTTCCAACAGGGAAGGTGTATGATCCTTCACATCTGGAATCCGCGTAGGCGAAGTAACCAGTTGTGTCAGACCATATGCCAAGGCAAGGTCATAAACAGATCTCCCCGCATGATCGGTTAAACATGAACCGAGCCATTCGGCGTGGTGGTTAAAATCGCCAAGGATCACGATCTCTGCGGATGGTACCTGTTGTAGCAAGGAATCTGTAGCCATTTGGACGTGGTCGATGAGTCGGTCTGTTTCGGCATTACCGCTATGGGACTTATAGAGGCACCCGTAGACGCGCGGATGTTCGTCGCTATCTACGCGTAGCCAAAGGATGGACAAGTCCGAACCTTCAAGACTGCCGAGGCGTCGAGAACAGATGTCCTCTCTGACGTATACGCAAACTCCAGCCCGGGGCACAAAGGAGTGTTCCAACTTTTACCTCGGGTAGGAGAGATACGAATTATCAGCAAGAGAGGACACCTGCGTCTCGGTCAGAAAGAGCAAGGCTGGCTTCGCTGTCTCGGGATGGATGTTGCAGAAATTCACGGATAGCGTCACGGACAGCCTGAGCACCCACGCCCAGGAGTGGAGTAGAATGGTTGTGGATGCTCAGCGAGGGATTCTCCAGGGGTGCTGGTACCCTCCTGGGGTAGTCTATGATTTAATTACGCTACCCCATGTTTATGGGGGAGGGGGGGGGGGAGAATTGGGTCACCAGACGAAACGCAAAAGCAGAGCTTCCACTTCACGCCGGTATTCTGTGAGGTCGAGCTTATGCCACTAAAACCGCTTTTTTATGTAAAAATAGCAATTGATCGATTTAAAAAAAATTAAGTTCAACAATCATTTATCTTTCTGACAATGTGATTTTTATATCATTTATATGTTCAATATGATTGTTAGATACGATTTCATGCGACAAAACGTTGGAATCTTCATTTTTAGGCGCTAGTAGAACATACCTACGCGCTTTGTACTTATGGCATTCAACATGACTTTTAATAAGAATTACACATGTGATATATATTGAATAAAAACTTATTCTATTATATTTTATTCTTTGGGCGGCGTCTTAGCGCATAACGTTATGGTACGTCTTTCGGATTAGGGTGTTTGGTAGTACTTTTAAGTGCAACAAGCATACTCAACTCCATGTCTTCGTGCATTTGTGCTATGACACGTGGATTTTTAGTTAACAACAGCATCAATTTTTTTGCCAAAGTCGATAGGGATCATGTTGATGTGTTGTGAGGGGTCGCCATCCGTATGATAGTTGCATTGATGCTTACTGCTACTTGCGGTATTGCGTCTTGTGATGGATCTGCGGGTGTGCCGCGCCTGATTCGATGCATCTTGTGGTTCTGGTCGATGGAGGTATGCGGGTGATGATGTCTGCTAGGATTGTATGGGAGACCTTGGAATGGTGTAAGCCGACGATAGTCGTATTGATGCTTGTTGCGTTCTGCAGCATTGCGTCTCTGCGGTGGTTGTTTCGTGGGTCGTTATTCTCAATGGCACTCTCTGTGTCTTGGTTTGACTCACAACCTTAGTAGCTTTCCCCAAGTCGGGTCCCTTCATTACGTGGCTGCAGACTGTCGGACCTCCATGATGTTTTATATAACAACATAATAATATATCTCTGTTAATTTCCCACCTTTGAATGATTGAAGACAACTTGTTAGTGGGTAAGACAAAAATGATCGAAAAATGTATATACTCAACGTCAGTGACACAAACCCTTTCTGTATGCGAATTATTACTATTATCTTATAACCGCCTTTTGGCTATATCTGCCGTTGTATTGATTGGTGGAGCATATGTGTCGACCTCATGCAGGTGGTAGCTGGAAGGAGAATCTGAAGAAGCCCTCAAGGCTGTGGCCAAAAGCCGCGCAACGTGGGACCCCATTCCCTTGAGGTGAGCGATAGGATAGACTCATGATACACTCTGCGGCTAGTAGCCGTGCTGATCATGCAATTGGTGGTGATGCCTTACACTTACATCACGTCTGCAGGTGGTGCCTATTATTCGATGTGTTGCCTAACTCGTGTGACGTATATTCACTGTGGCTGGATTTGATCAAATCAAAATCAAATCAAATCATTTATTTCGCTAAAACATGGGTACATGGGCACAGATTTATACTGATTGTATTCTGTATGGCGTTTACACGCATTGACATGCGCGAATTTGGTCGAAGTTTGTGCTTACGCACTACCAAGGGGTGAAGCCCTCTTTTAATGGTTTGCCATTTATTTTGCTGTGGACTACGGTCCAGTTCCCAACTTCGGTCCAGTTCCCAACTTCGGTCCAATTCCCAACTTCGGTCCAGTTGCCAACCCAACGCACTCACACCTTCGGGGTGAGTGCGTTGGGTGGAGCCGTGTGCCTCCTCAACATTTTTTGGTAGAATGAAGCCCTTGTATCTGGTATTTTATATAAATATTGTGAGCCTTTTCCAAGCGGGAAGAGATTAATTAATAAGGAATCGACTGATGTTAACCTGATAAAAACGAAATAGGGACGATTTAATGTTCTTAACCTTTTTAAGCCCTGTCTTCGTTAACGGGGTTCTTTAGCTTAAAATAATTATAAGGCACTTCCAACAGCTTTTGACTGCTCTGATGAATATTCATTCTTCCAAGAGACATTTTTTTAAAAGAAATTACAATCACAATATTATGATGGACAATTAACTAATAAAAACAAATTGTAAAAGCTTGGTAGCGTTCAGCTCATTCCCAGGGGTTATTTTCACTCATAATATGTATGTGTATATTTATGAACTTCATCGCAGCAGTGATATCTCAGATAACCAAGTAGAAAAGTTGCTGAGTAGTCGAGCTTTCGAGAATGTATAACATATTACCCTATAGATTAAATATGACAAAATCCATTCTCACGAGTTTTGGCGGGAACTTGATCGGCGCGGAACAGCGGCGGCTTGCTGCTCGTGTATTATTGTTTAAATAATAGTTTAAAGTGGATTTTGATATGTGAAAGTGGTGCGATTTTATGCATTAAGTATCTGCGCATATTAACTATTAGTGGAAACGGTGAAACAAATATTCCGATGGTAATGTGAACCCCAAAATAATGTGCTTGCTTAGGCGCCTTGAGATTCTATCGCTATCAACTCTCCGTTGGCTCTAGCTGGTGTCAATATCTCCCAAAAACGCCGCAATGTGACAAATCAACATATTGTATAAGTATACAATAAAGGTAATTTCTTATTATTTGGTACTGAAAAGTACAATCGTACGAGTCCATTACCAAAGAAAAAGAAAATTCTCACATTTTATATGCTACAATAACATAATTATGGCAGAATCGCTGGAGGACCTAAGCACTATGCTCAATGACCTCAATAGTGTCTCCCAACGGATAGGTCTTAAGATGAACATGGACAAAACAAAGATCATGTTTAACTCCCATGTCACACCTATGCCGGTAGTTGTTGGGAGTACTAAGCTCGAAGTTGTTGACGTATATGTTTACCTGAGACAAATAGTCCGACTAGGTAACTCCAACTTTGACCGAGAGATCAATCGACGGATTCAACTCGGCTGGGCAGCGTTCGGGAGATTACGACACATCTTCTCGTCAGACATACCTCAAAACCTCAAAACTAGATTGCACAACCAGTGCGTGTTGCCAGTAATGACCTATGGATCTGAGACGTGGTCCTTCACTGCTGGCCGTATGAGGTCGCTCAGCGAGCTATGGAGACGGCTATGCTCGGTGTTTCTCTGCCTGATAGACTTAAAACGAGGATATCCGCAGTAGAACCAGAGTAACCGACGTAGCCCAATGAATTAGTATGCTGAAGTGGCAATGGGCTGGCCATATAGCTCGTAGAACCGACAACCGATGAAGAAGAAAGGTTCTCGAGTGGCAGCCTCGTACTGGCAGGCGAAGTGTAGGGCGTCCCCCCACTAGATGAAGTGACGACCTGGTAAGACATACAGGAAATCAATGGATGCAGGTGGCTCAGGACCATGCTTTGTGGCGTTCCTTGGGGGAGGCCTATGTTCAGCAGTGGACTTGTGAAGGGCTGTAATGATGATGATGATGATATGCTACAACGCGTCATTCTCTGAAAATTTTTAAAACATATTTTTGAAGGCATACCAACGGCATAGCTCAGTATCAATAAAGATAATATTCACTTATGGAATAATTGGACAGTATTTTTACCAAAAAAAACTTTAACTCCACACTAGGATTATCTTCTGTATCGTGGAGGCTGTTTACAAACATAAATTGCACAAGGACAAATACCCAGACCCGGAACAGTTATTTTTAAGCCCTACAAATATATTTTCATTATCACCACCATATCTCAGCACCGCAACTCTATGTTAAGTTACTGCGCCACGGAGCCGTCATTGCCTTTGTGGACATGCACAACACTCACAAATAATTTTGCTGTACTATTTTAAATAATACGTTATATAAATTAGTATAGCTCTAGTACTTTGGATACGTTATATTTACTTTCGAGGTGGTAGGACTCCTTTTTATAGATTAAGGGCCATCTTAGTCCTCAGGGGTGACAACACATCTGCATTTTGATTCTCAATTAAAGATCAGCATCCACTTACCATCAGGTGGACTGTCTGCTTGTTTGTCACTCTTATTCTATAAAATAAAATACAAAATAAATAACCAATTCTCAGTGCAAAGTTGTAGCTTTTCTGCAGAAATTTATCACTATATATTGTGTTACAAAGAGGATTAAGAATGTCTAGTTTAATTGCTCAATTCAGGTTCTAGTCTGACAACTCAGACGAGGGTAAGACGCTAGCGTGACGGTATCTTGTTAATATTGTATAACATAATTTGATCCCGTCAAGTGAAGTCGGTTCATGTGTTTAGAGGTAGAAAATAAATTACATATAACATTAATTACTTTATTATGATGATGACTCCGTGGCGCAGTGGCTTAGGGCAGTGGCGCTAGGGCTGCGGACTCGAATCCCGCACGGAACAAGTATTTGTATGACCTGCAAATAATTGTTTCGGGTCTGGATGTTTGTTCTTGTGATGTTTGCAAACTGCCTCCACTTTACAGAAGAAAATCCTTGTGTGGAAGTAACGTTATACAAAAAAAAAAATAGATAAGGTGATATTATGATTATAATGAATGAATAAGGTGATGCTTTTTCGCCGTTTCTTCTTCGGTCATAGGACAGTAACAGATTTAGGGACAGCTTTTCAATTATCAGATGAAAGTTATTCTTTTATTTATACAGAATAAGGGTGATAAACGAGCACACAGTCCAAGTGATTTTAAGTTAATGCTTTGGCCCATAGACATTTATTCGCAATTAAGAATCAAAATACAGATGCGTTATCATCCTTGTGAACTAATATGGAGTGCCTCATTTCCAGTAACTAGGGTCTCCGATTTTCCACCTCACCATAAGAAACACAGCAACAAAAGCTGCTATTCAACGATGGCATAACCCAGTTGAGCAGCTGCAGCGTGGCTCTATAACGTAATAAATCAATTTGATCGTTTGATGTGAACTAATTGATTTAAAGCTATTGACATTTGACATTTTGACAAACTAATTTTTTTTTCTGACGTCGAAGAATTTCAATTCATTAAAAAAGTTATAGATGAAAGATGAGCGGGAAATTTATTGCCTCATACGTGCTTCTCATTTAAAACCAAACTTATGCTAGTTCTATTAATCCGTTTGTCTTGAAATGCAAATTCGTGATATCCGGATTCATCGCAACGTTTACTGAATAAGTTGGAGCGTCTCTCAATAACTGCATAATTTCATCAATGCAGATTAATTTTCGGTTTACATAAGTATGTTTGTGTGTATCTACATCTCGTGCAAAGTTTAAATGTCTAACCATTCAACAGACATGTAACTAAAGATTTTTAAGTCTTCTTTGTTCTATTCAATTTTATATAAATTATTTATCTCATATTAAAGTCGACTTTCATTTGCTTTATTCTAGTCGTGTAACGTAGTCATGTATCTATTATATAATAGTCTTAAGAATAGAATTCCCCAATATATATTTTATTTAAAAGTGACATGAAAGCTCACAGTCCGCCTAATGTTAAATGAATGCTGTGGCACATGCACATACACATCAATATCTATTCTAGATTAAGAATCAAAACGCAAATACGTTGTCACTCCTAAGGACTAAGATGGAAACGATTAATTTCCAGTAAAAAGAGTCACCGGTTCTCTATACTCACCATATGAAACACAGCAGCTGCGATTTTACGCTAGTATTGTGTGAGAGCGTAGTTTTTCCCCGGTCGAGCCGACCCATTTGTGCTACAACCACAATACAGCTGCAGCATGGCGCCACCACTAATGAATCTGCTAAAAAAACTACATAATCAAATTATGTATTTTGAGTTTTGTGCTCACCCACATCTTTACAATAATGAGATACATTAATCGATTCTTTGCCTTTATGTATTGTTTATAAATGTTCACAATAAAGCGATTTTTCACTACAGTGACTTAAATATACAATTATATTTATAAATTCGCATACCTACTATAAGTTTATTACAATTAAAACAATGGCCCATGATGTCAATACCTAATTAGGGTCATTCGTGTAGGCAAAATTCTCGGTGCCTAATAACGAAGCATGATCCTGCTTTTTATTGACTTTTCAATAAAAAGCAGGATCAGTATAAAATCAATAAATAAAAGCTGTAAATCTATCAAGGAAACGAAATGGTTTCACAATTAACGAAAGTTAGACCAACAAAAAGTAAGTGACAATTGTAGTGAATATTAAGCATGTCGATCTGAGATCGATTACTTAAATTGTTTTTGTTACTGTTATTTCATATAACAATTTCAAACAAAAATCAACATGAGTTATGTGGTGATGTTTCATATTTATTTTAATTAGGTATTTTGTAGATGTGATCGCAATTCTTTTTAACCCCTTACCGCATACCAAGTCATATATGGACACAAAAGTTTATGATATTTTTCCAGCCTAATGAAAAACTTGATATTTAAAAGTACCTTAAATTACAAGAAGCATATTTGTCGTAATTTCGAACGTAAATCATTAGTCCATGGTAATTTCCATTTTGTCAACTATATTTAAGGTTATTCGTAACGTGTGTGGTCGGCCGGTGTCAGAAAAACAAGTGCAACTTTTGGGATTCAAAATAAAATACTCAACGGTAAGTAAAACGTATTAAAAAATGACTATATGCCTTATACCCTCTAAAATATAACACTAGTTTGTTTATTTCAATGCCTAGCTTTTTTCGCATTCTTATTTGTCCTTTTTCCAATCTGTCATATTTGGCTTCCTATGCATTACTGTAAAAATACTGCTGTCATATTTGGCTTCGTATGCGTTCAAGATTATTGTTTGCTTATTTCAGAAATTGATCCTTTGCACTTTTATGGAAGATTCAAGCATGTTAATAAAATGCCTGGTGATGGCAACTAGAGCGATGATGATATTTCTTCTAAAAGTGGCGATGGTTTTAACCTAACTCTGTTCGCTAACCTCAAAAAAGACATATTGATAATATCTAAAGCTAAGGGTGGAAAGGCTAAAAAAGAGCGAGTTATTTAGACAAAGAGGAAAATGCCCGCTTGCAAAGCTGACTTTGAATTCAAAGGTAACTCAGAATTACCAGAGATAATACAGCTAGACACACCAGCAGAGTTCTTTAATTTTTTATTCACATCAGAAAAATATGGATTTTATTACTGAGCAATCTAATCTAAAGTCTATTCAGGATAATATAAACAAATCAGAAGGAATTACGAGAGAAGAAATAGAAAAGTTTATTGCTATCGTGATCTTCAGACCAATATATGCCTTTATTTAATTTCAAACTTGCAGTTTCCAAACACATGCGTAAAGCAAACAAAGCTCCAACACAAAAAAAAACGTAGTCGTTCATCTAGTATTCTTGAAACACCGACATCAAGCCGGTATGGCACTCCCATCGTTTTACCTGATTCTCCAGTACCTGCTAAAAGCTTCAAAATATTCCTGCTAAACATTAAAAGCTTCCTTTGAATTCAGTACGTCGTGATAGAATTAGTCATTTTCCCATTTGGGAGAAAAAAACCCGACAGATATGCCAGTATTGTTCAAAATATCGTTCTTTCACTAAATGTGAAAATTGTAATGTTTATTTATGTTATAACGACAAACGCAATTGTTTTAAGGAGTTCCACCAAATATAATTCATATTTTTCTTAAACACATACGAAGCCATATTTGGATTCACATTAAATGACTTCGAGTAATAACTTTTAATACATGCGTTTATTGTTTTTTATTTGAATTTGATCTAATTATGTAAGCCTAATTAAACACTATTTCGTAATAAAAGAATTTTCATTACATATCTTTAATATTCATTCGGTAAGGGGTTAATCTCCCTAGTTAACACAAAAAATTTATCGAAAATAGATCTTAAATTGCTCGATTTATTCGAGAATCTATTATATATCGTTCGTTTCAAATCGAATCGAATATTGATATTTTTCTTAAATTATGTGAATAGTTTTGAAGTTTGAAACGTCAAATCAAGTTTTAAAATGAAAAGACGTTTAGTAGTTATCGATTCTTTATTTTAATCATAGAATTTTTTTTAAAGTTGAATAGTTTAATTAAAAATAAAAAATAAAAATAAAAAAATGACCTTTACAAAGCACTTCTTGAAACTCAAATAAGCTACGTCGTCGCTTCAACAATTCCTTACTGCGGAAGACATTGTGAGAGTAAGCGACAAGAACCCATTTCTAGACTATTTCTCTCCCGACAGTTACAATTTAACCTCATAAAATGTATCCGTCACAGCCTATTAAAGTCTACTATGTGGCCTAAGTACTGCTGAACATAGGCCATATCTAGATTGCCTCATAGGGGGGATATTTGCCATAGTTGTCACGCTTGGCAAGCGGGTTGGCAACCACAGTTTTTTTGTTTTTAGTTGTTATTAGGAAGACGCTGCTGCTCGTCTCTGATTTGTTTCCCTCTGTCGCCTCTTACGACACCCACGGGATGATATGGAGTAGTGGATATTCGTACACAGCCACTACACAGAAGTAAAATGTATAATATATTATGTAGGCGCGTCTATAGAATACTGGCCAGATCCAGAGTGAAGGTTTTACTCTAGCAAAGCGTCGTATCGGTGGTAACGTGGCAACCGTTGTTGTTATATAGGATTTTTGAAATTAACATCATCGGAAAAGCGTACCATATTTTTGCGACGAATTGCTAACAATCTGTTTATTATATTTTCTGGTTCTTTATGTGTAACGCACGTATATTTGCGCCATCCATCATGAGTGCATCTGGGATGATCCTCTTTCGCCTACATCAGAAGTGGGATAAAGTTCCTCTTTCACCTACATATAATCTTCGAATAATGTGATGAAGGCGTGGGGCTGTGCCGATCGTTCTTGAATGGAAGCATGCAGTCGGCGTGGGACGCCACAGGCAGATTATTTACCGCTGCTGCCGACCGACATTTGATACGTGAGGGAAGTAAATTTGTCTTAAATATTGCTTTGAATAAAATATGTTGTAGTAACAAGTGGTTAACTTTTAATTGTTTGAGAGAAATGCCTGAAAGCCAAGCTTATTTCAATTGACTAACCTGAGTCTATTTGGGTGATTAATGACCCTGTTAAATTGTAGAGTTGCTTACTTCATTTTATTTTGTTTTTTGACTATGTCAACAGCTATACCGCAGCCGTAGCTCAAAGAGCAGGTGTGGTGCGCGTGTGGTGTTGGTAGAGGTCTAGTTTAGTCGTCGTTGAGATGTAACGGGGATGACTGAACATAGAGATGAGTGCTCGTAAAAATAAAATGAAGTGTAGTATACATTTGTTGCGTAACGAACGATTAAAAAGGTTATGGCTCTTGGGAATTTTATTTTGTGATGTAAAGTTTCCTTTGAATTGATCTAGTTGAAGTAGAATTAAGTATTAAAGAAGTTGCCGGAGGTATTTTCAAGCGTTCATACTCTTAGTCACTTGTTATTACTATTTGGTCGCATTGCACGAATTGGTGCGTAGTTTAACTTCGATTTACTTGTGAGTCATTCAGAAGCGATGAACATCTGATGGTGTGGTGGAAGGCCTTTGTCTCTTAAAGACTACTGTTGGTCGACTATGAACGACCTGATAGTCGTTGTCTCTACAGTAGATCGTATCACAAGAAGTGATGAAGATAGGGTAACAGTTTGTCAAATAGATAACTTAAATGATTTCTCTGTGTCTTGGCACACTATACATAATGATTTTTTCGGGAAAACTTGGCGGGAAGAGTGACCAAAAGTGTTATTACTCCGTAATTATTATTATACAAAGTATGTTTTGTTAAGTACCCTTAACCGACGAGCATGTATGCGTAGGTACATGTATGGACGTAAAGGAGGCGTTTTATCACTTTTGAGTATTAGCAATGCCGCATACCTCAATTGAGAGTAAAAATCCTACGCAACTTTTGCATTTTAATCCAGACCATCCAAACTCGGATATAGAGGGATGGTGTAATGTAGTAAAATTATTGCATAAAATAAACGCTTTGATAGAAAATTATTTGATTTGTTAATAGCATTAACAATCGTTTTAAAAGATCATGCTGCTAATTGTCTTACCAAGCTTAAGTTTACTAAAATGGCATATCCCATTTATGTTAACTTAAGCTCGGTAAATAATGGCATATAGCATAATTCGGAGTTCTTTCCTAAGAAAGAAACCCGAGTTAAAGAAACAGCGTCTGAAACTGGTCTTCGCTTATGATTCCTCATTGAGTAGATTCCTAAAACAATCATGCCTGAGAAGTTATTACTGGATTTGTTATCTCAGTTTTATGTTCATGTGAAATATGATTTACAAATGTTTAACTTTAACATGCTATGAATTGAGAGAATGAGTGGCCTTTTTGTGTTCTAATGTGTTGATGAGTGTAGCAGTTTTGCTCTGAATATTGTGTAGTCGACAGAATTGGTGTTTGATGGTGAGAGTTGGCTTTGTGTGAAGCTGGTTGGAAGGACAATGTCGTATCGGGCCATGCCGCGCGCCTCTGGTTGAAAGGACACATTCGTCCGGTCCAAGCTTATGAATGTTTGATGTTGAGGGTTGGATTTGTGTGAAGCGTCGTTCAATGAAGATTAATTTTTATTTAATAACTAGCTTCTGCCCGCGACTTCGTACGCAGATCATGTTGCTTATGCCAGCGACAACGGAGTCGTCAAAATCGAAGATCTGAAACGTCTGATGTTGAATTTTAAGAGCCCGGAGACGGGAAAACAACGTGATTCGCGAGACGATTCGAGACGTTCTAGATCTTTCATTTTTGTAAGTCAACAGGAAATGCCCATCAGACTAAACAACTTTTGCTAAGACGTCATTCCTATATATGTTATAATGTCGCTGGGCTTTGGATGGAGTGTAACTCCTTGTGTGTTATTAAGTTAATATATTGGTAATATTGTTTAGATCACGTTCACATGAGGCTTAAGTACTTATAGAACAAAAATACTTCACCGCAAAGCTTCCGGGTAAACTATGTTGAAAGTTGACCCGTCCGGCACGTGAACATAAAGATTTCTAGAACTTCTAACCCGGGAAAGAGCGACGTACAACTGACCATGCGAGAAACAACAGACACCGAGATCTACTCCAGCAACACGAAAAGTCTGCCCTTGAGCCTTATTAATTGTCATTGCATAACACAATGATACTGGGAATTGCGTTCTTTTAAATTGGAATGGAAAATTATTTGGTTTTATGGGAATTCTGGGAATAAAGACGGTTTCTCCTGCACCGCAACCTGTTAAAATTTGAGCCTCGATTATATTTTGTTGCAACTGAGTTACTTTTAGCCGAGTTCCATCGCAAAGTTGTGGTGGTCTTAAATTTCGAGCAGAATAATCGGAATGCCAATTTTAAACAAATTTCATGAGAAGGAAGTCCGGGCATATTTAAAATTTAAAAATTATATCGGGTAATTAGTGGCTTCTTGTTCATCGACCATTCTATTTATTGAACTATAAACTTTGCTTTCCCCCTGTATATTCGACAGTATTTTGTTATTAATCTCAGATGCCTGGTCATTGCGAGGAGTTAAAATGGATCTTTCGCATAGCCAAAAATTGTCCCTATTTAATATAATTGTTACGTCACCGTAAACCGACGATATAAGATGTGGTTGGGATTGCACTATACAACATAACTCAGGCGTCAGAATAAGTTTTCCTTGGTGTAGTTGTGGATAGGTCCCGTGTGGAGTTGCCAGAGCTCCCATCGGGCGCGTCCACAGGTGGCGGATAGGGGAACACCACCCAGATATGGGTGGTAGCGGGAAAACGCCGCGGACCAAAACTGGCCGGTGTTGGCGTCCCCATAGTTCTATTAGGACTAGAAACGCCCGGGGCTTAATGCCCTAAGAGATGGGCCTTCACAGGCTTGTCGTTGCTCCCGGTATCGCTCTTTGATTAGAGCGGACAGGGGATGCAACACACGCGGCGATGTGCCAAGCGCACCAATGCTGGGTGACGCCGCGCGGTAATGTGCCAAGCGCACCGATTCCGGGCGACCTCTGTGCGGCGATGTGCCAAGCGCACCTATGCCGGACAACCCGTAAGCCCACTAGGGCCCGGGGGCCCCCGCAGGGCCGCGAGGAAGACAACCTCTCCAAAAATAACCCTAATCCTAAGGTCTAAGGTGCCGATGGGATGAATGGCTGGGGGGGAGCCCAGTCCCAAGCCTATGGGAGGGGGGATTCAGGGACCACACCCTGTAAAAAAAGGAAAACTATGACATGCAGTGCGACAAAAAAAATACTCCCCAGGGTGGTCCCGTCAACCCTGTTGTTGGCGGGGAATCCACCCCCAGTAGCCTAATTAGGCTCTGTGGCAGCCCCAACGTATCTGGGGGGGGCAATCCGCTGCATTGCGGTGATGCGCCAGCGTTAACCGCGGGCCCCATAACAACAGTGGGCCAAACTCAAAAAGAAGGAGCCGTGTCGGAAATATCGACACGAGACAAGCGTGGGCGTTTTAAGCGACCTAACACCACGAGCAGTCAGGCCGGTGAGAGCGATGCGGATGGTGGGTCTGATGGTTCGTTCGTGTCGCTCACATCGGTAGGAGGTCGAAAACGGAAAGCGAAGCCTCCGAGTACGTCGGTTGTGGCGGCTAAATTCTCGGCGGTCCCAGTTGCAGCCTCTGGAGGAGAGAGTGCGACAGGGGCTGAAACAGAAGAAGACCTTTTTGATCCTTCCGTAACGCCCACTAACACCAGGGCGAAGAAGAACCTTCCGGGCCCAGAAACGTTGGCCCGTGAAATGCGTTCTCATGGAGATCTAGAGCTCGGTCAGCAAATTGATTTTCATCTCCAGGTTCTCGAAAAAGTTGCCGATCGATCCCGTAACCTTAAAGGAGAGTTTGTGCGTGGCATAAGGTTGGCTGTACGTAACATCAAAGCTGCGGCAGAAGAACTCGCGCGAAGGACCGACTCAAATGATAACGTCGCCAGGCTGGAGAGAGAGAACACAGAGTTGCGTTCCCAGCTTACCAGTCTTTCGACTAAGACGGAAAGACTTACACAAGAAATTAGCCGCCTCCGCAAACAAATGCAGGAACGATCTACCTTGCCAAAACAGATAGCATCCAAACCTAGGAGCGAGAAAGAAGAGCTCATGGCAGACATTGGGGCTCTAATTGACAGGAAGCTGAAGGCCTTCCATGCAAGATTGATTCCTGAAAGGGCATCAGCCAACCAGCAGCTGACACCGCGGGAACAGCTGCCAGCGTTAATGAGAGTAGGACGTACGCAGTCGCAGCCACTACCACCACCACCGCAGCCGAAAAAGAAAAAGAAACGAAGGGCAAAGAAGAAAAAGGAGCATTCCCATCTGCCGGTGGAGGATCTGCCTCCATTGGCTGCCCCGCCACAGCCGCACAACTCGCCACCGCCGATGGTAAGCTCATGGGCGGACGTGGCAAGAAGGCCAAAGCAAAATCGGTCTACAGAAGTGGCGAATGCTCTCCCTTCTCCAAGAAAAAAGAGAAGGAAAACTGAAATGCGTACACCAGCATCGGCGGCATTTACAGTGACGTTGCTTAAGGACTCTGTGCTCACATATGCCAATGTAATGGGGGAGGCAAAGGCCAGGATCCAATTGGCAGAGTTGGGAATAGACTCCGTTCGCCACAAGCGAGCTGTAACAGGGGGTTTACTTCTCGAGATTGCGGGACATGATTGCAACTCAAAGGCGAACAAGCTGACAGCGAAACTGCGTGAGGTCTTCTCTGATCTGAACGTCCGAATTAGTCGCCCAATTAAAACGCGCGACATTCGACTGAGAGAACTTGACGACGCTGTCAGCACCTGTGAGATAGCAGCCGCGATCGCCGAGTTGGGTGGTTGTTCGGTAGACGACATCAAAGTTGGTGACGTCCGCCGAACCCCCACCAGCATGGGGACGTGCTGGATGCGGTGCCCGGTAACGGCGGTCCGAAAAATAATGGCTGAAGGACGGGTACGGATAGGCTGGGGTTCCGCTCGAGTGGAACTGCTGGAGCCCAGGCCTATGCACTGCTACAGATGCCTCGAGAAGGGACACGTGGGCAGTAAGTGCCCTAACGAGGCAGACAGAAGCACCCGTTGCTACGCCTGCGGCGAACCCGGTCATAGAGCGAACCAGTGCACTGCGTCGGCACTGAAATGTCCCGTTTGCTCCGACCTCGGGCGCCCCTCCAACCATAGGTTAGGGAAAAAATGCGCTCAACCTGCAAAACGGGGAGTGAGCAAGAGTAAGTCCTCTCTCACTCCCTCCAGCGAGACGGTCACAGCAGCACCTGTTGCGGCACCGAGCTCCGACTCGGCAATGGAAGTTGCTGAGACGTAAAATTCACGCCCCTTAAAGTCCTCCAGGGCAACCTGAACCACTGCCGCAATGCACAACATCTGCTTATGCAGACCATTGTGGAGTGGCGGTTTGCCCTTGCAGTAGTAGCGGAGCCCCATACTGTCCCCGACCATCCTCGCTGGTTCGGCGACGAATTGGGCTCCGTAGCCATCTACTGGGGGCGGGGTGGTGATGGTTTTTTTTATAGAATTAGGGTGACAAACGAGCACACAGTCCACCTGATGGTAAGTGGTTGCTGTGGCCCATGGACATCTACATCTATCTTCGTTTGCGAATTTAAATGCAGATACGTTGTCAGCCGTGAGAACTACGATAGAATGCCTCTTTTCCAGTAAAAGGGTCTCCGGTTCTCTACACTCACCATACGAAACACAGCAGCATTAAGCTGCTATTTTACGCTGGTATTCTGTGAGCGTGGTCCTTCCCGGTCGAGCCGACCCATTCGTGCTACAACTATACTATTAATATAGCTGCAGCATGGCTCTACCACGTAAAAACACGTGGTGCTCCACCCTGCGTCCTCCTGCAAAGGGGCAGGGCTTTGTTGCAGTGCAATGGGGCACCCTGGCTATAGTGGGCTGCTATGTCTCCAACAGGACCCTCGCTGACTACGAGGAGTACCTGGACGAGTTGGCGGATTGCGTGCGCAGGTGCTTACCCCGTCCGTTGATCGTCCTAGGAGATTTTAACGCCCATAACAGGGCTTGGGGCAACTCTAGGGACGATCCAAAGGGAGAGATCATAATGGATTGGGCGGCTGGTCTGGACCTTCGACTATTAAATCGAGGGTCTGAGAGTACATGTGTGCGGTGGCGGGGGGAGTCCATTGTAGACCTTACGTGGGCGACTCCTCCTGCAATGCGAATCCTGTTGGGATGGCGAGTTGCGACAGAGATCGTGACATTGTCAGACCACCGCCACATCGTGTTCGATGTCACACTTCGCCACTTCGACAGTAATTCCAGTCGTCCAGAAGGCAGCCCACCGCGGCGTTGGTGTCTCAAGCGGCTTGACCGAGACAAGCTCGAAGCTGCTGCCATCGTCGCGGCCTGGCCAGAAAAAGCCGAAGAGGTTCCGCTCGATCCGGAAGTGGAAGCGAACTGGTTCCGGGCTACGATGGCGCAAATATGCGACGTCTCGATGCCTAGAACCAGTCGTCCCAAGCGCAGGGCGGTGTACTGGTGGTCGGCAGAAATTGCACACCTTCGTGCGATCTGCTTGCGGAGTCGGCGCCAGTACACAAGAGCCCGAAGAAGAAGGCGAGCTCCACTTGAGGAGATAGCCAGACTCTACAGGGCATACCGAGCGGCTACAAAGGCGTTACAAATTGCTATATCTAACGCCAGGTCTCGGTCCTGGAAAGAGCTCCTAGAGGGACTCAACGAAGATCCCTGGGGGCGACCGTACAGGATAGTGCTGGGAAAACTCCGGCCCTGGTCGTTGCCCTTGACGGAAACTCTCGATCTGGACCTGCTGGGAAGAGTGATCGGCACGCTTTTCCCAGAGGACCGGTCAAATCCCTCAGGTCACCTGCCGTCGTCATTGGAGTGGCATGATGAGATGGAGGTGACCGTGGAGGAGCTGGACCGAGCCGTTAGCCGCTTGAGGCGAAACACCGCACCGGGGCCTGACGGAATTCCTGGTCGGGCTCTGGTGCTGAGTCTGGCTGCCTTGGGGGACAGGCTAAGACAGCTGTTTACCGGCTGTCTGCGGAGTGCCAAGTTCCACACAGCATGGAAAGAAGCAAGGTTGGTCCTCTTGAAAAAGGAAGGCAGGGCCGCCGATTCTCCCTCTGCGTACCGTCCCATATGTCTGTTGGACGAGATTGGCAAATTGTTCGAAAGGATAGTTGCCACTCGGCTCAACGGACATCTGTCGCGCGTCGGTCCCGATCTGGCTGATAGCCAATTTGGATTCCGACGGGAGTGTTCCACTGTAGATGCCATTATGCGCGTCCGCTCCCTGTCGGAACAAGCAGTATCCGAGGGTGGTGTGGCGTTGGCAATAAGTCTTGATATTGTCAACGCCTTTAACTCTCTACCCTGGGATACAATAAGGGGGGCACTAGCATACCACCAGGTGCCTACATACCTGCAAGGCGTAATTGGGGACTACTTGCGCGGCAGGTACATTCTGTACATGGGGCAAGATGGTAGGAATATCCGGAGGGAGATCAAACGTGGGGTTCCACAGGGCTCAGTGCTGGGTTCGCTACTGTGGAACCTCGCGTACGATGCGGTTCTGCGTGTCAACCTTCCTGCTGGCGTAAATATCGTGTGCTATGCCGACGATACACTGGTGGTCGCCAGCGGGGTCAACTTCGAGGGGACCAAGGAGCTCGCTGAGCTTGGGACGGAAGTCGTCATCGCCAAAATCCACGAGTTGGGTCTAGAAATAGCGCCTCATAAGAGCGAGGCCTTATGGTTTTACAAATTACCTCGGAGCAGGGAACCACCCGACTCGTGCGTCTACGTGGGTGGGTCTGTAGTCAGAGTGGGGCGGTACATGAAGTACCTAGGGCTCCACCTGGACAGTCGCTGGGGCTTCGAAGAGCACTTTGAGCGCCTAGTCCCCGGATTGAGAGGGTGGCGGTGCTATGCAGACTGCTGCCTAATCTAGGGGACCGAGGAGGAAATACGTCGCCTCTATGCAGGGGTAATGCGGTACGTAGCCTTATACGGGGCGCATGTATGGGCGAAAAGGCTAGCCATCCGACGCTGTAGATCTAAAATCTACAGTGTCCAGCGGAGGTGGCTATACGGATCGTGCGAGGATATCGTACGATATCGTTTGAGGCGGCAACAGTCCTGGCTCGTTTTCCACCTAGATATACTGGCGGATATGGATGCGGTGTACAACCGAATCCGCATCCTCCGTCAGAGAGGTGGCAGTGAGCCAGATGAGGCGCTCGAGTCTGTAAAACGGCAGGAGCGCCAAAACGCTTTGGTGATTATCTGTGTAAGATCGGACGCAGAGCGACGGCAAACTGCTTCCACTGCGGTGGACAGGACCAGGACTCTGCGTCCCATACGCTGGCGGTATCTTCAGCGTGGGAACGGGAGCGGACGATCCTGGTGAGCCGGGTCGGTCGGGACCTCTCCCTGCCAGGAGTCATGTCGGCGATGTTGAGCGGGGACTCGGCGTGGAGGGCCGTAGCCACCTTCTGTGAGTCCGTAATGGTCCAGAAGGAGGCTGCTGAGCGGGGTCGGAGGAGGACAGATCCCACTCGGAGACGACGCCATCAAGGCGTTCGTCACGGCCCTCCCTTTGAAGATGGTGTTCCCCTACCAGAAACGGGGCCTCTGGGGTTGCAGGTGTTTGGGCGGGGCCTCGAACGCCTAATAACGTAACCCCCGAGGAGGACGATGACTCGGAAGTGGTCCCGAGACATCGTGATAGCACTGCGAGGGTGCTGGGGGTAGTAAGTTCTACCCCTGGGACGTGCTTTCAATAAAGCAAAGCGAGAGAGGGGCCCCGGTTGCGTTCCGAACGGAGATCCCGGGACCCTTCGTACACGCTGATGGAGACCACCGTGGGGTTTTAGCCGGTAGGAGTCCGGCATAACCTTCAGGTTGCCCCCGCAGCCAGAGGAATCCATGAGGATTTCCCCACGAAAGAAAAAAAAGAAAAAAAAGTTGTGGATAGGTACCTTCCCCAATCTTTAATAATTTATCAGAAAATTGACGATCATCCGGGTTATCTCCAGTTCTCACTCGCATGTTTATAGTCAAATGTACCGATTGTATATCACGCCACAAATAAGAGCTTTTTAGGCAAGCCCTAACCTCATCAGCTCGGGTTCCCCGTGGTATTACCAGTAAGGTTTGTCGGAAATCACCACAAAGTAAAACCGTGATACCGTCCATTGGTCGATCATTTTGTCTTATATCCCTTAAAGTTCTGTCTACCGCTTTTACTCCTTTTCGGTGGGCCATCGTACATTCATCCCATATGATTAAATTACACTCACGTAATACCTTAGCTTTGTCGCTATTTCTTGAAATACTACAGGTTGGACTTTCCATGTGATCTAAATCAAATGGTATTTTAAACATAGTGTGAGCAGTTTTACATCCTGGTAGCAATGTTGCAGCTATACCTGATGAAGCCACGGCAAGAGCAATTTTACGCTGATTTCGAACATAAGCTACTATTAATTTAGTCAAAAAGGTTTTCCCAATTCCTCCAGGTGCATCTAAAAACCATATTGTTCCCAAATTATTCTGAACACTCGCACACGCGATAATAGACTGAACGTTGTTCTGCAGTCATCATTGGGACACCGTTTTCTAATGTTGCCAGCAGTTCTATTGAGTTGTAACCAATCTCTGCAGAATATTCCCTATTGGTAACCTCTCCGACTGAGGTTGGTGTTGGCAAACCATATTCACAGAGTGATTTACCGCCTACTGCTGTTAAGTCTTCCTGAAGAGCTAATAAGCACAGATTTATGGCAAAATCACGGAAATTATCATTAATTGCGCCTTCATCATTGTGAGATATATTCCGAAGAAAGTCTTCTGCAAATTTTTCTTTATATTTTTCCCATAATTGTACAGCATCTGACAAATTACAAAATGTGAGTAATGTTACAAATAAATGGCGTAACCGTCGTGGATTGTCACTAACACAGGATTCTGCTAAGCGTCATCCCAATGCTGATCATTTTCAACAAACGACGCGCTTGGCAAGCTGCATGATAAGTTGGATAAACAACATCGTCTACTTTTCTCAAATCTATAAATGATGTTGGTCCTCGCACTGTATGTAATAATAATCGCAAATAGAAACACTCAGCGTTGTTAGGATGAACGGTATACACTCTACCAAGAACATGTTCTTTGAAAATACCTGACTCGCCATCTACAGGCCTGCCACGGCGTCTACGATTAAAGACACCTCGTTGCTTATCGTAGGTATAATACGATGGAACTTCCTCATACAAAAGAGATTCTGCAAAATCATCAGTTTGGCAAAGTCGAAAGAATGCTAATAAAGTTGTTTGCCTAGGGTTCTCTAATCGTTCTGTAACATTTTCGGCGTTGAAATATATACGTTGACCGCCTTCAAGATGAACATCCAGATGAGTCACTGGTGGATATCTTTCGTGAATGTTGAAACTTAAGATCCGCCACACAGCTTCTGAAGAGCTGATATATCTGCCTGACTGAAATCTAGTAACTTCATCATGTTCATTTCTCAACGCAAATGTAGCTTGGTCACTGCCCTTGTTACAGAATGCAAAATACAAAATGCAATAGAAGAGTCAATAAAATAATACTTACAAATATATTTTATTGACTCTACACTATTACACATTTCAACATTTATGTGAGCTTGAAATGCTCTAGACATCACAGGCGAATACGGAACGACCCACCTACAACCTGTAAAGTAACCTGTTGTCCAGACACTCGCTTTTCAACAGTAAAACCACCATTGTCTCTTGAACGGCGACGATATAATGGGTATCCATCATGTCCTGTTACAGTTTCATCCACTAATGCTTTTAGATATCTTTTAGTGCAACGACCGTCTTGCATGCAAGAAGCATTCCCGTTAAATGCACCACATGGACCATGTATCATATGAGTTTTAACAATGTCGTATAACACGGGATCTGCAATCGGATCTGGAATTTCAGCACTGATTGAACTGTCTACATCATTAGGTCGAACCGTATCTTTTAACCAAAGCAGGATAAGTGCGTGAGGTAAGCCGCGTTTTTGCCACTCAACACTATACATATAACACAATACATCTCCAAAAATGTTATCTTTGGTAAGTAGATCCATCATTGATTTTAATTTTAAATGAAAAACTCTTGCGATAATATCATGGCGGTCCTTGACCCTCAATAAGCTCCCGAGTGATTTCATCTCACTTGGGATTGGTAGTTACAGTAATAAATAAGTCGGGACGTCCACATTTTCTTACGTAACAAAAAGCATCTTGAGTACGTTCGTGCATGTAGCGTGGACCACCAGTAAAAGAAGAGGGTAAAATAACTAAACGGCCCATATTCATCTATCATATCTTGCTGCATGGCGTCACGAAGGTGCACGTATTCTTCAGCGCGCAGCTGCCTTTGATTAAATCGTATATAAACTAATCTTTCGGTTTCAATTTTTGCGTACATGTCAACAATAAACTGATTGAATAAGCCACGAAAACGTTGAAAGTATACAAATCTATTCCGTCTCACTTGCAAGTGGTAACAATAAAATTGAAGGCATGACATCTTTTTATTATAATTAGGTGCGCCTGTACGCGGATCATTTTGGTATAAAGCGAAATTATAACCATCTTCCCCTCGAGAGTATATCAAAGGATATTGCAATCTGTCGTAAGCCCTGTGGGTTTCGTAAATACGTTGCAAACGATTGTCTCTGGAACGGATAACGATATCACGCCTACCACATTCCTGGTCGACCAATACTACAGCAACTTCATTCGTGGATGGAACGTTATAACGCCCAGGGTGTTCCTGAGTTGGACGCCTATCGGCATTTATAACAATTTTATAATTGTTATCACCATCTTGAGAAAGAGCTTCTAATGCCGACTTAAAACTGCATACATACGAATTAACCTGATGCAACATGTTCTGAAGTTGTGAAATAAGTTCAGTATTTAAATTCGGGAAATATTGATTTCTTATATTCGACTGTTCGTTGTAGTCGGATACAAAATATATTTGAAGAAACTTAGGTTGATCTTCAGGCAAAAAGGATCCTATCAAATGGTAAACCTGACCTTATATCTTAAAATTAGGCATGAAAGGACCTTCTGAGATTTGTTAAGGACCAAAGGATGTCATTTGAAACGCATTATTATAAGTGCGAATATTGTCTAAGAACTGTTTAGATTGCACATGTTCTCATAAAAGTAGTGACTTCAAAGGTTCCGGTGGATCCTCGAACGAAGGCAAATTTATTTTACCTCCAGAACAACAGAAACCAGCCGACTCCTTACTCCACTTTGAAGCATTACAAAAAGAACATACTACGTTCATATCGCCTATTACAGAAGATGATCTGTAATCAATTGTGAGGTTATAAGCAAACCCACTTTTATATTTGTCGGACCACGCCACCGAATTTGTAGATTGATCTTCTATGTGTACATCTAAGTCATTAAGACTATGTCGAAATCTGTCTGCAGTAAGACGGGCCTCTCGCTGCTCGTCCGTTTTAAGAGACCGAATATTTTCAATTCTTAATCTTTCATTAGACAAACTTATTAATCGTTCTTGTCTCAAAGAATTGTAATATTCGCGTCCCGACTCTAGTCGTTGTTCATGCTCATGTTCATCTTCAAGAGATCGAATAATATTATGGTGCACCCTATCATTTGTCAAACGGTCTTCATATTGAGTAAAAGTTTCAGATTCTCGAGATAAAATATGACGTTCGTGATCAGATGTGAGACGTAATTCCCTCTCAGTGTAGGTTTCGGACTCGCGAGATAATGTATGCCATTCGCGGTCAGCTGTGAGACGTAATTCCCTCTCAGTGTAGGTTTCGGACTCACGGGATAGTACATGCCGTTCGCGATCAGCTGTGAGACGTAATTCCCTCTCAGTGAAGGTTTCGGACTCACGGAATAGTACATGCCGTTCGCGATCAGCTGTGAGACGTAATTCCCTCTCAGTGTAGGTTTCGGACTCGCGAGATAATGTATGCCGTTCGCGGTCAGCTGTGAGACGTAATTCCCTCTCAGTGTAGGTTTCGGACTCGCGAGATAATGTATGCCATTCGCGGTCAGCTGTGAGACGTAATTCCCTCTCAGTGTAGGTTTCGGACTCACGGGATAGTACATGCCGTTCGCGATCAGCTGTGAGACGTAATTCCCTCTCAGTGAAGGTTTCGGACTCACGGAATAGTACATGCCGTTCGCGATCAGCTGTGAGACGTAATTCCCTCTCAGTGAAGGTTTCGGACTCACGGAATAGTACATGCCGTTCGCGATCAGCTGTGAGACGTAATTCCCTCTCAGTGAAGGTTTCGGACTCACGGAATAGTACATGCCGTTCGCGATCAGCTGTGAGACGTAATTCCCTCACAGTTACCTAACAAAATAATCTACGTTAGAGGTCCTAACTATAGCTACCATACACTTAAAAAAATTTAAATGCCTACTTAAATAATAAAACGGATCCTAAATAAATCCTTAAATCCAAAATTAAATTCTTAAAAATATATAAGAATGAAATAACCTATTTGATACCTAGGTACCTATTTAAAACTACAGCTAAATAAAATAAAAAAGCTTAATTTATAATTAAGCTAATACTAAGAAATATTTAAGCACTACCAAAATAACTAATACCTATTTTATAAAATAACAACCACAGAAATCTAAAAATAAATTATTAAACGTAAGAGTAGACTAAAAGTCGCGCTGATAAGCACGGTTTGTTAAAATCAATTATTGTCTGTCAATAAGGTCGAACACTCTGAACGTCTATTCGCATCAACAGCCAAATATTGTATGAAGCTTGCACCCGGACCCCCCGCCTTTTTATACCTCCCGCCGCGAGCCGCGTCGAGCGCGGCGACCGTTACACAAAAATAATCCTTATAGCATGATTCGATGACTTTGATGTTTCTATACCGATTTTTATGATTCTTTTTTATTGAATAGATAATAATGTTAACTTTTTTTAATTAGGGATGAGTGAGAGTGTTATAAACGTAAGAGTAGACTAAAAGTCGCGCTGATAAGCACGGTTTGTTAAAATCAATTATTGTCTGTCAATAAGGTCTAACACTCTGAACGTCTATTCGCATCAACAGCCAAATATTGTATGAAGCTCGCACCGGACCCCCGCCTTTTATACCTCCGCCGCGAGCCGCGTCGAGCGCGGCGACCGTTACAAAAATAATCCTTATAGCATGATTCGATGACTTTGATGTTTCTATACCGATTTTTATGATTATTTTTATTGAATAGATAATAATGTTAACTTTTTAATTAGGGATGAGTGAGAGTGTTATAAACGTAGAGTAGACAAATATAATCAGAAAGCTCCGAACTGCTAAGCTATCGGGAGTTACACGTGTTATTGTGAGTCAACCATAAAAGATAGACATATGCTGTCGTGGGATATTTTTATATAATTTTAAGGAAAACATTTCCGTTATACATGATTTCTGTGTAGCTTTAACGATTAAGGCTGCACACGCGACGGAAGCTTAAAAAATGGAGTAATTTCTCCCGTTTCCCCAACATTTACCTTCACTACTCTGCTCCTATTGATCGTAGCGTGATTAAAAGTATACTATAACCGCCCAGGAGTATGAAGAATGATTGTACCAAGTTTCGTTAAAATCCGTCGAGTCGTTTTTGTTTCTATAACGAACATACAGACAGACAGACAGACAGACAAAAATTTTACTGTTTGCATTTTTGGCATCAGTATCGATCACTAACCACCCCCTGATAGTTATTTTGGAAATATATTTCATGTACAGAATTGACCTCTCTACAGATTTATTATAAGTATAGAAGATTACAAGAACACTTATTAAAAGACATTTAGGCTTTACCACTGGTTCGAAGTTCGTTATTATAAATAAATATAAGTTTACAATATACTCGTAATATTTAATACAATAAAGTATGAAGCTAAGCACACGAGGCAAACAAAGAATAATGTCACTTTTATACCGTTTCACACATCTAGGAGAGCCTTTTTCTCAAAAATTTTTTATGCATTAGGATCAAAAATATATAATAATTTTCCTGACAAATTAAAAGATTTAGAAAAAAAAATTAAAATATAACACGCGAGCGAAGTTGCGGGGATCAGCTAGTAAATACAATAAAGTAAGAGAGGTATCACCATAAATTCGCTTATATATACTAAAAATACCAATGTCCACAATATCGATCCTAGGGGCACACCCATAATTAAGGGTGCTCCAGCCTATATTGAATTTCGTGCTTATTCATTCCCTTCTATAATAAAATACATAAAATACTTCTAGTATTGTTTACGAGCATAGTCTATATAAATTATAGTGGCAGTATAAGAATATCCACTACCCCATATCGTCCTGTGGGTGTCGTAAGAGGTAACAGAGGGAATCTGAAACAGGAGATGGGCAGCAGCGTCTTCCTAATAAGAACTAGAAAATAAAAAATAAACTGTTATTGCCAACCTCTGCCAAGCGTAGTTACTGTAGCAAATATCCCCCTTATAAATTATGGAGAGGCGAATGAGCGAAGAAAATTGTTGACGAGTGTCAGTATTAGACCTAATACTGACACCTATGTACAATTAAATTATATTAATTTAAATTATAATTATTCAATAAAATAAACAAAATAATCCTTTATTTTAGGAATCCTCAAAAAATATTCAATTAATGTGAACAGAACAAAGTTTCCAACGAGCTGCAATTATCTGATCTAGCACTAGAGTGCACGCGCGCTCTACTATGGTAGATCGAACATGCATTTTTGTGTGCCCGTCTCTCGTTTCTTGTTCTTTGCCCCCGCGCCCCTAGATAAGCCTCGAAAACAAAATTACGCAACGGGTTAGTGTGGCGCCAAACAACAGCGTGGGTGCATTCTTCCACAATTTCCCGCCAAAATCTCCATTCTACTATAGTAGTACGTGCGAGTATCGGCGTAACCAAAAGTAATGAAGGTAAATACATCTTTATTTTAAAATATTTACGAATAATGATAATAATATTGTTCCTTATTGTAATAATTTTGAAAGTGTTGAATACGAGTTATTATTATCTGTATATTTTGTTTAAATTTAATTATTTTTATTTTGTTTTTTAGTGATTTCTTGACATAATATGGATCCACGCATGGAAAGTCGAGTCTTGAGGTGGCTAGAAGAAGAGAATGATGACGATGAGGTTCTTCCGAGTGACTCTGATGATGAAGAGGACAGGAGTAAGGCTCCTGCGCCAATACCTATGAAACAAGATGGATCTGACTTTGCACGCGAAGAGGTGGTGGAATTTTTTTCATCTGACGACGACGTACCTCTCTCTGAACTCTCATCAAATAATGTGAGTGGAGAAGTTTATGTGTCTAAGAATGGAACACGATGGAGTAAAGCATGTCCTCCAGAAACAGGGGTGAGATCTCAAAATATTAGATTTATAATAGATTTATAGGTCCAAAGGGTAACGCAAGAAATGCAGAAACACCATTGTCTTGCTTCGAGTTATTTTTTGACCAAAAGTTTTTAGAAATTGTTGTTTCTAGTACAAATCTTTATATTGATAAAATTCAAGACCGTTTCCAAAAAGAAAAAGATGCAAAAAAAAACTAATTTGGTTGAAATCAGAGCTCTGATTGGATTGTTACTGGCGATAGGGATGCCACATTCTGGTCGCCGCAATCTCAATGACTTTTGGGATAATTCGAAAGGAACTGGCTTGCAACTTGTTTATTGCACAATGTCAATAAATCGATTTAGATTTCTTTTGCGTTCTCTCCGATTTGATAACGTGAATGATCGAGAAGAACGACGGACTGTTGACAAATTAACCCCTGTTCGAGAAATCACAGAGATAATGGTGAATAACTGCAAAACAAATTATACGCCTAGTGATTACCTCACGTTGGATGAATAGCTACTTGGATTTAGGGGACATTGTGGATTTATCGTTTATATTCCCAATAAACCAGATAAATTTGGTATAAAATTATACATGGTTGTTGACACAAAGTTTCCTTACGTATACAATTTTGAAGTTTATGCCGGAGCACAGCCAGAAGGACAATTTCAACAGTCCAATAAAGTAAACGATGTAGTTTTTCGTCTCCTCGATCCACTTTCTGGCTTGGGATGCAATGTGACAATGGATAATTATTCACAAGTCTTCCTACAAGCTTAGAGCTACTGAAGAAAAGAATCACTGTTGTAGGCACTCTGAAAGCAAACAGGCCTCAAATACCAAAGGAATCCCATAAATCTATAAATAGACCTCCTAAGAGCAGTATTTTTGGGTTTCAATCAAATTGCACACTAATATCTAAAAACAAAATAAATCAATCAAAAATAAATCAGTTGCTTTGCTCTCAACTATGCACTACGACAATGCCATAGATCATAGATGTTATAATCGCACTAAATGTGGAGTCGATATTTTGGACAAAATGTGCAAACAGTACAGCGTTTTGCGGAACTCACAACGGTGGCCGCTTACCCTTCTTTTCAATTATTTGAATAAAGCTGGTATAAATGCTTTGATTATCCATCAACAAAACAATGTTCAGCAAAATATTGTGCGGCGTGATTTCCTGCTTGATCTCTCGTTTGAACTTGCTAAACCCCTCATGGCAAGACGATTGACATGGAAAAACCTTCCTCAGGAACTAAAAAGTGAGAGCGTGGTAGAGCCAGCTATATTAGTAGTATAGTTGTAGCACGAATGGGTCGGTTCGACCGGGGACAGACCACGCTCTCACAGAATACCAACGTGAAATAGCAGCTTAACGCTGCTGTGTTTCGTATGGTGAGTGTAGAGAACCGGAGACCCTTTTTACTGGAAACGAGGCATTCTCTCACGGGTGACAACGCATCTGCATTTTGATTCGTAATCGAGGATAGATGTAGGTGTCTATGAGCAGCCACTTACCATCAGGTGGACTGTGTGCTGGTTTGTCACCCTTATCCTATATAAAAAAAGAGTGGGAAAATGTTGCATGCGTTCTCGAGCCCTAATCGCTCCACTAAAAAGTGGTGTTAACATTGTGCCAGGTGGATCTGCCCTGATCACCAGGCTGTCCTATGCCTCGAATGTAAGGAAGAAGTTAAATAAAAGTATGAAATTTTTTTTATAAGAGCTGATCTCAAACTTGCAAATAAATTGTTTTTTTTTTTGTACTAGTTACTAATAATGTTCCTAAAATAGTTCGTAAGTGTTGAGAACCTCAAATTTTTATAGAATTGTTTTTTTAATAAAGAAATTCTTAAACTAAACTGATTTTATTTACTTCAATACCTTTTTAGTAAGAAAATAAGACATTAAACTTTTTCTACCATAGTAGAGCGCGCGAGCAAACTTGTAAAAAAAAGGGGCGCGTGCACTCTAGTGCTAGTCTACCCCCTGCACCATTTATGAAAATGGGGGCCTGAAAAGTAAAAATGACATAGGGGTCACCTTACATTTGCCAGTTAATTCCTCTCACGATGTGCTTCTGCTTCAGTCAGTGGCGGACCTGTCGTTGCGGAGTACGGTTGCTTCCTAGACGCAGTGCTCATACGAACCTTGTTGAACTTTGCGCGCATCTTCTCGAGGTTTTATTTTTAAAAGTTGTGGAACATTGAAGTGGTGCTCGGTGCTGGCATTTAAATTAAACGTTCCATGGTAAGTTTCCACGTTTAAAAATATTTAGAAAATAGTGCTTAAAAAAGTTTGAAAACTTTATTTAACGCTCAAACTTTTCAAAATTTGAACTTTTTTCGTAAGTAGAGTTTAATTCATTACGCCTGAATGGCAATGAGATTGATGTTTATTGTTTGGGTTTTTTGTGTATGTTTTACTAAGTAACTTAAATAATAAATATAAGTGTATTCTTTTAGAATCATGCATTGATGTTATTTAACGATGTTATATTGAATATATTTTAGTTGATAATAATAATAATTAAAAAACTACACTTACCACATATATTCATCTCATCCAGGATTGATTGGTAGAGAGTGTCTATAATCAATAAATGGGCCCTTTGTAATCTTCATTCTAATAAACATAGCAACAAAGAATAAATAATAACATGAAAAATTTATAATATATCAAAATAATGTTACATATAAAAAGCGGTGTTACGTAGCTTACGTAACACGCATTAAATTGAAAGTAATTTTTATATATTTTATTTTTATTTTCATTTTATTAAAAGAGGCCACAGTGGCAGCATCTTCTTGATAAAAACTCAAAATAATTAAAAAAAAAACTGCGTACCAACCCGCCTGCCAAGCGTAGCAACTATAGCAAAATCCCTCATATGAGGTAATAATCTATGGGGTAGGCGTATGTTCAACAGTGGACTTTTATGGGCTGTAGGGTTTTTTGTATATCAATGGCTGTAATAGATGGATAGATGGATGGATGAGTGGACGGAAAAGAGCCTTATAATTGATGATTATATAATTTTTATCGATATTCAATCCACATCATCTCGATGGTTGGCGGTCCACAACCGTATGTTTTACACGGAATTTTTTGCCACGCACGGCATTGTTGCATTTAGTGTCACTGACGGTTTTCCGGACTATTATATTATATTAGAGATCTTCAAGAAAAGAGTCTACATATTTCTAAAACGCCAGCACCTGCAATTCCTCTAGAGTTGAAGGTGATTATGGGCAACGGTAAAAATTTACCACCAGTTGACCTGTATGCTGGTTTACCTCCTTTTGTATAGAAACAAGTGAAATTTATAAAAATTATGTATTAAAAATGTTTAATATACGACTTTTTTATTCTTACATTTTCATCAGATTCTGAGCTATGTTCAAAATTTCAAATCTCCAGCTCATCATTGTCAGGTTGAGCAGTATGCGTGTCGGATGCCGTATTGACGGAGTAAGCACCAACAATATAAATTACGCTGATGACAGTGCACTGCTCTCTCCAACTGCGGGGGGTCTTAACGAGATGCTCAGGTTGGTGAGAAATATGCTGCTGAGCACGGGCTCATATACAATGTAAAAAAGACAGAATGCATGATGTTTAAGGCCGCTGGTAAATGTCCCGATAAAGTCAATAACATTACCCTGAACGGCGTGAACATTCAACATGTACCAAAATTTAAATATCTGGGACATATAATTACTGACGACTTTAAAGACGACGCTGATATAGAAAGGAACGTAGGGCTCTCTCAGTAAGAAGTAATATGTTGGCTCGCAGATTCTATCTTTGTAGCGAAGACGTAAAGGTGACCCCTTTTAAAGCGTATTGCCAAAACATGTATGTACACACATGTCTGTGGGCCAGCTATACCAAGAAGTCGCTGGACACCCTACGAGTCCAATATAATAATGTGTTTAGGATGTTGTTGGGATTGCCTCGTTTCTGTAGTGAATCAGCGATGTTTGCAGAATACTAAGTAGACGGCTTTGCAGCCATTATTCGCAAAAAAACCACATCGCTGATATTTAGAGCACGTGGCAGTCCCAATAGCATTCTGCAAACCCTAGCAGATAGGTACACGTCTCCGCTTTGGGCCTGCTTTGTGAAGAGGGTTATTTTAAAACACAGTTATTTAAATTAAATCTAAATTGACTTCATTTGATTTTATTTTGATATTTTATTTTATTTTGATTGTATTAAATTTAATTTAATTAAGGCATTATTTGATTTCGATTGATTTTTATTTGAATTTCTGTTTGATTGTATTTAATTTAATTTTAACATTACTATTATTTGATTATTATTTTTATTTTGATTTTATTGTGATTTCATTTTGGGTTTAGATTTTATATTAGTTTTGATTTAATTTAATTTAATTAAAAAAAAAATTAATGCTCTCATTTACTAACATAATGTAAGTCATACTAACAACTTATGGATCTTTGACATCTGAAATAAAGAATTATTATTATATTATTATCATCAAGAAGTTAGTTTAAATTCAATTAATAAATTCGACTCGAACAGACACATACGGATGCGAGTTAAAGAAACGTAGTAAAATAGGACTGAAGTTTTATTAAATGTACGTGTTACATAATGAACATGTAAATATATTTGTGTCGTAAGTGCTTCAACCAAAACGGTTTGAATATCACTGAAACTGTTGACATTAGGTTTACACAGATCATATTCGTTTTTATACATATTTTAATTACGTTCCGATAGAGGCGACAGAGGAAACTGGAACAGGAAACGGGCAGCAGCATCTTCCCGATAACAATTCTCAATGAAAACTTCGTATGCCAACTCACTTGATTACAATTATTTGGATGAATAAATAAATCTATTCCATCCATCCATTTCCACCTATCAAAAGTCCACTGCTGAACATAGGTCATCCCATTATTTCCTCATAGGGTGGATATTTGCCTTAGTTGCCACGATCAGGCGGGTGAGTAAATGAACACAAAGTAAACTCACTAATCCGCAAATCTTTAAAATTGGGATCAGAATAGCAATATCCCCAAATAATAATATTTTATTGTGGCTTAAGACATAGTAAAATAAATACAAGCATAGAACAGCATGTTTTGCTACACTTATATAAAGCATGCAATATATATTACGTCGACATATATGTTATACCTGGTAGAGCCAGGCTGCAGCTACTCATATATTATTCCTGCAGCACGAATAAGTCGGCTCAACCGAGAAAGGACCACGCTGTTACAGAATACAACATGAAACAGCAGAATGATGGTGTGTTTCGTAAGATGAGTGTAGAGAACCGGAAATAATTTTTTACCGAAAACGAGGCTTTCGGGCATCGGATAGACTGCGTGCTCGTTGGTCACTCTTATTCTACAAAAAATATCATTAATGTTATAGAAATTGCAGTCAGTCAACCACTGATACCATTTTAATTTAAATAATCTGACTTAACATTTGCAGGTAATTTGTACAAACGTACAAACCAACTTCTATTATAACCCTTTATTATTATAATTTACCTATCTATCATTGAGTATAGGAATAGTTTTATTATAGATTATTTAAATTACATCATATAGACCATCTATACAAAGGCAAAGCGCGGCAGAGTCGAGGTTGGACTTGTTATTTGTTTAATGTACCTGTTTACTTTTTTAATCAATTGTAAAGAAATTCAAGTAAGATAGTACCGTCTACAATATATTTTAGTTTGGACTAGCAAAACCTTTATAAGGCCTTTCACTTATGTTATATATTTTGTTTTGATTTTATTTCAAGGAAGCGGGAAGAAAGGTCCTCGAGTGGTAACGTTGTACTGCTAAGCGAAATGTAGGGCGGACCCCACTAGATGATACGTGGCTGGTGGTTCAGGACCGTGCTTGTGGTGTTCCTTGGGGTGGCCTATGTTCGGCAGTGGACTTGGAGACGGCTGTAATGATGATAATGCTATTCGAAGGAAGGATGATCATTTCCCTTGTCGTGCCGACCCATACGTCCTACAGGCATAATTCATCATTGTGGCTCTACTAAGTGCGAAAATTCTCATTACATGACTTATTTCACAGAACTTTAATGAACTAAAATGGCGACTCGTTTTTAGCCGAAATAAAGCAGGAGGTTTCCAACTCAACTGTATATTTTTGTATGTATGTTACGCGATATTTTCGTCTATTGTGGATTTTTTAAAATAGGTTATTCTTCAGAGGTGGTGGAATTTGGAGAAAATATTAAGGCAAATACTAAGGATAGCAAAGAGGAGATGAAGTTTTTAATGTAAATATTTAGACGACATTGAGATTGTGATATTCCATATTTCATTCAAAAAAATAAAATTTAATAAAAACTAAGAGTCGACTTTTTATACACTATATTTTGAGCACCGACTATAGAATGTATTTTCTTTTCAATTCTTTTAAATTTAAATCAGCTTTTTTTATTAAATTTATTTTTTAGTTTAAAACGGTGTTATAAATATGCAAGAGTCTGTCAGCTTGTGTCGCGTGGGCTGCAATAAATTGTAAAATATAGGTCACAGATCGACGCAGAATTTTGAAAATATTACATACATTTAACTGTAAAGTATTTGTATAGAAGGCGTGATATTTTCTGAATACATTACATTAGACAAAATACACATTTACTAAAGTTGTGAAAATTAATTAACTAATAAATCGTGTGAAAAAGATGCACGTTATACGTAGTTTAAAATTCACCTCTTACCCTATCACAATTTCATGTACAACCACTGCCACCACTTAATTCAACACCACTACCCCCAACACCACTCTAACTACTACACTAGGAAAAACACACCACCGTCGATAATACGACACGTGTTTCGCCCCTAAACGGGGCATCAACAGGAGAAATAAACTACAATGGCTAGCGCTAGCTGAATGATTGAGCTAATTAGTTTTTACTTGTTTTACATAAATACATAATTTATGTATTAGTAAAAACTATTTTAAACCCCGACGAAAAAAGAAGGGTGCTATAAGTTTGACCGCTATGATGTGTATCTGTCTGTCTGTGTGTCTATCTGTGACACCATAGCTCGGTGAACCGATATGGGTGCGGTTTTTTTTATTTTAAAAGCAGGTTTTCTAGCGGTGGTTCTTAGACATGTTTTATCAAAATCGGTTCAAGTTGTTTCAAGGTCATCAGTTGTTTTGTTGGCTGTGGTGGGGCTCTTTTCGGGGATTTTTAAAATTTTCAATTTAAGTTATTGACAGTGTGGTGGCGGCGTAAGAGAATCCACTACCCCATGTCATGCCGTGGGCGTCGCAAGAGGCGAGAGAGGAAAATGAAACAGGAGTTGGGCAGTCTTACTAATAATCACTCAAAATAATAAAAAAACTGAGGTTACCAAGTGTGGCAAGTATAGCATCTGAGTTAACTATATGAGATTATTTATATGAGAGACTTATGTTCAGCAGTAGACTTTTAATAGGCTATACTGAGCTTTCCATAGCCTAGTAGTGAGACGTGTACAGGCTGCAACTTTAACGTTTATATTAATACGCGAAGTTATGCCCGTTTTAATTTCATCACACTCGCAAAGTTTAGAAATCTTAACCCATACGCAAACAGGCCACTTTGAACTAGCTAAGTTTAGAGCAAATACTTCTATGTATTGCTAGATCGATAATTCAGAACAAAAACTATGTCACAGCTGTGAATCGGTAGCTAGCGAGTAGCTGACACGGTGAATATGCCACGCAGTTGTATTTTCTTTTACTACAGTTACTGTTTATAGGCAAATACAAAATAAAGTCACATTCACGTTGACAAAATGCGAATATAAATAATGACAGCGTTTTCTTAGTTCTTAGTCGCATTAAACAGAATTAGTGTTGAAAACTACGTTCTCTGTTTACAAAATAAAGAACTAGTATTCTCTCCCGCTCGCAGTCAATTAAAGGACTTAAGAAGAATTGACCGTAACTTAGTGCGCAATACATTAGTACTGTAGTGTCCGTCTAATAGTATATAAAGGAGTCTCTAGTTTAAAGTTAGAAGTTTCTAGGACCCCGCGGTCTAAGAAAAAAATGATTTTGCATGATATAGAAAGTTGGAAAAAGGCAGAGGGGCCCTTTTTTTAACTTAATCTTAAAATTAAAGCGAGCCGTTTTAGTCAAGATTTTTTGATTTTAGAGTTAATGAAAGTCGGGGTAAATGATCTCTGTATTAAAATAAGAGTACGCTTTTCAAACTGCCCCTTTGAACTGTCGTTGTTCGTAATGAGCGAATATTAAAAATATTTTAACCACTTAGGCCCCGACATTTTATTGGACCAACTTAGTCAGAGCTATGGTAATTTTCTTTTAGATAAATGTAGAAATAACGTAGAGTCACTTTGCCAATTAATTTTACTACGTTTTATCTTAAAATAAAAAAATATCAACAATTAAAATATTGAATTATTTGTATGAAGGTCAAGTGAGCGCTAGAGAAACGACGATCGCAAGACGCTGTCGATAAATAAAATGTTTTCAGAAATTATCAATTACCTTATAACGGCACTGCGTGAATATCCATATCATCTTGTGGATGCCGTAAGAGATTAAAGGAAAAAGGTTAATTTTTAAATAACCGTGAACATCGTTCCCGTTACGAAAAAGTCAAGGTGAAAAATCATCGTGACTTTGTCACGTTAGATAACTACTTGTAACATTAGAACGACTTATAACGTGACTTTATATATGCATTTTAGATTTAGTTAAAAGTTAAAGTTAAAGTAACAGCCTATTATACGTCCCAGTATGGGCACAGGCCTCCTGTCATTTCTGAGAGGGTTTTAGGGCAAGGAAACGTCCGCCGCGCTGCCCCCATTGGAATTTGGCGAACTTCACGTGTCTTCGAAAGATTTTTTTTTCTTATTTCTCAGACATGCAGGCTTCCTCACGATGTTTTCCTTCACCGCCGAACACGTGGTAAATCAGCACTTAAAATTGCAATTAACAATTTCATTGGTGCCAGCGGGGATCAAACCCGGGTTGCTCGCGTGAAATTTACAGCGAGCGCTAACCATCTGAGCTACCACGGCTCAGTATTAAATTTTATTTCAATAGTCGAATCTTTATTTCCTTCCTTACTATTATTTTTGAAATATAGGAATTTCACCTAACCTAGCCGATTAGTCGGTCTGGATGGCGGTTTTTCTAAAAAAGATCGATTTTTCAAAGGAATTTGAATCGAAATCTGATTCTCAAATAAATCGAGATTTAAAAGATCGATTAAAATTAATCTTCTTTGATTTACTTTTCGGGTTTGTATTTACACTACCAACAAAATACAACAAAGCGATAACAAACGTAACTTTTTTATTCATTAATCCATTAAGAAGAGGCGAAAGAAAATTAGCACACAGACATTTCGCGAGTTTTAAAAGATAATTTTTTTACGTGTTTAGGTACACTCAGCCAATTGTTAATAATTTTATGGTTCTTATCAAAACAGAAAAAAACGAATCTCGATTTTCAGGGTGGAAAAAATCGATCTTTTTAGATCGATTAATCGATTTTAGATCATCTGCCTAGTCGGTGTACCGTTCTAGAACACGGTACACGTACCTTGTTACTTAGTGGCAGCTATGGCAAATATACCCCCTATGAGGCATTATATGGGGAATTCTTTTGTTTAGCAGTGGCCTTACAATAGGCTGTAACAGTACGTGTTTGTTGTAATAGTAATAAGATAAATGTAATAGTAGAAGGATAAAAAAGAGGGAACTTTTTTTTTTATTTTATCTCGGCGATACGCTGTTGCTCCGTGCGATGTTTATAATAAAAATTCAATCATAGGTACGTATTTTATTATGCTATCTTTGACCAACGCCATTTTTATTGAAAACAACTTCGCCATAATATTCACGATATATCGAAATTATAACATAAAACGTAATTTTCGCACATTGGACTTTGTGGAATATGAAAATTTGTTTTTTTACCAAATTTATAGTGATAACTCACACTTTATATTTCATTTTCAGTTCCTTCTGACTAATTTATTTCATTCGTGAACGAAATGTATAAAATTGTTACGAGACAAAATATAAGCAAACAATTTTTAATAACAGTGTAATTACTTACATTTTATATAAAAAAAAACTAATCAACAAACTTTCTTTTGTACCTACTTAATTTTTTTAAAGTGAAGTTGCCTCTTGCACTCACGCGGCGAAGGAAATAGACTTAAGTACGAGAACCTATATGAAGTAAACGGGACGATAAAGGCGCAAATTCGTCATTTGAAGTACATTCTCTTAATTTAGAGAAGCGTAATTTAGTAACGAATACAATAATACAATACAAAAAACTATTGGTAAATCCAATTGCCTTAAGCGCATTAAAAAAATTACCTATAACATGATTACACGTAAATTTTTAAAGTAGTTTAATTACAAGTTTTCACTGAAAACCTTATAATTATTACTATACTTCAAATTTTCTGATAATTTTATGTCAAATTTCAATTTAAAAAAGCTTGGAAATTCCAAAAGTGCACGACTCATAATGCTCATATGATCGTGAAAAAAAAAGGTAAATTGTAGTTCTATTCGTCAAAGAGTTCCAGTAGCAGTCACCGAAGTACACCTTCAAGTCACTCCATCAAGTCCGGAGGTAAAGTCTATTCATAACTAACGAAACGAGCCCAAACTCGGGACACCTAGTTCTCCTCGTCGAGGAGTTCCAGTAGCAGTTATCAAAGTACACCTTTAGGTCACTCTATCAATTCCAGAGGTAAGGTCTCATCATAAGTAACAAAACGAGGCCAAACTCGGCACACCTAGTTCTACTCTTCGCGGAGTTCCAGTAGCATTCACCGAAGTACACCTTCAGATTACTCCATAAATTCCAAGACGTATCACAAGTCCATTGCTGAACATAGGCCTCCCCCTAGGAATGCCACAAAGCCCGATAACGAGCCAGCTGCATCCATTAACTTCCTGCATGTCTTACCAGGTCGTCACTCCATCTAGTGGGGACGCCCTACACTTCGCCAGCCGGTACGTATAAGTATATTTATATATAAATCCTACGTACTTTTAGTGACAAAATATTATAATAAAAATTTGTGATTATAAAAATAATAACATTGGTCAAGTATGTATCAAATTTGGTTTTTGGAATATTTTGTATTTCTACAGCGATCGACATTTTTGCTGCCTATTACCGCTGCTGTAAGCAAACGATACAGCAATCCACTCACGATGGCGGCTGAGTGCGTAGTAAGGCAGGGAAAAGTGTATTTAGTAAAATAAATTAATACAAGGCTGCTAAAACACCAAAAATTTCGAGATTTCGCAGCCGAAAAAAATTAATTACTCGTATAACTAAACAAAACAAAATAAAACTGCCATTTACATTCCATGGCTTCCCACATGATAGATGAAGAGATTAAAAAATAGATTGAGTTAAGCAATTGATATTTTCGAAAGTTACCGTGTTTACCACTCCATGCGGACTTGATAAAACTACACCATAAGCCACTAAAACCACTTTTTAAGTAAAAATAGCAAATAATTGATTTAAAAAAATATTAATAAGTTCAACAATCATTTATCTTTCTGACAATGTGCTTTTTATATAATTTATATGTTCAATATGATTGTTCGATACGATTTTATGCGACAAAACGTTGCAATCTTGATTTTTAGGCGCTAGTAGAACATACCTACGCGCTTTGCGCTTAAGTCATGCAATAACTTTTTTTTAACGAAACTAATTCTAATAAAAATTTAATAAATAACATGTAAAAAAGAATTGTTCTGAGCACTCTTATCTATTGTTTTGAGTAAACGTAGTGATTATATACTCTTTGGTTCTTAGGGGTTCTAAATATTACTACTCTTTGGCGGGGTCTACAAAATTATCACTGTAGAGACCGATGTGGACCGGTAGGGATTGACAGATTAATATTCAAGTTGATTTTATGTACTAGGAACCCACCCTGGCTTCGACTGGGTTGGATTATTACATAATCCTACCCAGTCGAAGCCAGGGTGGGTTCCTGTGGCCTTACTTAGATTTAAGATAGACATTTATTTTACAAACGTTTCGTTATGTTTTCAAAAAATCTGCAAGTTTTTCGGATAAAATATAGCCTAGATCAATCCTGGAATTGCAATCGGTTCGGACATTCAGAAGCCCAGCCCGGGCAGATAGACAGACACACAAAAATGTTAAAAATGGTTATTCATATCCGAAAGTCATGCAAATAACCTCCTCAGCTCAAAATAAGACAATTATTTCTATATTAGAGACAGACACTTCAATTTTATTAATATGCATAGATAAAGTAAAAACACAGCCCATATAATATACGTGCCGTATTTGGGGCATTCCGCGGTGGAGACCGATGTTCAGCAGTGGACGGAAATGATGATGATGATGATGATATACATTCCACGGCTGGGCACAGGTCTCTTCTAGTTTCTGGAGGGTAAAACATTTACTTAATATTTCATTTTTGTTTTGGTATTTTTTTAACAAAAACAATTTCTTATATTGGTTTCATACAAGATTTCTTAATTTCCCGTTCAAACGCTAGATATATTTCATTTCCTGAGTTTGGAGCCAAATATCTGTCTGCCTTTGGCAAGATCTGGGAACCGGCCCTTGTGTAACGAGATTTCACTGAAATTAACGGCCTTTGTCCATTTTTATTCTCATTTCTAGTGCACTAAAGCCTATATTCCATTAAATTTTAAGGTTTTTATGTCAAACAAGTAAATAGGATCATCAATAATTGCTACATTGTAATACAGAATATTATTATACAAATCAACTTATATATGTATATATATATATATATATATATATATATATATATATATATATATATATATATATGTCAACAATTATGTATATGGCAACCTCGTACCGGTAAGCGAAGTTTAGGCCCCCCACTATATGGAGTAATGGAGTGGACTTGTATAGGGCTGTAATGAAAATGATGATGATATCAACAGCTCATTCATTCATTTATTCATTCATTACAGCCCATCACAAGTCCACTGCTGAACATAGGGCTCCTCCAAAAAATGCCACAAAACACGGTCCTGTGGCACCAGCAACCGTCGACTTCCTGCGTCTCTTACCAGGTCGGCACTTACCTTACCGGTACGAGACTCCCCTAGAGAACTGATGAAAGATTGTCGGTTCTTCGGAAAATACGACACATCTTCTCATCAGGTATATCTCAAAACTAGAAAACAAGTGCGTGTTGTCAGTGATGACATATGGATCTGAGCCATGGTCCTTCACTGCTGAGAAAGCTCAAGAAGCTCAAGAAGCTATGAAGGGGGCAGTGCTCGGAGTTTCACTGTGAGTTAGTCTTAGAAATGAGGATACCCGCATTAGAACCAGAGTACTCACAGTAGAACTAAAGTCACTCCGTTCAGTGGGTGGCATTTCTCTAACCGATACGAGGCTGTCACTCGAGAACTTTTCTTCCCTATCGATTCTTCGAGCTCTATGGCCGGCCTTTTCTCACTTCAGCTCACTAATCCTTTGGAATATGTCGTTTACTCTGGTTCTACCGGATATCGTCATTACGAAGTCTATCTCGCAGATAAATTCTGAGCATAGCCTTGTCCATAGCTTAAGGAGTGACCTTAAGATTACTCAGACTATATTTTGTTATAAGTATTTAATGTGTTTTATGACGACTTTGCAGATGTCCCTTTTTAAGACTTAAGTTCCTTATTTAAGAGATATACAGAAGGAAAACTGGGACTGTTTAATGATACGTGAATGACAAATGTTTGTGATTTAATAATATAAAGAATTTATTCGTTAAAAATCTTCGAACTTTTCTAACAAAAATAGTCCTTCAGTGCGTAACAATCTACTTGCCTTGTGGTAGCGACGTATCACACCAATTCGTCCCGTGGACTTTTTTTATTTTATATAATAAGGGCTACAAACGAGCACACCGTCCACCTGATGGTAAGTGAATGCTGTAGCCCATAGACATCTGCATCCATCTTCGATTCAGAATTAAAATGTAGACGCGTTGTCACCCCTGAGGACTAATTTTTTAAACTTTGCTCTAGCCGAGAGGCAGAGACCTCTTTTCTTCGAATAACCTTTACTTAAGTGTCCCTCTCATAAATATGGCTTTTTGTATTCATCCTCACTGTACAGTCTGTTCTGCTTTGGAACGCACTCTCTTTAAATTAGAACGGCTAACAATCGTTATGCATTCAAAGAAAGTTCGCGAACATTATTTCAGAATGTAACATTACAATTAACATTATATATATCTATATATATATATATATATATATATATATATATATATATATATATATATATATACATACATATATATATATCTTATAGTAAGCATGTATTAAATATTTTTATATGCATGTTTATGTATGAGTATGTTAGCAATTATTTATAAATAACAATCAAACATATATTGAATGACCCAAGTTTTAATGTAATTGCCTTTTGAAACATACATCTAAATTTAATAAATGTAAAACGGATTTCCGCTTTTGTATCGTTAAATTTCCGGTAAGATTTTTATTGTAATAGTTTCGGATTTGACTCCTTAAGAAAATATAAAAATGGCTGTCACGACCTAAGCGGGATTCATTCGGTTATAAGGTGTTCAGACTATAAGAGACTTTAGTGTTTTTGTGTAAAAGTGTAGTGAAAGTACTAAGTAAAAGTGATTATTTATACGACAATTAGTTGTGAGTTATGAACGGATCAAATAAAAGTGATATGATGTAACCTAAATTGTATTATTTGCTAACAAATCAGAAGTGGGATAATATCGAGCTAAGATAACTCGGTACTTCGGACTCATTACGCAAAACATAAATAGGTAAGTTTTATTTCCCTCTACTTTATACACAATTTATATTTTTTGTTTACATCTACCCATATCGTTCATTGTTGATTTATAATTCGACTCAAATTGGTAAATTATGTCAGTTTTTTTTTCTTCTCTTTTTATACTAACATCTTTGGTCAACAATTTGGCTTCACATAAGCATACTAGCGAAACTATGTAAAACTAAGACTGTGTCAGGGTTTAAAATATTTTCTACTTATTTTGTGTTCAAAATGGAAAAAAAAAAGGAAAAAGACTGAAACCTATGTTGCTACTACGCAACTCAATTAATTATTTTCTTTTTAATTTGTAACTACCCGTACAATGTTTTCCTAATAAAAACTTATATAACTTTTGTTGTAAACTAAAAACGAACAATCGTTATTACTATTACATTAAACATTTTGCTTTCTAGTCTTCTGTTAATTTTTCAGTGACAAAAACATGGGACGAGACCGACGATCTCGTAAGCGTACAAACACGAGGCCTTGCCCGAGCTCATCACCATTGTCGTCTAGCAGTGGGACCGAGCTACAGTCAAGATCAAGGTATCGAACTGACTCCAGCACCACTCGACGCAAGCACTTTCGATGCAGCGGGCGAAGTGGTTCCAACTATTCGCTGAATAAGCGCAGCGCCTCCAGGCGTATGCAGCGTGACCGAAGTACATCTATATGTGCACCGCGCGAGCGCAGTACATTGAGGTATACCCCCGATCTCTCTAAGGACACACATCAAGTAAGGAGTGCAGAAAAACACCGATCTTCATCGATCAATAAGGGTGCTACGCCGTGTCTTTCTGCAAACAGCTTTTAAAGAACTAGTTAACGCTTTTAAGCCTGATAATAGTAGCGATCGTTATCCTGCCATTAACGTTGTTCCAGAGTTCGATCCGTCTAAGAGTAATCAAACCGTTGATACCTGGATTGTTAAGGTGAATGAGTGTGCGGCTATTTTTTGTTGGTCAGAACGTCGGATAATCCATTATGCACTTTCGAAATTAGTTGGTTTAGCGCAAAATTGGTATCAAGGTTTGCCAAGTATAATGTTTTCTTGGTCTGAATGGCAGGATAAACTAAGGTCAGCATTTCCAAGTAATCAAAATTATGGCCAACTGTTGACAGAAATGCTTGCGTATAAGGCTCGATTTGGAGAGTCTTTTGAAGAATATTTTTATGAAAAGATTATTTTACTGAATAGATGCTTAATATTTGGTAAAAATACTACAGACTGTATTTTATATGGCATTGAGGAAAGGTCTGTTAGAACAATTGCCGAAGCGGCTCAATTTACGGAACCAGATAAATTATAGTTTTTCTAAGAAATGTTAAAACCGTTAGGAGACCTGAAAGGAACACGTCAATTCAAGCAAGCACTTCTGACAACAGACGACCAAAAGTCTTTAAGCCGATACAATGTAGTTCTGAAGTTAAATTTGTACCAAAATTTTATGAATGTGGTGAGGAAGGACACCCATATTTTAAATGTAAACATCCTATTAAAAGGTATGACACGTGTCATAAGATAGGTCATTTAACTGATAATTGTCCGAAACAAGGGTCCGCAAACAGCAAGACTGTTTTGATTATATCCGATAATATTGATTACGATTTAAAATACTTTAAATCAATCAAGGTTAATGACATAGAGTTGAACTGTTTCATAGATTTTGGTAGCCAATGTACCATGTTGAAGGGGTCTCATGCAGATGAATATTGAAGACATGAAGGGGCTTCAGTATTCTTTACTTATTTCTTGCCTGTTGAGAACATGAAGGGGTCTCATGCAGGTGAATATTGAAGACATGAAGGGGCTTCAGTATTCTTTACTTATTCATTGCCTGTTGAGAACATGAAGGGGTCTCATGCAGATGAATATTGAAGACATGAAGGGGCTTCAGTATTCTTTACTTATTTCTTGCCTGTTGAGAACATGAAGGGGTCTCATGCAGGTGAATATTGAAGACATGAAGGGGCTTCAGTATTCTTTACTTATTTCTTGCCTGTTGAGAACATGAAGGGGTCTCATGCAGGTGAATATTGAAGACATGAAGGGGCTTCAGTATTCTTTACTTATTCATTGCCTGTTGAGAACATGAAGGGGTCTCACGCAGATGAATATTGAAGACATGAAGGGGCTTCAGTATTCTTTACTTATTTCTTGCCTGTTGAGAACATGAAGGGGTCTCATGCAGGTGAATATTGAAGACATGAAGGGGCTTCAGTATTCTTTACTTATTTCTTGCCTGATGAGAACATGAAAGGGTCTGATGCAGGTGAATATAGAAGACATGTATGGGGCTTCAATATCGTTTGCGATGTATTTCGTTAATTTTAAATAAACTGTAACAATATTACAAGTAATATTAACTTAATATGATAATATATTTTCTATTTTCCTTTCACGGGACGTGAAAATGTCAGGAAAGGCCGATTGTTAGCAATTATTTATAAATAACAATCAAACATATATTGAATGACCCAAGTTTTAATGTAATTGCCTTTTGAAACATACATCTAAATTTAATAAATGTAAAACGGATTTCCGCTTTTGTATCGTTAAGTTTCGGTAAGATTTTATTGTAATAGTTTCGGATTTGACTCTTAAGAAAATATAAAATGGCTGTCACGACCTAAGCGGGATTCATTCGGTTATAAGGTGTTCAGACTATAAGAGACTTTAGTGTTTTGTGTAAAAGTGTAGTGAAAGTACTAAGTAAAAGTGATTATTTATACGACAATTAGTTGTGAGTTATGAACGGATCAAATAAAAGTGATATGATGTAACCTAAATTGTATTATTAGCTAACAAGTATATGTATTAATTTATTTTATACTAGCTTTTTACCCGCGGCTTCGCTCGCGTGGTCTTCAATTTAAAAACATCATTAAATGCTATTCCGTGCCAAATTTAGGAAAATTTGATCACTTTTAGAGTCACTTCGGTGTCTGTGTCTCTATGTCAGTTGGTCAAAGATTTTTTTTTGAATTCCCATAGACTATTGGACTTAGATTATTAATATTTGGCACATATATAACATGCTGCAGGAACACGTGAATAAATAAGTTTTTCAGAATTGCATTAATATCATATGTCTAGAAACATCTACAAATTTTTATATTGGGCGTGTTTTCCGATATATCCATAAGAAAGATAAATTGTCTTGGATTCAAAATTTTTATTTACTCTTTACATTCATTCATAATTAAAGTTAATTTAGTTTTAACAAAATAATGATGATTTCATGGTCTTATATGTGAAATATTTGACGATATGACCATATTATCATGAAATAGCAATGTTGTTTAGTTATTAATATCGTTAAACGATCTATATTCATTGATTTGGCTAAGCTATATCGTAACATAGTCAACAAACATTGATAAATATCATGAAATGACACCATTTCACGAAATAATGATTTAATGAGAATTTTGCAATAATTGCAGCAGATCAGTTTTAATTAGTTTACATACATATATAGTACCAAACGTATGAAAATTGATATTTTTAGTTTAAAAAAATATAAATTTTCATACGTTTGATAGATGTCACTAATATCTATTATTTTTTAAATTTTAATTATTACACTTTTAAACTGAAAGAACGAAAAAACTAAAAAATTAAGCGTTAGGATTTTTAAATAATTTTATAAATCTAATTATTTAAAAATATAAGTTTAAGTTATTTATTTATTATTCAATTTATTAGTTACTAAAGGCAAATTATAGGTTTTTTTATTTGACGATAGAAAGCGCTGTTTTGATAATTGAAAAGTTTCAAATTGTTATGCAAAGGTTAAAATTAATTTTAAACTTTATTTTAAAATATGATATTTATTTGAAAAAAACACCCGTCATCCCGGCTATTAACTAACATAATCATATATAATAGAAATTTAACATCTAAAGGAAGATAAATACTTAACCTTCTTTTTTAAGTTCCGTAATCGGATAAAAGTAGCTTATAAGTTGGCCCGGGTTACTAACTATCTACATATAAAATGTAATGGAAATCGGTCCAGTAGTTTTTGCGTGAATCGGTAATACACACACACACAGACAGACAGACAAAAATTCTAAAAACCACTAATTTAGCTTCAGTGCCCTTTATTTAGTCCCCTGGACTTATTTTTTCAAGAATATATTAGAATTACAGACACGACTTTTCTACAGATTTATTTATATAGATGTATATACTTTAATTTACATTTCTATCTTTGAACATTTCAAACACATACTTCATATTTTTATCTCGGCATCACCCAAAGGTTGACTAGTAGAGAATGCCTCAGGCATTAAGTTCGCCCATACATCATGTTATAAGTGGTAGAGCCATGTTGCGGCTATATTAGTAGTATAGTTGTAACACGAATGGGTCGGCTCGACCGAGGAAGGACCACGCTCTCACAGAATGCCAGCGTTAAATAGCAGCTTAACACTGCTGTGTTTCGTATGATGAGTGTAGAGAACCGGAGACTCTTTTTACTGGAAAAGAGGCATTCCATCTTCTTAGTCCTCACGGGTGACAACGCATCTGCATTTTGATTCTTTATTGAGGATAGATGTAGATGTCTATGGGTCACAGCAACCACTTACCATTAGGTGGACTGTGGGCTCGTTTGTCACCCTATCCTATAAAAAAAATATTGTATGAAGTTTAATAAATAAATAACATAGAATGCCTCGTTTCCAGTAAAAAAGGGTCTCCGGTTCACCTCACACTATACGGAACACAGCAGTATTAAGCTGCTGTATCATGCTGGTATTCTGTAAGAGCGTGGTCCTACCCCGGTCAAGCCGATCCATTCAGGCCGCAACCATATAAAGCTGCAGTGTGTTTCTACAAAGTTAAGGTCGGTGTCGTAAGATGCGACTATGGGATGCGCCAAAAACTACTTATAGCTTCCGATAGATGGCGGTATGACCACTTTGTTTACGCCAGGAGAAATAACGCCAAATTGGCGAAGGGAAGCAGCGTCAAAGGTGCATAACACCTGCTACTGCAATCGTCAATCCGCCTGCAAATTGCCTGCTAAACGTGATGACTACGGCAAACGCTTTACAGTAGGAGAGATCATGTATACTATAATATATGTCTATAATGTCCAGCAGCGGGCTGTTACTGGCTGAAGAAACAGAAGAAGAATCTACTGCTGGATGTGGGTCTCTCTTAAGGACGGAATCGCAGTACAAGACTTATTTATTAAAAAGTTTAAATTTTTATTAAGCAAAAATTGTTTAGTAAAGGTACGTACTTAAAAGTACATGATTGATAACAACCCGTGGGAAAAGGTGATCGCTACCATGCTGTTTTTGAATGTTTTCATACTTAACTGTATAAAATAGTATTTTGTAAATTAATTTTAAAAAAGTCCCGCTGAGATTCTTACTGATTCTTTCCAGGAGGAGGTTTTTCTGAAACAGCGGTAAAGCTTAAATGACTTTCAATAAGTATTCTTGTAATCTATATTGAATAAAAAAATATTCTATTCTATTCTAATCTCTTAATAACGGAATCGCCATTTCGGGCAAGTGGATTGGTGATTATCATCTTCATCCTCTTCCTCCCCCATTAATTGATTTGCCTTGATTTACCTAAGTTCATCAATGGGCTTATGATAGACTGTAATATTGATCAATAATAATAACGATGATTTAGATTCGACGACAATAGAATAAATAACTCACTATAACCCAATATTCTCATTGGGATCATCTCACAGGATCATCATGACGATAATTCATGATTACTACGCGTTTTTATTTTTGTATTTTAAACACATAATATTTCAATTTAGAGCGAAAAGGCAGTGCTATTCACCTTTTTTATAGAATAAGGGTGACAAACGAGCACACAGTCCACTTGTTGGTATGTGGCTGCTGTGACCCATAGACGTCTAAATCTATCATCAACTAAGAATCAAAATGCTGATGCGTTGTCATCCCTGAGGACTAAGATGGAATGCCTCGTTACTAATAAAAATGGTTTCCGGCTACACTACACTCACCATACGAAACACAGCATCATTAAAAGCCTTTTTCAGTAAAATATATTTTTAATGAATACAATTTCGCGTAATGAGAAACAGGAAATAATACATACGTGACCGAGCTTTGTGCTTATCTAGAGAAGTATTTAATTTCACAAATATGCTGGGCGGGGTACTTAGCAATACAAGAACCGAATACCGTTTTGGTGGTAATATTCTTTTCTTTTTACTATTCTAAGCCAGTGTTTGACTTCTATTCCACTTAATGGTAAGTGGTGATGCATCCGAAGATGTTAAAGTGGACTGACTGAACAAAAGCCATTTCAATCTTGTCTTGAAAACACGCACATTGTAATGAGATGGAAAGACAGATACTGGCAACTTATTTCACTCCCTTGTTGTACGCGTGACGAACGATGTAGCAAACCTTTTGGTTCGAATACATGGCGACGCGACAACAAAAGTGCAGAAACTGGCCGAGCATCTGGTTGTCCGATGGTGGAAGGAAGAAGGAAGAATTAAATTCGTAACAAACTCCACTGCTCGAAACTGGAGCTCTCCCGTTGTCGAGATTTGTCATAATCACCATGCGTTTTAATCAGCGGGCTTTTTTACTTCCTGGACGTCAGTCTGGATAGGTACCATCCCCTTACCTAGTTCTGTTGCCAAGCAGCAGTGCGTGCGTACACCACTGTTTTTTTTAAAGGATAAGGGTGACAAACGAGCACACATTCCACCTGATGGTAAGTGGTTGCTGCGGCCCAGAGATACCTACATCTATCTTTGATTACACAACAAAATGCAGATGCGTTGTCACCCGTGAGAACTAAGATGGAATGCCTAATTTCCAGTAAAAAGGTTCTCCGGTTCTCTACACTTACCACAAGAAACAGCAGCGTTAAGCTGCAATTCTACGCTGGTATTCTGTGAGAGCGTGGTCCTTCCCCGGTCGAGCTGACCCTTTCGTGCCACAACTATACTACTAATATAGCTGCACCATGGCTCTACCACGTAATATACTGTATTCCGGTCTGAACGGTACGAAGACGAGTCAATGATATTAGTAAAGTAAAGTACAGTAGCAGCCTATATACGTCCCACTGCTGGGCACAGGCCTCCTTTCATTTCTGAGAGGGTTTTATAGGGCAAGGAAATGTCCGCCGCGCGGCCCCAATGCGTGTTGGTGAACTTCACATGTCTTCGAATTTTTTTTTCTTAATTTCCTTCCTAACGAACTTTTCCTTTACCGCCGAGCACGTGGTAAATCAGCACTTAAAATTGCAATTAACAATTTCATCGAACCCGGGTACCCGCGTACTGTGAAATGTACAGTGAGCGCTTAGCCCCCGAGCTACCACGGCTCAACCCTTGAGCTGCCTATGATAATATTATTGTATACATTTATAAACAATTTTTAGTGAAATTTGACTGTAATTCTAGTAAAGTAGATTTTCAGTAAAGAAAATATGTTTTATTTGTTCACATTTTATACTTTACCTGATCTCAATAACTTCTATACATTATCTAGGTATTACAGACAGAACCTAGGAAAGGTACGTAATGGTAAACGATAGATTACATATTTTAAACATTGCGTAAGCAAACAAGACATTACATGGAACGACTAGGTATTCTATTATATTTTACAATGATTAAATTATATGCATTGCCGGTAACATAATTAATAATTATTAATTATACAAGATCATACCATTGAGGCCAGTAATTAGGCTACGAGGCATTTGTATTTTGTGTATGTGTAGTTGGTTGGTGTACATGGACTGCAGTTGAATGTTAAATAATTGGGTTCAATTAATAAACTAAATTATTAAAAACAAAAGACCCGTCTGCTTAAAAAATAATTAATGGTATTTGGTTGGAGCATTGTAGAATGCACCATGCTATATTTTTTAATAAAATAATGATGACAAACTAACACGTAGTCCACCTGATTATAAGTAGATGCTGTTGCCCATAGATATCTACATTTATCATCGATCAAGAGTAATTAATGTGCAGATGCGTTGTCGACCCTGAGGACTGAGATGGAATGCCTCGAATACAGTAAAAAGGGTCTCCGCTTCTCTACACTCACCATACGAAACAGCAGCATTGAGCTGCTATTTTATGCTAGTATTCTGTGAGAGCGTGGTCCTTCCTCAGTCAAGCCGATCCGTTCGTGCTGCAACAACAAAATTTGAGCAAATAATTAAATGTTATATAACATAAATAATATATTTAAGCAGTATTCAAGACTGAAACGGTCCAATGCGATTGCCAACATGAATGATACTCATTTAATGCGAAGCGAACAATGACCATTCAGTACAATTGGAGCGGTTATCAATTTAAAATGCGGCATTGACACGCGCGGCGCGCCGTTCATTGACATTCAAGGAAAGCAAATGACAATCGTTATTTTCAATCGCGACCGCGCGTCCAAACATGGCGGACGTGCGTAAACATGGTTTGGACCCAGGCGCAAGTGAAATATCTGAGCGCGATTTTGTGTTACATCTTATTTCATTGTATAGGGAGAGTCCTGTGTTATGGAACGCAAAAGAAAAGATTACGTGGACAAATACAAACGATCAATTGCATTACAAAACATTATCAGATCTCTACGGATTTATAAGCCGACGTACACAGAAGAGCAATTTAAAAAGAAAATTAACACACTACGCACCAATTTCAACAAGGAAAGAAATAAAATAAACAAAGCAAGACGCTCTGGTATCTCTGCTGACGATGTACCCCAGCCAACACTTTGGTATTACAATGAAATGTTGTTTTTGACTGACCAAACGAGCGTAATATGTAAGACTGAAGGCAGTGAAGTGAGTACCTACAACATATTTTTCGTTTCACACATAAAAACACACATAAACACTCACGCCTGGGTGATCTAGAGGGTTAGGCCCAATTTACACTGCCGCGGAACGGAATGGAAGCGAATTTTTGTAACGAAATTGTACATAGTGAAATGAGTTTTATGTTAATTGTGTAAAATTCAAACTAGATATGAGCCAAAAAAAAGTCGCGCGTCTTCCGTGGAATTCTCGAGAATTCCGCGGAAGATTCATTCATTTTCCTATGTACTATTTCGTTACAAAAATTCGCTTCCATTCCAATCCGCCGCAATGTAAATTGAGCCTTAGGCAGAAACTACGGAATACTGAATTGTAATGAATTTTCTGTTCTGAATGTGTGCGCACTCACTCGCTTTTATATAATATGTACAACTAACTTTTAAAATATGTAACCTTTTATGTTAAGTTACGTTAGTTATGGTCAGGGGTTTCCATGCTGGCCTACCTTCCGGTGATCCTGTTATGGAATACGGGTACGCGACCCCGGCTCCCCGAGCTACTGTTATTCTCATACCTTTCCTGCCGAGATAACAGTATCCTTACACCTATGCTCCTACCCCCAAACTTCTTTTTCCTTTCCCAAAATGGTAGCTTCCTCTACCAACAATAGCATACCCAAAGAGGGTTGGTGTCAGGCAGGCGGCCGACTGTAAAACTTCTGCCAAATCCCATGCAGTAAATGAATAGTACGAGTTGTGGGATATGTGACAGGGCTAGGGCGTACCGCAGGCGACGCGCAGGGCAGCACCCGGCTCCTGTGGAAGTGGGCAGGGTTGTCGCACCTTACGGAGCGGGTGCGACGTAAGAGGCAAGCCCGGAGAGAAGAATGTCAGAGTGAGGTTTGCAAGCTGGAATATAGGTACGATGACTGGAAGAGGAAGAGAGTTAGCAGATGTTTTGAAACGACGAAGAGTGAATGTTGCCTGTTTGCAGGAAACAAAATGGAAGGGCAATAAAGCAAGAGAGATTGGGAGGGATACAAGTTTTATTATTGTGGAAGTGATGGGAAGCGAAATGGAGTAGGAGTTGTGTTAGATAGTGGAATGAAAGAACGAGTGACAGATGTGAAAAGAGTAAATGACAGAATGATAGTTGTTAAATTAATGATTGAAAACAAAGTAGTGAATGTTAGGTGTGTATGCTCCGCAAACAGGCTGTGAAGAGAGTGTGAAAGAGAAGTTTTGGGAGGAATTTGATTGTATGATGATGGGAATACCTGAGCGTGAGGATGTTTATATGGGAGGAGATTTTAATGGACATGTAGGGAGAGTGAATGACGGGTATGAAAGAGTACACGGTGGATGGGGGTACGGAATGGAACCGTGAGGGTAAGTTCTTCTGCAAGCAGCATGTGCTTGACCTGGCTGTAGTAAACACGTGGTTCCAAAACGAGATCAGCATCTTGTTACTTATAAAAGTGGCCACCACGCGACACAGATCGACTATCTTCTGATAAGACGGAACCAAATCAAGAGTGTAAAAAACTGCAAAGTGCTTCCAGGTGAAGACTTAGTATCCCAGCACCGAATTCTGCTGGCTGACATCTGCTTAACGGTTCGCCTCAACAAACATAAGGATCGTCCCCCACCCAAAATAAAGTGGCATTTGTTGTATAAGGAGGGGTATGCAAGTGAATTTAGAGAGCTAGTTGTAAACAAGATGATAGAGATGGGTGATATGGAAGGAATGAGTGTGAATGAGTGCTGGAAGGAAATGGCTGATTGTATCCGAAGTGTGGCAAGGAAGGTGTTAGGAGAATCAAAAGGGAAGCGTATGATAGATAAGGATGGGTGGTGGTGGAGTGAGAGTATTAGAGAAGTTTTGAGAGAAAAGAAAAATGCCTTTAAAGAATGGCAGAGCGTAGAAGACCAGAATGAATCCATAAAAGAAAGTAAGAGAGGAGCGTATAAATAATGTAAGAAGAGAGCGAAGAAGGAAGTTGCTATTTGTAGGCAGAGGCGCAAGATAAATTATATCGGTCCCTTGAAAGCCTCGAAGGCAAAACGACTTTTTCAAATTGCAAGAGCGAGAGAAAGGAATGGAAGAGATGTTTCACATGTAAAATGTATAAAAGATGATTCTGGAAGGATTTTGACTGACGATGAAAGTATAAAGAAGCGATGGAAGGAGTATTTTGAGAAATTGATGAATGAGGAGAATGAATGGAATGGTATGCTTGAAAACCCACCAGTGAATATGGGCTTAGTGAGAGAAATTAGTGTGGAAGAAGTAAAATGGCTGTTAGGAATATGAAGAATGGGAAGGCGGTCGGCCCAGATGGAATACCAGTAGAAGTGTGGAAGTTGCTGAGGCGGATGGATGGAAGTGGTTGAGTTTATTTTCGGTAAATTGTTGCAGGAAGAACAAATACCTGAGGAATGGTGCAGCAGTATACTGGTCCCCATTTTAAAAACAAAGGAGACGTCCAAAACTGCAGCAGTTACCGGGAATAAAACTCATGTCACATACGATGAAAGTCTGGGAAAGAATAATAGAGAGAAGAATGAGAGAAGAGTGAGATAACACAAAACCAGTTCGGATTCATGCCCGGTCGAGGTACGACAGATGCCATTTTCGCATTACGCCAATTGTGCGAAAAGTACAAGCGCGTGCATAAAGATCTGCACATGGTTTTGTCGACCTTGAAAAGGCGTATGATCGGGTTCCCGTGAGGTTTTGTGGTGGCGTTAAAGATGAAAGGTATGCCTGGGAAGTATGTGAGGTTGGTCCGTGCTATGTACAGAGCATCCCGTACATGTGTACGATCTGCCGCGGGAACTACGGGCAGTATCGATGTAGCGGTAGGGCTGCACCAAGGTCGGCATTGAGCCCTTACCTCTTCCTACTGATTATGGACGCTTTGACGTCGGACCTGCAGGATGAGGCACCCTGGTGCATGCTCTTTGCCGATGACATCGTGCTTGTCGGGGAAGAAGGCATCGAGGTACAGAGCAGACTGACGGGGTGGCAACGGAGGCTGGAGTGTTGGCTTGAAGATCAGCAGATCCAAAACCGAATATCTGTGCTGTGATTTCGGCGGCCTTTCCAGTCCTGTACCCATATCGTTGGATGGCGCTATACTGCCTATCTGCTCAGATGTCAAGTACCGGTTCCTCATTCAAGGCGACGCGGAATAGATAGAGCTGTGCAGCATAGGATTAACGCAGGTGGATGAAATGGCGACAGGTCACAGCCACAACGTGCGACCCCGAATGCCAATAAGGCTGAAGGGAAAATTTACAAATCGATCATCCGACCTGTCGTCATGTATGGAAGTGAATGCTGGGCCGTCAAGAAGAAGGATGAAAATAGACTGCATGCGAATGAAATGAGAATGTTACGATGGATGTGGTGTGACAAGGATGGATAAGATAAGGAATGAGTATATAAGAGGAAGCCTGAAAGTAGCGCCAGTGGTAGAAAAGGTGAGAGGAAGCAGATTGGCATGGTTTGGGCATGTGATGCGGAGGAATGAAAGTCATGTCACAAAACGAGTGTTGAATATGAATGGAGGGACACACGGGCAGAGGAAGGCCGAATAAAAGATGGATCGATTGTGTGAAGAGTGATATGAGAATGAAAGGAGTAAGTATGGAAATGACGGCTGATAGAGAGGAATGGAACAAAAGATTTACTGCGCCGACCCCAGATAATGGGAAATGGTTTAGAGAATGATGATGATGTTAAGTTACGTTAGTTACATAACCATAGTCCGAGTGTGCAGGTTCCGCTCTCTCAGAATGGCCAATTATTAGTTAAGTAAATTTTTAGTTTAATTAATACGCTTTCAATAGCTCGTACTGTGATTATAAATAAATGATTTTATTATTAATATTATTATTTTCTCTCTTATACTTTTCTATTCTCGTGAATTTGACACGATCCTGACCATATATTTAGTATATACTCCATAGATTGGCAATTACAACTGGAAAACGAGACCAAAAACTGATTGTCTTTGTCTGTGTAGATTGTCAATGTGTGCAATAATATTGTTGTATCGTAATAATTTATTGATATCGATCAAAATAAACGTTAAATAAAATGTGACAATATGAAAGATACTGTACTTAAGTCATATCATATTCTTTCCTATTTGATGCATAAGTTTTCAGATTATAAACGTACAAGATTACTAGAAAATTTATTAAATCGAGTGGCTTTTTACATATATTTTTTGTTGAATATCATCACGGCCCATTCATGTTCCACTTCTGGTACGCCTATACGCCTATCTTACCATAAGACGGGTTGGTAGGGTAGGGTTTCGTTTGAGTTTTCTGACTTTTGTAATAATATTGTGTGCTTAGCCCAGCCCTTTACTCCTCGTACTTTATAACACCTGCAGGTTGGAATGGGATGAATACATAAAGAATATACGAAGTGAATATTTTCGCTTGAGGCAGAATATTAACGCGCAATATTTTAGCTCACACTACCAGATGCTCTGCCAATAAGCTACTTTTGGGTAACAAGTAACTTTCAGGTGAAATTTCTGACTCGATTCTTATAGCATTGCAAGCACAATTTAGTGCAAGTAAAGTAATGCAGAGCTTATAAATGAAATGTCAGGACAGAAAATATATTTAGAAATATTTATAATATTTCTAGGAAAATAAAAAAATACTGTCGACTAATACAATGATAACATTTGAAAGTACGAACAACAGTAGCCTACACACGCTTGTGTGTGGCCGATGCTCCACCATCAGCGGATATTTTTTTTTTATTGAATCAATTTGATGCATTCGCATACGGCGATCCGTAGCAGAAAACGTGATGATACGGATGCTTAGCGCTGACAATTTGCGACTGATGTCTGCCACTGACAAGGTCTTAGGGTGTTTGTGTCGATATGCGACTGTTTTTTTTTATAAAACAATGTTGACAAACGAGCACACAGTCCACCTGAAGGTAAGTGGATTCTATGACCCATAGACAACTTCATTTATCCTCAATTAACCATCAAAATGCAGATGCGTTGTCACCCTTGAAGACTAAGATGGAATGCCTCGTTTTCAGTAAAAAGGGTCTCCGGTTCTCTACTCACCATACGAAACACAGTTAAGCTGCTATTTTACGCTGGTATTCTGTGAGAGCGTGGTCCTACCCCGGTCGAGCCGACCAAAATATAAATACAAATATAATGCTATACAACCATAACATAGCTGTAGTGTGGCTCTACCCCGTAATAAAATAATTAATTGCTAGATGTCTATCAACTATAAATTCCACCACCAGCGGATCTTTTTTTTATTGAACCAATTTGATGCATTCGTATACGGTTGAAGACTCTAGGTATAATTATATTTTTTGCCGTATAAAATACATTTATTTATTTATCGACAGGAAAAAAGTTGAAATAAAATAAAGGCTAACAAAAAATGTTTATTAGGTACCCTTAAAAATAATCATTTTATTATAAAATTGTCGAATACCATCTTTGTTAACATTTCGCAATTTGTGTTCAGTCTTTATTTTTATGATTAAAAAAGCTGTTCAATAATCAATTTTACTAATAAATACTTATGATTGTTTATTGGATCTTGATCATAAATATGATCATTTAGAGACGGGAAACAGTGAACATATAAAGTTGAAAATTTTTGTAAAAAATTATAAATATTTTATTGAGATTTTTAAATCTTATATTTTCTCTATAAATTGTTTCACAAAACAAACATACGTCTATCACATCTTTTGATGGATAACGAACCTTTATCTTTATGAAATATTAATGATTTTATATCATTTTCCTGAGAATGCAGGACTGCAATGCAATCTGCACATTTAAGTTTTTTTCGCAAAGCTTTTACAATATGTCCACTTATATACTACTGCTGCACAACAATTTTACCGCTGCATAGTGCTTAAATTACTTAAAGCTAATATGGTTACATTTTGAATTGGCAGACAACTTATATTATCGCTAATTTGTACTTCTGCATGACACAATAACCGTTTATATGCAGATATAAAATTTCGTGCAGATGGGTTATTATTAAAACCCCCTCGAGCTCTTATGCAGCTGAAAAAAGTTTCTAAATGATCTTGTAATAATTTGTGCAATGGGAAAAACTTAAGCAGATCTGAATTTATGTAATCATTATACAACATTCTTAAAGATTGAATATTAAAAATAAAATCTAGGAAACCTAATTTTGTAGGTGAAGTTATAGCTTTTTGGTTAATTTCCAAAGTTAAACTCTGCATGTACTCAGTAAACCTGTCTAGTTCCTTAAAAATCATATTGACATTATTTGAATTGATAGGTTTTTAAAACTTGGACTCAATAAATTTTTGAGTTAAAAATATCAAAATGTTGACTATTCTGATAAAATTTAAAGTAGCATTTGCCCCTTGAATTCAGAAATATTTGTGTTTTTTTTTCACAGTATTCAATGCTGGTAGCAATAGAATTACTGAGTAAAAGGGCTGCAAGCTTAACTTTCATTTTAGTTTTGAAATAGTTAACTTTATTATATGTTAACTTATTAGCTAAATTTACTTAAATATTTTCTTGTAATTCGTTTAAACTAGTAATTTAATAGTAAGATATGATGTCGTCATTACGATATAAAGTATTAAAATCAGCAAAGGCATTTCTCATTAATTTTAATAAGCGACATGCATCCAAAATTGTATAAATTTTTGCACTTTTATATATAAAAAATGGTTAATAAGGTTCATGGTCCAAATTTGCCCCCAAAATTCGAACCATATTAATATTAGAAGTAATCCCATCAAATGTCACTGACATGACTTTTGCTTCTGTTACTGTCAATGCATCTATGCATAATTTGAGAAGTGAAACTTTTTGTACAGCTGTAAAACCTCTTTCAAAAAAAAGGCAATTGGCAATTTCCAATATGAATTAACAGCTACTGCCATAAATACTAAAACTTCCTTAGCTAATTCTATCTTGTCACCACTTAAATTATTGTCTACATCCACAAATCCATAATTCTTACGGCCATCCTATTCTGTAAATTCTCTTATTCCCATCTCATCCATTATTAAAGAAATAATCAAATCAGGTTTTCCTGAGTAATCCCAGGTTCACAATTTATATTTTGGTAGCAACCTCTAAGAGTTCGTGGATGTGGTAAGCAAAGAGAAAACTTTTTTCTTATAAAATTATAAGCCCGTGGACTATAAAAGTGCAGAGTGATGGCAAATTTCCTTAATTCTAGCCCATATTTTTCCCTACTATTAATAACATTTTTTTTATTGATATTGACCCTTTCTAGCAAGTGTGACAAAAGCTCATTTCGACAAGATTCTATAACTGCAGTCAAATCATTTTATCAATGACGGACAGATCTGTATATGTCTGATAACTTAACTAAGTTGAATTATTTTAGATTCCTTACATTTCTTTTGAGCACATAGATTTTTTAGTTTTTTTTCCTTGTCAATAATTCTTCTCTTCAATTGCAATATTGTCTTTAACATTTTCCTCTTCCTTGAGGCCACTTCAATACCATCCATTGAAATAGTATTATCAAATAACCTAGGTAAAGGTTTAATATCTCGGTAGCGGTACACAGTTGATTTACGTGGAAGATAAATTTCTACCTGACATTTAAATTAATTAAATAGACAATATGGGCTAATTTCATATAATTTATGTGTTGAAAAGCAACATAACAGTAATTATATTACTGTTATGCAATTATTAGGAAAATAATTAAGCTTTCATAAAATTATTTTGTCTCTTATCATAATGTATGCAATAACATAATAAGAATATTATTTTCTAATAAGAATATACATAAAAATGTAATACAAAACTTATGTATATTTTAAAACATCTATTTTCAGCAGAATATATCACAGCTTTTATTATTTATTTCACTATTTTTCATAGATACAATAGCCTAACATCAAAAATTAGTTTTCATAAAATTTAAAACTCAACATGAACACACTGTCATTACTAATGACTGTGACTGGGCCGTTGTGTACCGGTAGCAAGTATGTGTTGTCTCGCTGATAGGTTCACTCGCTTTCTCTTTCTAACACACGAAAGTACCACATGGCGTGTGTAGTTTAATACTATTAGGTCCTTACATATGAAATTAGCGTTTTTTCGTACTGACCACTTTGACCTAAAATATCTCCTCTTTGGTTAAGAATTCCAAATTTAAATTTATAAATTCATTTAGCTGGTACATTTGAGTTTTGTAAACAGTCATTCATTTGTTTTTTCATCATTATTTTATTCTTTGGCGTCGCTTATTACCGCACAATGGAAAACAAAAATATCGGTATATTTACGAGTAGAGTTCTACCGTGGCACCAGTGCTGTAGAAACAGCTCGAAGGATTAATAATATGTACGGCGCTGGTGTCGAAAAGAAAGCACGGTACGTTTTGGTTTCAACGTTTTCGTTCTGGAAATTTCGACATTCAGAACCAACCCGTGGACGGCCAGAGACCAAAGTGGAAAATGAAGAATTAAAGGCTATTGTGGAAGCGGATCCACCACAAAGCACTTCAGAGATAGCTGCAGGTTTCGGGGTAAGTGATAAAACTGTATTAATCCACTTGACGCAAATCGGGAAAGAAAAAACTTGAACGATGGGTACCTCATGAATTGAGTGAATCGAACTTGCAAACACGCGTCGACTGCTGTGTTACTTTGCTCAACCGACACAATAATGAAGGTTTTAAATCGAATCATTACTTGTGATGAAAATGGGTACTGTATGATAATCGGAAGCGCTCGTCGCAATGGCTGAACCCTGGAGACCCAGCCAAATCCTGCCCTAAATGAAAATTGACTCAGAAAAGTTACTTGTGAGTGTTTGGTGGACTAGCGCCGGTGTCGTTCACTACATCTTTCTAAAATCTGACCAAACGATTACGGCAGATATCTATTGTCAGCAACTGCAAACCATGAAGGAAGAACTAGCTGCTAAACAACCGAGATTGGTCAATCGCTCTAGGCCACTGCTGCTTCACGACAACGCAAGACCACACACTGCACAACAAACAACCACTAAGTTAGATGAGTTACAATTGGAATATCTGCAACATCCACCGTACTCCCGGACCTTGCTCCAACAGATTACCATTTTTTCCGGAATTTGGACAACTTCTTACAAGGAAAAAAATTCAACTCCGATGCGGCAGTCCAAACCGCCTTCAAAGAGTTTATTGATTCTCGCCCCCATGGTTTATTTAGTAAAGGGATCAATTAACTACCTATGAGATGGCAAAAGTGCATAGATAACAACGGTGCATACTTTGAATAATTAAATATATTTTACAAAAAAAATTGACTTTATATTCCTCCCGTACAAAACGCTAATTTCATATGTAAGGACCTAACATAATTCTTTGATCCTGACACATCTCTCCCGTCTACTTTGCATTAATATACTATGGTCAATAAACTTTCGTCTAGGGCGTCATTTTTAATTTCATTTCAACAGAAACAGCAAAAGGGTGATGATAATATTGATTGAATTTTATTCTAAAATCGAATCTCTTATTTTTAAAAACATTTTATTTAATTTACATAACTTTATTACTAATACAATTGTCACCTAAATTATAACAAATATGCAAAATAGGTATATATATGCTTAAAGATCGGTTTTTCCATCTTCATACATAATGTCTAATAATAACCGAACGAATAAAATTATTTCGCTAATCAACTGTCGAATAATTGGTTATCCATTGTTCAATTATGATTTATCTCACGGCTCCAACCGATTGATATTAACGGTAGCAACGCCAACTTCTGGCTTATGGGAGTGAGACAGTAACATTCTTGTAAGGAAAAGTTAAAGCAGGACAAACCATTTCCATTTTCTGTGAATAACGTTACTATCAGGTACTAAATATTTTCTTAGTTATTATTTTGTTTTAAGCTCGTCTTTTTTTTTATAGTATAGGGTGACAAACGAGCACACAGTCCACCTGATGGTAAGTGGTTGCTGTGACCCATAGACATCTACATCTATCCTCAATAAAGACTCAAAATGCAGATGCGTTATCACCCGTGAGGACTAAGATAGAATGCCTCTTTTCCAAATTTTGTTTGTCATTCAATATATAATCGCGAAGGAATCAAAGAAAAGAGGAAGTACGGCGGAGTTTAATAATGCTGAGATTTAATTAGTCCTTTGTTGTATTTATAAGCGATTGAAATCTTACCTTTATGTTTTGTCTCGACTTTCAAATAATTCGACTCTCTATAAACACTGATTATACGATGATTTTTGAATCCCACTTAGTAAAGTGATCCTTTCGACAACAATTCTTATTTGTCTTTGAACTGGATGTATTAAATAATTTTCTTTACCTTTTCCTTCTTTCCTTCTTAATTTCCTATAAATACCACTTAACTTCATAACAAACGCAACATTAAGAAAATATATAATAGTAAAATATTTTATTCATCTGTCAAATAACTTTATCTGTTATCTGGTCGTTAAAGCAACATATCAATTATCGATGACATGATCACTTCCACATGTAGTCGAGTTATTCGTCAAATAAAGCCTATCGGACGATTGAATAGTTTAATTGTTTGCTCTCTGTCGAATAAACGCTATCTATTTGTTCATCATTTATTTAGACCTAACTAAAATGTAATTCACTTTGTACTGAAACTGTAAACGGTGTCAGTCAACGTTGTTGGTTCCTGCGATACAAGCCTCGAAATTTATAAATATGACAGACATATTTATATATGTTTAAAAATGTAATGTGTTTTTGGTTAAATAAATTTATTTTTATTCTATTCTATCTGAGAATTTAAAAATCGGCCTAAAATAATAATAAAAAAGTATTGAAATTAAATTAAAATATTAGATTACAACTTGTATTTCCTATTTACTCCAAACAATTATTTTATATCGATATTAATTTAAAATTTCTCGTTGGTCTAGTGAACGTGAGCGCTACTGCTTATCGTATAGTCATAGTTTTAAATCCTAGGTCGGGCTAAAAGTCAGTTATTGGGTTTTCTGTCAAGAAATTCTCAGCAGCTGCCCGTAGTCAGAAAGATGTTGGTATTTCACCACCAACTACCAATTTTTGGATAGCATGTAAATCCGTTGATCTTGCATCTGATCTCTACCGGTCGTGTCGGATTTCCATCCAATCGGACTATGGAGGGAAGTCCTGTCCTGCGCTGATGACTAGTTTCCGTTGAGACTGCCACCGTGATCGAAATTCTGCCTGGAAGACATTTCGACGTTCTTGCCATCCAGCTACTGATTTCCGTACTACTATTTTCCATTCTTCTGTAATTCTAAGTACTTTTAAAAATTCAGTAATTAGTACAATTATTGATTTATTTTATTACAGCAGTCGCCCTCACAACAAAAAGAGACGCCACAAAAAGAAGCAAAAATACATCAACAGACGATTTAGTGCACACAGCAATCAAATATTCCAAAAGATCTGACAAAGAATCCGACATAATAGCAAAAAGCTGGGCTATCAAATTAAGCCGCTTACCTCACGACCAAAGGCGTTACGCTGAGAAAATTATAAATGACGTCCTTTTTGAAGGCGCAATGGGAACATTGACAAGGAACGGGGTTCGTTTCCTGCCAGCCAGCTCAACGTCTTATTCTTTTGATAACTCCGGTGAATTAAATTCGTCACCATTCTCAAATTCATCACATGTAACTAAGACGTCACCTACACCAGACCAGTAGCCTAAGACATTATCTCATATATCTTAATGTCAGTCATCTTTGACATATCAATCACCATAATCGTTTTATTTTTAAAAAACGTAGCCCCACGCTAGGATTTTTCCTGTATCATGGAGGCAGTTAGTTTAGCAACAATTATTTGTAGGCCCAACAAATACTTGTTCCGTGCGAGATTCGAACCCGCGGCCCTAAGCGCCGTAACTCATTACTGAGTCACTGCGCCATGGAACCGTCGAAAGAAAGTGAAAGTGAAGCAGAAGAAACACAATTAGCAGCAGAATCCCTAGATAAATAAGATGCAGCTAACATTCTTAATCACATAATTATTCAACAACGTACTAAAATGACTTGTGAAATATAAATAAATGTATGTTGAATGGGTCGGCTCAACTGGGAATTACTACGCTCACAGAACATCAGCGTAAAATAGAAGCTTAATGCTGCTATATTTGTATGATGAGAGAAGAGAACCGGAGAACCTTTTTACTGGAAAGGAGGCATTCCATCTTAGTACTCATGGGTGATAACGCATCTGCATTTTTATTCTTAATCGGGTATGGATGTACGAGTAGATGTATATGGGCCACATCATCCACTTACCATCAGGTGGACTGTGTGCTCGTTTGGTACTCTTATGCTATAAAAAAAACTAAATTTTCCTTTAAAATATATAAATAATTTAATTACATAACAATAATATACCATTAATAAAAAAAAACTAAATCTAAAAACTTAAATTATTATCATACAATCCTACTCCCCGCGGTATTGTGCCAAAAACGATGGCTGCGATATATTCCTTATCAATTTATGTATCATCGCATTAGACGTTTCGAATGATTGAACTAACATGTACTACGTACTACGTACTACAAGAAACGCTGAGACTTGGTTGTTTGAAACACGCGTTAAAGCCCATGGGTTCAAACATTTTTTTTTTATAGAAGATGGGGCAAACGAACATGCAGCTCACCTGATGATAAGTGTCGTCCGCCGCCCATGAACAACTGCAACACCAGTGGAATTGCAGGTGCGTGGCCAGCCTTTTAAAAAGGAGTAAGCTTACTTAGTCCGTGCTATAAAAAGGTACTCTGTCCACGTGGCCCGCACTGCCGCACAGGTTTTGTTTACGGTGTCTGTTCTAGTACGTAGTACATAGTACTTCAATGTCGGTAATCCTATTTATCACCAATATCTCGCAGGCGTATGTATTTTTCAATCTCTGTAGTTAAATATTCTAATAATATAAATTGTAATAAAATATAATATTTGGTCTTTTTCTTCAGTCTCACGCCCCAATACGTGCGCATAACGCGGGCGTATGCTCTCGGAATTTGTAATGGTGTGCGGCGTCTAATACAAAATGTATGGAGATGGAGAACGTGTCTTCTGACATTTTGACAAGACAAATTTCTGACGTGCGGTTGGCATGTATCCGGCGAGCGTTAAAAGCACGCGTTCTTATAACGTGAGGGGTCTAGTATAATATATATGCGTAGAGTGTACAATAATATTATTGTTAACAACAAGTACCAATAATATAATTGTTATTCAATCAAGCATTATAGGATTTGGATGAAATTTGACGCATAGAAAAATCACGTTCTGAAATAAACTGAAGGTATCCTATGTTAAAGACCGGCAGTACGCCTTTAGTTTTACAATACGTGAGTAACCCAGGTTCGAATCCCGCCGATACCAATGAAATTGTTAATTGCAATTTTAAGTGCTGATTTGAAACTTAGTTAGCGGTGAAGGAAAACATCGTGAGGAAACCTGTATGTCTCTGAAATAAAAAATACTTCCAAAACATGTGAAGTCCGCCGATATGCATTTGGGCAGCGCGGCGAACACTTCCTTGCCATAAAACCTGTCCAAGCCTGTACCCTGCTGTGGGACGTACATAGGCTGATACTTTTTACTCCATGTTTAATCAAGCACATGATCTTGAATCAAATTACCGGAAAATACTGTTTCTGTATCGACCCTTACAAAGCCCTGGGCAGTATGAATGAATAGTAGGTATATTTTAATTGTAAACTAGTGAACCACCCTGGCATCGCTTGGGTAGAATCTATTAATGTGGAGTTATTTCGATTTAAGATAATCAGAGAGCATTTATTTTATCAATTTCTTGCCTTAAAAAAACCTTTAAGTTTTTCGAATAAAATATAACCAAGGTCACTCCTGACATTTTTTTTACTTTTCAAAACCCTCCTGACATTGCTCTCTTACTTTTTGTGAAGTTTCATTACAATTGCTTCAGGCATTCCGAAGATTAGATCGGACACACAGACAGACAGACAGACAAAAATTTTAAAAATGGTTATTCATGTCTTAATAGCATGCAATGAATCCCCTGAGCTCAATATAAGCCAGTTATCTCGATATTACAGACAGACACTTCAATTTTATTTATATCCATAGATTACAAGATTACAAAACCGTGGTAGGTCAGGGGTTAAGTGCTCATTGTAAATTTCACAGTACGCGAGCTGTTCGAGTTCGAACCCCGCCGGCACCAATGAAATTTTTATTGAAATCTTAAGTGCTTATTTACCACGTGCTCGGCAGTGAAGGAAAACATCGTGAGGAAACCTGCATGCCTGAGAAGTAAGAAAAATATAATTTTTACGTGGTAGAGCCATGCTGCAGCTATATTAATAGTATAGTTGTAGCACGAATGGGTCGGCTCGACCGGGAAGGACCACGCTCTCACAGAATACCAACGTAAAATAGCAGCAATGCTGCTGTGTTTCGTATGGTGAGTGTAGAGAACCGGAGACCCTTTTACTGGAAAAGAGGCATTCTATCTTAGTCCTCACGGCTGACAACGCATCTGCATTTAAATTCGCTAACGAAGATAGATGTAGATGTCTATGAGCAACAGCAACCACTTACCATCAGGTGGACTGTGTGCTCGTCTGTCACCCTTATTCTATAAAAAAAAAAAAAAAAATATTTCGTTCGGAGACGTGAAGTTCGGACATTTCCTTGTCCTAAAACCCTCTCAGATATGAGAGGAGGCCTATGCCTAGCTAAGAGACGTATACAGGCTGTAACTTTAACTTTTATTGGAAATTCAAAAGTAAAAGTACCTACTGAAAATATTGAAAAGCAAGTAAAGTATACAGTGGGCCTTATTGCGATATAGCGATCACTTTTAGGCAACCAAAGGCATAAAGAGATAAAAGATAGGTGGTGCGATACAAAATATATTAGTTGCTTTACAAATAAATTACAATAAATATGTATAATTTTTTTATGGAATAAGGGTGACAAACGAGCACAAACTCCACCTGATTGTAAATGGATGCTGTGGTCCATAGACATCTACATCAATCCTCTCGAATATCGATTAAAAATCAAATTGCAGAGCGTTATCACCCCTGAGGACTAAGATGGAACGTTTTGTTTCAAGTAAAAAGGATCTCCAGTTCTCTACACTCACCATACGACACACAGCAGTATTGTACGCTGGTATTCTGTGAGTTGTCCTTCCCCGCGTGGTCCTTCCCGGTCGAGCCGACCCGTTCGTGCTACATCCATAATATAGCTGCAGCATTGTTCTATCACGCAATTAATATATACATATGTATAAATAAATTAATAAATTACCGAATTCTTCAAACAACATAAAGCGGAAAAAGCTATATAAACTTAATTATATTAGGAATTTGTCCTAATTGATTAAATAACAACAAAAGCGAAAAAGTTTTGTAAAATCTGTTATTAATTGTTGGAATCCAATGTTATTTCCACAGTTTCACTGTATACAGTTGGATATTTTTTCATTTCAAGAAATTTGTTTAAGCATTTCGTGAAAACGTCTTGAAATATTTTAATACGATTTCAGCTTTCAAAGCAGCACGAAAACGTTAAGATAAGAAATATCTTAAAGTTTTCAAATGATAATCGAATCTTGTGGTTCAAGAAGCCGTGAAATTGTCCCGAATTTAATTCTGCAAAGATTTAAATGACTTACCTTAGTAGCCGGTTAAAGAAAGTTCTTTTTTTTACTTATTATAAGCCAGTGCTTGACCACAATCCCACCTGGTGGTAAGTGGTGATGCAGCCCTAGATGGTAAATCGCACTGTCTTAGCGTAACGAAAGCCTATTCATTCTTGCCTTGAAGACGCCCAGATTGTATTCGGACGGAAAGATAGACGCCGGCAAATTATTCCACTCCTTTGCTGTGCGCATTACAAAAGTCGAAGCAAGCCGTTTGGTTCTAATGCGTGGAATATCGACAACAAAGGGTGGTGGAAAGGAGAGGGAGGAATTAAAGCATGTAATTCCTACGCACACTTACCGAAACGCATCCTACAGAATACCGAGAGACTGGTAACTCTGCGCCTGTGCTCGAAGCTGACAAGATTTGTTGCAATCAAATCAAGGTCACTAATGATCCTCTTAGCACGTCTCTACACTGAGTCTAACGCTGCCAGATGGCATTTTGCAGCACCAGCCCATATGTGACAGCAGTACTCCATGCACGACCGGACTTGCGCTTTATATAAGATAAGAAGCTGCCCCGGCGTGAAGTACCGTCGCACCCTTGAAAGGACACCAAGTTTCCTTGTGGCTGCTTTGGCTCTGGACTCAATAAACCACCCATAGTTGAGGTTCGGAGAAAATTCAACCCCTTACAACTGAAGGCGGTCAGTGTACTCTATGTATACATTCCGGAAAGTAGGAGCCAAGGTGAGCGGGCTCCTTTTAGCGGTGAAAAGACACGCTTGTGTTTTTGAGGCGTTGAATCTCACGAGATTAGCATCGCCCCATTCGGAGACTGCCAGTAGTGTGAAATTCACACACTCAACCATAGCCTCTCGTTCGGACTGGATTTGATCACGACTGGCCCGGGCACTTGCATACCCATAGTTACCGGGAATGAGCAGATCATTTATATGCAGCAGGAAAAGAGTTGCGGAGAGAACGGACCCCTGAGGAACTCCGGTGTTTGTCACGATAGGACAGGACGAGTAGCCATCGATGACAACTCGGAGAAATCATATACTCAGGAAGTCCTTCACCCAGTCAATCTGGCCATGGGATAAGCCGTACGCTGAAAGCTTGCCCAATAAACTAGCGTAACCCTGTCAAAAGCCTTCGAAACATCGAGGGAAGCAGCAAGTGCTTCACCACTGTTCTCGAGGGCTTCATCCCATATGTGAGTGGCATGCGCTAGAAGGTGCCCAGTTGATCGATTTCGGCGAAACCCGTACTGGGGGTCACTGAGGAGATCATTCTGCTCTAGGTATGCCATGAGGTGGGCGTTCAATATACGCTCCATAATCTTGCAGAGTATGGAGGTAATTGAAATTGCTCGATAGTTGGCAGGATCGGTACGGCTACCTTTTTTAGGCACAGGCTGCACATTGGTCAGCTTCCAAGATTTGGGCAATATTCCAGTCCTGAATGAGAGGCGGAATAAGCGCGTCAACATAGGAGACAACTCAGGTGCACAGACCTTTGGAACTATAGCTGGTATACCATCAGGTCTACTAGCTTTGTTCACGTCTAGACTTCGCAAGGTTTTAAGAACCTCCTTGTTGGTGATACGGACCTCTGATATAGAGGTACCGCAGTGAGATAATTGAGATGGTACGCTGTTGCTACTGTCCAGACGCAATGGAATCATTCTTTTTTGCTACGTAAGTAATTAAAATTAATTTTATTTACTTAAATATAAACTTTGAAGGTTCCGTGGCGCAGTGGCTTAGCAAAGAGTAAAAAAGAAAAGTAAGCTACTAAATTTTTAACTGTCAATGCATTTTATTCAATTCAAGAATTTCTTCAATTTAAGTGACATCAATTAATTGATTAAAATATGACTAAGTTAATGACATTTCTATGAATATTAATTTTAATCTTATTTAATTTAATTATATTTATTCTCCCTTCGTACTGAAACTTTTACATTATTTAAATAGAAGACGTTTGTTTTGATATTTGCATGTGGAAATGAATTGTACACCAAATACCTTATAACCTGTCGATCACAAAACAATTGTTTTGATTTGATTTGATCAGTTACAGCGCTGTCAGCCGCGGGTTCGAATCCCGCATGGAACAAGTATTTAAAATAAATGTTCCGGGTCTGGATGTTGGTCCTTTTGAAATTTATGTAAGTAAACTGCCTCCGCGATACAGGAGAAAGTCCTGATGTGGTGTGTTTTGGTCAATGTTCTTTCTTTTAAGCCATCTCCAAACAAGGAAGATTTTTTAGGAATGTCTGTTACCCGATATCATCGTCGATTGTGAGCCGATTTTAATTTAATTAAATAGGTTTAACATTAAGTGTGGTGCAATTTAAATTTGAAAACAAAATACAATCTTATAATTGAGAAAATTGGGATGAAAGTATTTTAATTGTGTACGACATTCTAGTTGTTACCTTGAGCATGTGATATTCCTTAGTTCATTAAAAACCGGCCAAGTGCAAGTCGGATTCACGCATCAAGGGCTCCGTACCATCGTAAAACTCGTTTCTACTAGAGGAGCCCCCTTTAATTTTTTATTTACTTTAATTTTTATTATTTGTTGTTATAGTGGCAATAGAAATACAAATTCTGTTAAAATTTCAACCGTCTACCTATTACGGATCATGAGATACAGCCCGCTGGGAGACAGACGGTCGGATAGCGGAGGCTTAGTAATAGGGTCCCGTTGGTTACCCTTTGGGTACGGAACCCTAAAAACGATCAAAAAATTTAAATTTGTATAAAAAGTATAAACGTAAGTATATACGTGGTAGAGCCATACTGCGGCTATATTGTGGTTGTAGCACGAATGGATCGGCTCGACCGGGAAAGGACCACGCCCTCACATAATACCAGCTTCTTTGTTTCAAATATGGCTGCAGGCATATACATGGTAGAGCCATGATGTAGCTATATTAATAGTATAGTTGTACCAGCGTGAAATAACAGCTTAATGCTGCTGTGTTTCGTATGCAGAGTGTAGAGAACCGGAGACCCTTTTTACTGGATACGAGTCATTTCATCTTAGTCCTCAGGGGTGACAACGCATCTGCACATTAATTCTTAATTGAGGATAAATGTTGATGTCTGAGGGCAACAGCGTCTACTTACATCAGGTGGACTGTGTGTTAGTTTGCCACCCTTATTTTATTTTAAAATAAACATTGCATGGTGCATTCTACAATGCTCAAACCAAATGCTATTAATTATTTTTTACGCAGACGGTTTTTTTTAAATTTAGTTTATTAATGAACCCAATTATTTAACATAGAGAAAAGAACGAGCTTACAGTATCTTGAATTCTTGCAGTAGTTTGCTTGGGTTTGGATTAATTTTAATTATTTTATAAGAAATCTGTATAATTAATGAATGTTAGTTGTGTTTTTGCAGCTCCTTGAAAAACACCTAAAAATTAATTTCATTTATTTCATAAATAAGATTGGTTATTTTACATAATAAAGGTGACAAACAAACACATAGTCCTGTTGATGGTAAGTGAATGATGTGGCCCATAAACACCTCCACCTATTCTCCATTAAAAATCAAAATTTAGATGACCTGAGGTCTAAGATAAAACGCTTTATCGCCAGTAAAAAGAGTTTCCGATTCTCTACATTCAACATATGAGACACGCTTCTATTTTACGCTGGTATTATGTGAGAGCGTGTTTCTTTTCTGGTGGAGATGACTTTTTCATGCTGCAACTATAGTATTTTATTTTATTTTATTTTTTTATTTTTATTTGGAAGACCAACAGCTATCATAGTTAGGATAGATAATACTAATAACTACAGAAAGCCAATTAAAGGTCCTCACTAATAGATACAAAGATGAATTTACAACAGTGATAAACACGATTCAACACACAAGAGTATCCAATACTAACATACTTATGCCAAATGAGGGCTTAACTGATATAACATGTATTAAACATATAAAAAAAAAAAATAATCACAGATATGAAAGAAGTGAATCGCTAGTTTTGTAAAAAACGCATCAATATCTCACTTAAAGCTACCAAAAAATGCATTGTTGAGTATGCGCTTGGCTGACGCAGCGCTAGTGCTAAACAAATCAATGTCAAACTCTTTGGCTAGCTTGTTAAAATTATTGCTCGCTCGCCAAATAAATGTATTTTGCCTATAATTTGTAGATGCAAACGGGAGACTTAAAAGTGTGTTGTTTCTAAGAGGTTTGGCAGGACAGCTAAGATGTAATTGAGATAAAAGCTCAGGACAGTCAATAGCACTACAAGCTATTTTTAACAGAAAAGTGAGATCAGCAATCTCACGGCGCTTAGCAAGAGGAAGCAGGTGATGTTTTTTACAGTAACTAATATAATTATCAGAGGTATAACGATAGTCTTTGGTTCTATAACAGAGGTAACGGATAAACTTTCTTTGAATATTTTCAAGTCGGGTAATATATGTTGCATACCTGGGGTTCCAGATTTGTGATGCGTACTCTAAATTACTTCTTACAAGAGAACAATACAGGATCTTTAGAGTTTTTGGCTTAGTGAAATCCTTAGAGCTACGCATCAAAAATCCAAGAGCTTGAAGATTTAGCTATAATGCTTCCCAAGTGAGCGTCAAATATCAATTTAGAATCATGAAGAACACCAAGATCTCTAACAACGGAATCCTTTTAAGATTTTCACCTTTTAGTTTATAGTTGAAGACAATTGGTTTATATTTGCGACTATAGGACATAAAGCTACATTTAGAAGGGTTTAAATCTAAGCAGTTTAGGTGGCAATAACGCTCTAGATTTGACAGATCTTCTTGTAAAGCCTCAGCATCATCAATCGATGTTATTTTCAAAAAGAGCTTCATATCGTCGGCAAAACATAATAGGCGAGCTTTCTTTAGGTAATAGTTAATGTCATTGATAAAAATAACAAATAATAACGGTCCCAGCAGTGAGCCCTGTGGCACCCCACTTGGAACAGTTACCCATCCTGAAATGTAGTTGCTGACGACAACAGCTTGTGACCGATTATTTATATAAGACGTGAACCACCTAAGCAGATCGCCGCTTATACCGATCTTGGACAGTTTCAGCAATAGCAAATTATGTTGTATTCTGTCAAAGGCTTTACTATAATCGGTATAAACAACATCTACCTGGTGGCGGTTGTCCATTGCTTCAGTCAAGAATGCATTAAAGAGCGCAAGGTTTGAAACAGTAGAGCGTCCTCTTAAAAGCCATGTTGATTTTGATTGAATGAATGCTTTAGGGCAGCGTATAACTGATTATATGTATATAATTCGTTCAAACATTTTAGACACAATGCATAACTTGGAAATCGGTCGATAATTAGTAACTTTGGTCTTGGAACCCTTTTTATGGACAGGTGTGATAAATGCGCGCTTCCAGATAGAAGGAACAATACCTGTACTAAGAGACTTTTAAACAAAATAGTTACAGGTACACAAATTGTATGCGCACAGTTAATAAGAAAATGAGCTGGAAGGTCATCAGTACTAGCAGATTTCGTTGAATCCAACGTTTCAAGCAGTTTCTTGACCATATTTACGTTTATATCGATTGAGGTAATATCAACACTCAACTGAGACGACGCTGGAGAATCATTATAATAATTTTGGACAGCTGAGTATTACTATCACCCAAATCCAAAAATTTGACCGAAAGTAGTTTGAAAAGCATTACAGATAAGTTCGCCAGAGTTCATTACATAGCCTTCAAATTTGAGACAACTAGGAATTGAATGTGATTTTGATTTTTGTTTAACATACGACCAGAAGTGTTTCGGATTTGTACTAATCGAATTTTCCACAGAGGTTATGTAAGATTGGTATGCTAACTTTTCTAATTTCCTTACGCGCTCACGCAATAGCTTATAAGTTTCTTCGTCATGCCTACGGCCATAGATCCTAAATTTACGTAAAATTTATGTTTTCTTTAATAGCTTTTTAAGTGGTGCTGTATACCATTTAGGTAAGTGTCAGCAACAATTAATTTTGAGGGTATATATTTATCTCTAAGTGACGTGAATTTGCTATAAAATACTGCACAGCTTCATCTAGCGATAACGGAGACATAACTGCTCCCCATTTTTACGTGGTAGAGCCATGCTGCAGCTATATTAGTAGTATAGTTGTAGCACGAATGGGTCGGCTCGACCGGGAAGGACCACGCTCTCACAGAATACCAGCGTAAAATGGCAGCTTGACACTGCTGTGTTTCGTATGGTGAGTGTAGAGAACCGAGACCCATTTTACTGAAAAGAGGCATTCCATCTTAGTCCTCACGGGTGACGACGCATCTGCATTTTGATTCCTTATTGAGGATAAATGTAGATGTCTATGGGTCACAGCAACCACTTACCATCAGGTGGACTGTGTGCTCGTTTGTCACCCTATCCTAAAAAAAAAAAAAAATTAATATTAGCAATCTCACCATTTATTGAATAATAGTCACCTTTATGATATAAAAACTTAAGGCGATAATTGCTATTTAATGACTCACAATCAACGTAATCAAAGGATATTAAAAGGGCACCATGGTAAGGATCAACAGGAATAAGAGAATCTCCACTTATATCACGAACGGTTACAGCGTCGCTAGAAAAAACAAGGTCGAGGATCCTGCCATGGGCATTTTTTATACCATTAAATTGTCTCAAATTTAGTGAACAAAAAGTTTATTAATAAACGAATTGACGTCTATTAATAAAGTTTCATTTCCCCAACGGATATTTGTACCTAAAAATGAACCGTCGGCGGCGTCGATGACAGGCACCCAAGTAATATCGCTAAGATTAAAGTCACCAACTAATAAAAACCTATCGTTCGAGTGACTCATGACAATTTCAATAACTGAGTGCAAATAATTTTGAAGTTGAGCAACAAAACTGAGACCCCGATTTTTGTTACATAAGTATAAAACACAAATATGCAAATTCATGTGTTTTTTACGGGTGTTATGCTGAATAGACAACGTTAACCATAGGTCCTCAGCACTTGAGTGAAAGGAAGACTGCGGAATAATTTCTAGATCCTTACGCGTCGCAATCAAAACGCCACCACCGTATTTCTGACCAGTAACTGTGTAATTTCTATCACGCCGCCATACAACGTATCGGTTATCAAATAATTCCGTATCACTAATTCTGTCTAGAAGCCAAGTCTCCGTAATTAATATTATTTCATAATCACATATAAGAATATTACGATAAAATATGTCCGTTTTAGTGCGCAAGCCTCTTGCGTTCCGATAATATATTCTCAGGTTGTCAATGCCACACCTTACACCTACACTATTATTATGTAGCACAGCCATTTTTAAGCCTATCTATTCTATAATAAAAGAATGTATATCTCCCGTCATATTTCAAAAACCCGTTAATTAAAGTAATAAACAATGCACCATTATTTAAAATTCACTAAGACTATAATAAGTTAGCATATAGTATTTACAAACGGCTAGAACAAATAAAACTGTATCACCCAATGAGAGCAAAATGTGTTGCATACTTAAGCGACCGTCAACAGAAGCGAGCAACTGATAACCAGTAGGCAAATTTAACGAATAGCGATGCGTCAACGAAGCAGGTAAGGCAGGGTAACAAGCATTTTGTAACTTTTAAAACAGCTTCGTAATACAATAAAAGTAAAGTTAATTATACAGAGATAAGAATAGTTAATAAAATTAAAACTAATAATAAACAAAGACATTAATATAAAATAAACTAAGCAATTTTGTTTAAATCAGCCTCTTTTGCAATAATTAAAACCGGCGAAGTGTCATTCTTACGTATATGAATTTTCCGTATTTGACCCAGATGTAAGAGTAACCTCGGTCTTTGCTAAGTTCCTTGTTTTGGTAAGAAATTTTTGTGCTCTGAGTCAAGTGATCATTTACGAAAACGCGCTGACGATTGCCTCCAAATCCAACATCCTTCGCCTCTAGAGTTTTGCACGCGCGCTGCCGCTACAAATTCTTCTTTAACATAACGATTTATGAAATTAATAATGATGGCCTTCTCTTTGGTATTAAACATTGGTACTGGATATGTAATTGATTTGAGATTTTCGGAATTTATACCCAACTGCTTTACCCATAGACTCCGCGATTTCAAATAGGTTTTCATTGGGCTTTAGGGATGCCTTTACCTCAACATTACTAAGCCGTGACCATTGTTCCTTTGTTTCAATAACACTTTTAAGATTTGCTATCTCCTTGTTGGCCACAGCGAGAGAATTTTGAATCTTTTCTATCTGAGATACACCACGTTCCAAACTAGAGACTTGGTCTTGAAAAGATTTAAGTGAACTACTATTGTACTCACAAGACTCCTTCAAATGGGTTAATTCAACTTTAATAGATTTGACGTCCTCGATAAGACTTGGAACTGTAATAACGAACTTTTTCATCTCGCGAATCTCTTTAAGAATAACATCCAAGGTTGCCGACTCCCCACCAGAATCGCCACCAGGAGTGACTTCGGAACCTGAACGGGAAGGGCTGAAGCGAAGCATTTTGCACTGAAGGCATTTCCATTGAGCTCTTCGATCTGCTCCTAAGTTCCGAAAACCTCGCTCCGTTATACCAGCACAACCAAAGTCGTAGTGCTTTTTACAAACATAACATTGCGCTCCATCATTAAACTCTTTTGAACATGATTCACAGATATTCATCGTTGAGGTAACAGTATCAATGACTACAATTACGAAGAAAAAAGGTTGGTGATATATGCTGTATGTCGTATGACGTAGATACGTAAACAAGAGTGCAAACTTTTAACTATACGCGTGCGCCTGTGTCGTGTGCTCACTGCAGATTGATTTGATTTGAATTTGAAGGCGATGTAACACCCCCCCCCCCCTCTTCTTTAGAATCTACATTTATAACATATATATAAATATATCAAATTTACGTGACCAGTATATTAACCATATATTGATCTTTCTAAAGGTTCAAATATAGGCCGTTTAATAAATTTATGGCTTGATCGTCTTGGTAAGAACCCTTATTTACGTTGTGTTTGTAGTTTGTGTTTAGTTCTTTTAGGTGTCTCTTGGAAGATCGAATATTCACGAGAGCAATCGAAAGCTGTTGGTAGCAGCGATGGGCGATTGTTGCAAAAAAACAATCGACTGAATCGAAAATTATGCTATTGCGCATTCGATTGTCAATTTAATAGTTCCTTACCATGATTATTCGAATAACAATCGACAAACTACTAATTGTACGCATATCGCACATCGGGGCGGTGCGTGCGGGACAGTGTTGAATGCGTCGATTGTTTTTAAGTATTACATAATACATATTTTAATTTGTTTACTTTAGTTGGTTATTGACTTTTTTAGAGAAAGGTCACGCGCGGGTTATGAATGACCGGCTTGACGCGATGCCTAATAATCATAATACAATGTAAATATTGAATTAATAAATTTGTAAATACGCTTAGCTTAATAAGAAAGACTTTTTAATACTAGAGAGTCATGTACCTACTAAAGTATGAAGAAATGTTTATTGAATTTCATGCGTAAAATTTAAGCAATAAAATTAACATCAACAATTTAAAAATAATAATTCAATACAAAAGTAAGTTATATTTTTAACTGTTAATTTTATCTGTTAAAAAAATTTACAAATGACTTTTAACAAATTAATAAATTTAACCATTCACATCATGTCTTGAATAGATGTTCCCTCATTCAATGGTTTGATTACAATACAAAACAGACAATTGAATAATCTATTGGCGCCAATCGCATACCTAATAACTGCAGTCGTAACGTAAGTAGTGGCGCACAGACTTAGCGCAAGCGCAGGCGCACCGCACAACATCTTTTGTAACTACTTATTTAGTAGTACGCATAATGGGTGCGCTGCGTTACAAATTAGTAGTTAAAGTTGACACGGTATCAAAATAACTGGCGAACCAGTAAAAGAGGGCTTGACCCCTTGGTATTGCGTAAGCACAAACATCGACTGAAGTCGCGCATGTCAGTACGTGTAAACGCCATACAGAATACGATCAAATCCAGCCACAGTGAATATACGTCACACGAATTAGGCAACACATCGAATAATACGCACACGGCCGATAAAAAGCGGCACCACCTGCAGACGTGATGTAAGTGTAAGGCATCACCACCAATTGCATGATCACCACGGCTACTAGCCGCAGAGTGTGTCATGAGTCTACCGCTCACCTCAAGGGGATGGGGTCCCACGTTGCGCGGCTTTCGGCTGCAGCCTTGAGAGCTTCCTCAGATTCTTCCTCCAGCCAATACAATGGCAGATATAGCCAAAAGGCAACAAGATAATAGTAATAATTCGCCATCAGAAAGGGTTTGTGTCACTGACCTTCCACATATTTGCTTTATTTCATAGACCTTACAATTATATGTGTTTTTCATATGGGACTTCAAGTCATAACTCTGCTATCATAATGCTTATACATCATAGAGACCTTCTATATTAATGTTTTTGTATCATAGACCTTACTATCATAAGTCCCTAATATAGGACTATACATTGTGCAACAGTAATACTAGCAGTCGACCACCCCATATATATGTACACCCATGGGTATGTATCTCCGACAACTCCTTGATATAAGCGATCATACATGAACACCCTCCAGTAATACTTGTAAAAGAACTACCTCATTAACTTAGAAAATTTTTGACCCATTTTCCAATTATATTACAAATGTTATTGCATGCCGTAAGCGCTAAGCGTGCAGGTATGTTCTACTAGGGCCTAAAAATTAAGATTCCAACGTTTTGTCGCATGAAATCGTATCTAGCATTCATATTGTACTTACAAGTGGTATAATAAGCACATTGTCAGAAAGATAAATGATTGTTGAACTTATTTTTTTTTAATCGATTAATTGCTATTTTTACATAAAAAAAGGGGTTTTAGTGGCTTATGGTGTAGATTTATCAAGTCCGCATGGCTTCGTAAACACGATAACTTTTGAAAATATCAATTGTTCAACTCAATCTATTTTTAAATTTCTTCATCTATCATGTGGGAAGCCATTGAATGTAAATGGCAGTTTAATTTTCTTTAGTTTAGTTATAATTAATTTTTTTCGGCTGCGAAATGTGGAAATATTCGGTGTTTTAGCAGCCTTGTATGAATTTATTTTTTGCTACATAGAGACTGCGTCACTCACACTCAGTTCGGTGTCGATCGCCGTCGTGAGTGGACACTGTATCGGTTGTTTGCAGCGGCTCAAAAAGATCTCTGTACAAATATACAATATTCGAAAAGCCAAATTTCTTACATACTTGATTATAATAATAATCAGAGATTTTTATTACAATATTTTAAAAGCACAGAATAAATAATAGTAGTACGTATTAAAAGTAAGTAGGATGTAATATTTATACTTAAATACGTCTTGGACTTTATGGAGTGACCTGAATGATGATATGATGATCATATGAGCATTATGAGTCGTGCACTTTTGGATTTTCCAAACTTTTTTAAATTGAAGTGTGACATAAAATTATCGGAAAATTGGAAGTATAATAAGTTTATTAGTGAAAACTTGTGTGTATTTAAACTAATTTAAAAAATTCTGTATAATCATGTTATACGTAATTTTTTTAATGCGCTTAGGGCAAGCCCAGTTGGATTTACCAATATTTATGTTTATTATTGCAATATAATCGACTTGTACTTCTATTATTTAATACATTTTGAATATTTTAAGCACAGTTTTAATAAATTTTAAGGTTTTTAAAGACAATATTACGCCTTTACTATACTATTATACTCAATATTCGAAATTAATATATTTAAACTTTATGCTTATTAACGCATATTAATTGTTCAAATTATTATACATATGATATTTTAAATGTCTCTAAATTGAATTTAATTATTATTTATTATTAATAATAATAATGAGCCGTCACAGCGACATTGGCGACTGTGGCGTGAATCTATCACGTAAAATTAAAAAGTAAAATTTACCTCGTCTTTATTATAATTTCAATAAAATCTAAACATTTTAGTCACCATTCAATAGGAGACTGAAAAGTTATTATTCACAAATATCTGAAAAGTGCCAAAAATCTTTAACGTCTACGTCTATCATTGGTTGGAATTGAAACTCGACTCCAGCAAAATTATTCAAACACTTATACAAAGAAGATAATTTTATATTTGTGTTAGCTTAACACAAATTTAAGTTACACCATATAATTCTTCTGTACGTGTGTTTATCACTAAACTCCTCTTAAACTGGCTGGACCGATTTTGATGAAATCTTTTGTGTGCGTTGAAATGGGTCCCTAGATGGTTAATACTTACAATTGGACTAGGTAGGTGGCGTGTTGTCAAGTTTCAGAAATTACCCGTATAAAACCAGAGCAAATCGCTAGGATAGGTATATAGAAACAAAGTTAAAAAACTGAAAACAACTCAAACAAGAAAAGTACGAGTACCCGCCTGCCAAGCATGACAACTATGGCATAATCCTCCCTTTGATGCAATGTATGGAGTAGGCTTATGTTCAGTAGTGGACCTTTGATTGGCTGTAATTAATGATCAATGAATTGTAATCACAGTTAGATCCCCGCAGGCACCAATGCCGTTGATAATATCGATTTAAGTACTGACCGGCCCAAATGAAATTATTATTTGCTATTTTAAGTGCTGGTTTACTACGTGCTCAGCGGTGAAGGAATAGAACGTGAGAAAACCTGCATTTCTTTCTATATTAAGTTCTGAAATAAACATGAAGGTATCCTATGTTTTAACGATGGTAGAGCCACGCGGCAACTTTTGCCGTTGCACGTATGGGCTGGCTCGAGCCGGGTTGGTACCACGACCTCACAGAGTACCGGCGTGAAGTGGAAGCAATAGCCCCCCCCCCCATCAATATGGTAACGGAATTAAATGAAAGACTGCACCCCTGGAGTATCCCTCGCTGAGCATCCACGACCAAATTACTCCACTCCTGAGCGTGGGTGCTCAGGAGTGGAGTAGTTTGTAATTCCGTTCAAGACTTGCTCGGGGTAAGACCAAGGCGACCCCTGCCACGCTATCCGTGAATTTCTGCAACATCAGGGGACTTCACTCGAACCTAAACGCCGTCCACTACTTTGTGCCTCGGGCTGGAGTTTGCGTATACGTCAGAGAGGACATCTGTTCTCGACGCTTCGGCAGTCTTGAAAGTTTCATAGTCCATCCTATGGCTACGCGTAGACAGCGACGACCATCCGCGCGTCTACGGATGCTTCCATAGGTCCCATAGCGGTAATGCCGAAACAGACCGACTCATCGACCACGTCCAAATGGCTACAGATTCCTTGCTACAACAGGTCCCATCTGCAGAGATCGTGATTCTTGGCGATTTTAACGCCCACCACGCCGAATGGCTCGGTTCACGTTTAAACGATCATGCGGGGAGATCTGTTTATGATTTTGCCTTGGCATATAGTCTGACACAACTGGTTACTACGCCTACGCGGATTCCAGATGTGGAGGATCATGCACCTTCCCTGTTGGTTCTTCTGCTGACCTCTCATCCGGACAGATATGAGGTGTCCGTCGACGCCCCTCTTGGCACCTCGGACCATTGTCTAGTCCGTAGTGTGGTGCCACTCACGCCAAAATCACGCTTGCTTTCGGCAGGCTGCCGCCGTGTTTGGTACTATAGGTCGGCCAATTGGGATGAGATGCGGTCTTTCTTTGCATCCTACCCTTGGGGTTTGCTTCTCGCCGGACGATCCCAAAGTTGTTGCTAATTCTGTGGTACACATCAGAGGCAGATCTCAGCCATGGTTTAGTCACTCCTGTAAAATAGCATCACGCTACAAGCAGGAGTGCTACCGGGCCTGAGCTGACGCATCAACATCCCGAGATGTAAACACCAGCGCCCTTAAAAAGAAGTATAATTCCGCCCCCAGGTCCTTCAAAAGTGTCATTGCCAAGGCAAGGTCAGAGCACATAGGCAGCATTGGCGAGAGATGCTCTTTAAACTAGGAAGACAATTCATTTTATTTTATTACGCGGATCTTAGCTAATTAATTTTTAACATCTTAAAGATTTCGTCTTCAAAATGAAAGTTGAATTTATTTAAACATCTTTATCTTTGAAATATCTGTCCTAAGTTACTCGAGAGATATAAAATCAAGAATAATAAAAAGGAAAAAACATATTCAGATATGAAAATACTTTCACTTTAATGACGCTTAAGTATTTTAGTTTTTATGTTTAATTATCTAAAGTATATTAGGTAGTAAAGTAATAATATGCATACATCTCATAACTGATCACACTAATCTTATTGCTGAGAGAGTTATGGAGAAGAGAAGACCTAATACATAATATTGTACCCTACAATATAAAACAGTATCCTAACTATAATAATGGGGACAGGTATTTTTCAACCGTGTAATGGCGCTGTAAGAACATCCACTATCCCATATTTTTATTTATTATAGCATTTTTTTTATTTATTGTACTTCGGACCACAATCAAGTTCACAATCATAAACTTATCTAATGTAATTACTGCACATTTTTTATTATTGTGAACTCAGCAACGCTGGTCCCTAACTTAAGTATTACAGTTTTTCAAAGATAAATGAAGCTTGTTACAAAGTATACCTAGACATTGACAATATCTTGTTATTTTTAATTAAGAATTAAAGTTTACACACAGTATCGACTAACAAATATTGTAGGGTTATAGTAGGATATATGACACCACTTCCCATTATTTTTTTTTTAAATAGTCGTGTCATATATTCCACTATCTACTCAATGACTGCTTGCTTAAATTTTTCAGTGACAATCTTCTTATAATTATCTCGTCCAGTGACATTGATATCGATATCATTAAAATTCTCATTGTACGAGTGCATCATACGTAATAAAGAGGACCTTCGTCCCGCGTTTGTGAGAAAAGTTTATGAGAATGGGCCACGCACTGATGTGCTCTGGTAGGTACCCTATAATTTATATTCTCAGTTATATCAAAACAGTCGTATCTATTGTGACACAGATCATAAAACAACATTGTCTCGAGAATTTTCGCCATGAGTTTATTATACGGTTTTTTTTTTCTGGCATATTTATAATGGATACTTCTAAGAAATTTCTCCTGCACAATTTCTAGTTTATCAATATATATTTTTATATAGAGGATTCCAAATAGTCACTGCATACTCTAAATGACATCTTATTAAGGATGGGTGTCGTAACAGAGAAACTGAAATAGGAGATGGGCAGCAGCATCTTCTTGATAACATCTCAAAATAATAAAAAAGTCCGTTTGCCAACCCCTCTGCCAAGCGTGGCAACTATGGCAAAATCTTCCTTATTAGACAAACTGTTGAGGAGGCCTTTGTTCAGCTGTGGACTCTTGATATGCTGTAATGAATGAATATTACAGTACTATTTACTAGGTTGGTTAATAAGTTCTTGAAAACGAAAGGAAACTCTAGGATAAGTAAATGTATATTGTATTCACTTTGAATAGCGTTTTGCCAGTGGGTTAATTCCTTTGGGAAAAAGGCTTTATCCTGGACTCAAAAAAGGCCTCTAAAGCACACATCACCTCATCGTTACCGTCAAATTTTATACCACGCAAGTGCTTTTTCAGGTGAGTAAAAAGGTGAAAATCACTCATAGCTAGTGCTGCATCGCCTGACTGGTTTTCAGTTCAGATGGCAGCGCTTGCAACATCAGATTGAGGGGCAGGAGCATTATCATGATGAAAAAGCACTTCAGCACGCAATTTTTCTCGACTTTATTCTTTAGTTCTTCGCGTAGTTTTTTGATGAATGATGCGTAATAATCTCTGATTTCTTCCGGCTCTCCTTTACTTAAATATTCGATTATTATTATATCTTCCACATCACAGAATCCTGAGGCCATCATTTTTCAGCGGACGTAGACACCAGATAGACAGACAGACGGTCTTTTTCACACCATGCTTTGTTTTTTCGTCTCCGAATCAAAATTGTGTACCCACGTTTCATCTACAGTTACGTAACAAGCGCAAAAACAATCTGTATCTTCTTCAATTATAGCTAAATTTAGCTTTAAAATATCAGCTCTTGCTTTCTTTTGAGCATCAGCGAACATTCTAGGAATCTAGCGCGTGGCCACGTTTTTGAATTTTAAGGTAGGAGTTAAAATGAACTGAGTTATCGCAAACGAAAGCTTTAGAATCTCAGCTAAATAACGAATAGTCACACGTCAATCTACCTTAACACTTTCTTCGATTGTTTCAACGTTTTCTTACGTAGCGGCCATTGTTGGGCGCTCGGAGTGAGTGACGTCATTGCAAGCGGTTCTACCGCGTTTAAATTCGGCGCATCAGAATGCCATTGAAAATGCTACTGTAGAATAAGACGAAGCATTGTCTGCTAAAGTAGACTGCAATTCTTCAAAAACACTTTTTGTAGATAAAAATAACAATCAGAAATTATTTAATAACCACACGAAGTTCGAGTTTCCATTTTGATTACATTATAAACTATAATAAAAAACAAAAAAAACTAAAACTAGTAACTTACGTCCTACTCCCCGCGGTATCGTGCCAAGAACGCTGGCTGCGTTTCCCCGCTGAATGGCTATACTTAGCCTTTGAGCGAGAAAAGAGCCAGCCCTCTTATCAACAGCAGCAACGACCAGCCCCACGGACCGACAGTCTCTACAGCAAATGGCACAAATATGTAGTCATCTCTCAGAGACTCATATTTGCGCCACTTACTCAGTTCAGCTGCCTCTGATGCCGCCCCGGCTCTAAATGAGGTACCCCTAAGATGAGAGGCCGCCAAAGTGTCTAAGCAAATAGCGTCCCACACTAGGGCTTTACCTCTCTCCCAAGGGACCAATGTCATACTGTCGGGTCTCCTGCCATCGTCTCTAAATATTCCACAAGGCTCTAAAACCGAGGGAACATTTATAGATACAAGAGCCCTTCGGATGACATCATTCAAAGAACCGTGCCGTGAAAACCTACCAGCACTTTTCTTACAAAAAAGTCCGTGGAGCCCAAATTTGTCTGTAACTTGAATGTAGCGGAGCAGAGATATTCATTAAAAAATCTACAGCACTCAAAAATCTTTATATTACATAGCTTCATATTGATTTGGAATGTGCTGTACCCGCATCTTTCCCTGAAACACAATCATTTACGGCCTAAATAAAAGCACTTTACTCTATAAATTAATTATTATCACATTACTCCCCTCGATTTATTCCATATTGATAAAAATTGTATGTAGTTGTTATGCTTTGACAGTTGACAACGACGCAGAAAAAATATTTTCCTTTATAAATGAGTATTATGTCTCAAATCAAAAAAAAAATTATAATAACTGTCTTATATATTTACTGATCTTTTCGTTGAAATTTGTAAGCCAAAATTGGCCTCTAAATAACAATATAAAATAAGTTAAGTATACGTAGCTTTTGACAGTTGAAAAATTTTGACAACTTTTGATTACGAATAAAATTCCAGCCTACTGTGAAGTTTGAAAAAAATTGGGTGCAGTTTTCAGTTTAGTTTTTTCTGGCCTTAGCTACTACAGAATTTAAGATTCGAAAAAAATAGAATGCATTTTTATAACTCATTGATAAGTGATACGTGCAGGAAGTCGATGGATGCGGGTGGCTCAGGACCGTGCTTTGTGGCATTGTGCATTGTCCTTGAGGGAGGCCTATGTTCAGCAGTGGACTTGTGAAGGGCTGTAATGATGATGATGATGATAAGTGTTCTATTCCGAAAACAACAATTATAAAGATACTATCATTTTACCTATTTCTGCTGCCAAATAGCAGTGCTTGTACTGCCGTATTCCGGTCTGAAGAGAAAAGGGGGCAAGCGAGCATGCGGCTCACCTGATGGTAAGTGTCGACCGCCGTCCATGAGCAACTGCAATACCAGGGGAGTTGCAGGTGCGTTGCCGGCCTATTAAAAAGGGGTAAGTTCGTTTTTTGTACCTTCCTAACTCGTATCGGTCCGGATTTTGTCCTTGTGAAATTAAGGTATGTAAACTGCCCCCACGATACAGGAGAAAATCCTAGCGTGGAGGTAACGGTTTTCAAAAAAAGAACCCCATCAAAACGAGCCAACCAAACCAAAACGAAGCACTACCTACCTTTTCTCGAAGCGCTTCGTCGTTTTTTTGAACCCTCAACTCAACTTGGGTTTGGATTATAACAGATAAACAAAATTCTCGAGATATGATTTCAATAATGGTTTTATTAAACATATAAAGTTTTAATTACATAACTCTTATACTTTAGATTTTATTGATTTCTAAAATCCCCGATTTCGTAATTGACTTACTCATGAAAATTTTTAGGGTACTTCCTGAAGTCCTGGAAAGCTGAAATTTGGTATGTAAGCTAGTATTAGTAAACAAACAAAAAAAAATTCGAACCCGCAGCCCCCAGCGCAACAACTCATTGCTAAGCCACTGCGCCATGGAGCCGTCTCCTTCAGAATATTGCTACATTATTATACTTATATTATGTGAATCATATTACTATACTTATGTACTTCGTTAAAAATTTAAATATGGTGACAAGTATTTACAGAAGAAAAGTTCTTTGGGCATGGGAAATCACAATGGTGTATAATGGGTTCGCTCACCGTGATCAGTTTCCAATCTGTGTCGCGTATGCTATCATCATACATAAAATTCAAGGGCTAAGTTTGAATAATGCTCAGATTGATATTGGCACATCCACGTTCTCTTGTGGACAGGCTTATATAGTACTCTCTAGTGTGAATTATTTGTAAGGTGTTCACCTTATAAATATTGACTTTGTAGTATTAAAACACAACAGTCAGCTATAGTCGAATATAATCGTCTAAGAGCCAAGTATCGCACTGATTTATCGCTTATTATAAACAGTAAACCAACAAAGAAAAAAAGGCAAAGGTAGAGAGCGGGCTATGAAAAAAGGCACCTCTTATGTGCAAGAAAAAAATTAACAAAATAAAAAAAATTGTCATAAGCAACTTACAAAAAGAAGTGAAATCCCATCCAAAACATTTTCATGTAAAATTTTGCAAAGACGAGACCATATGGCTCGCACTGCCAAAAAGCTATCAGATATGTAGAGCCAAGCTTCTAACTCTACACGCCCTAACTCTACAAACTCTACACCTTAGTCAAAATATGTGGCTTGGCCGTTTCGTTACGCAATAAAATTATTGGAATACCGACTTAAATTTTTAGGGTATGAGGGGAAGTCCTAAAGGGTTAACGGAGTTAAGGAATTCCTGTGGGTAATGCACAGCGTCCTCTGTATCTAATACGGTCTCAACGGTATGCTTTCTAATATTTTTTCTTAGATATGATCAACAGAAAAAATTATTGGCGTAATCTTTTTGAGAAATATTCTCAATTGCTAAACATTTATAATCAAGTCGTTTAGACTTGAGATAGACCATCTTAATTCATTTATTTTAATAAGGCCATCTTCTTCAGGTATTTTCCCATCATCAAATTGCAACAGAAAACTCGCGAAATGCGTATTACCTCTCCTAAGTGGGCTTTCACGTTTGTTTTTAAGGTGATTGATTGTACACAGCTCCATAAAGGAGACGCCTTTAAGCAGGCTTTAAGTATATCTGCACGTGTTCCTCTAGGCACAACAGGAAGAGTTTGACGAAAGTGACCGGCAAACACGAAGGTGACGCCTCCCATAATTTTGTCTGAAGAATTACAACTAATAATTTAAATTCTTCTGAAAGTCTATTATTGTCTAAATTGTACTTAAATGATTAAATGTAACTGTTTTGTTTGTGTAAAGTTTAAATTAGGTACCATGAGTGACCGTGTGTTAACTTGATTTTGTTCAGACAGGAAATATATCTGTAAGGACTGTGCATTGATTCCTTCGAAAGGAAGGAGACTTTAAAATTGAGTGGTTAATTTGTCCATGAACTTTAAAGTTAGGCATAAAACTACCACCGTTATTTGAAAAATGTTATTGTAACGTCTTGTATTATTTTAAGAAATGTGTCGAAAGTGGATGATTTCCTAATATATCTTTAATTAGTTGCGATGGCTCAGGAATCATCATCATCGTCATTATCATAATCATAACAGCCCTTCACAAGTGTAAACTTGCTGCTGAACATAGGCCTCCCCCAAGGAATGCCACAAAGCACGCTCCTGAGCCACCTGCATCCATCGACTTCCTGCATGTCTTACCAGGTCGTCACTCCATCTAGTGGGGGGTCGCCCTACACTTCACATACCGGTACGAGGCTGCCACTCGAGAACCTTTCTTCCCCATCGGTTGTCGGTTCTTCGAGGTATATGGCCGGCCCATTACCACTTCAGCATACTAATTCTTTGGGCTATGTCGGTTACTCTGGTTTTTAAGGCTATCACTCAGAGAAACGCCGAGCATAGCCCTTTCCATAGCTCGCTGAGCGACCTTCAGCGTCCTCATACGGCCAGCAGTGAAGGACTACGTCTCAGATCCATAAGTCATCACTGGCAACACGCACTGGTTGTACAATCTCGTTTTCAGGTTTTGAGGTATACTTGACGAGAAGATGTGTCGTAGTTTCCCGAACGCTGCCCAGCCAAGTTGAATCCGTCGATTGACCTCTCGGTCGAAGTTGGACTTACCTAGTCGAACTATTTGTCCCAGGTAAATATACTCATCAACAACTTCGAGCTTAGTGCTCCCGACAACTACCGGCATAGGTGTGACATGGACATTAAACATGATCTTTGTTTTGTCCATGTTCATCTTAAGACATATCCGTTGGGCGACACTATTGATGTCATTGAGCATAGTGCTTAGGTCCTCCAGCGATTCTGCCATAAGGACTATATCGTCGGCAAATCGAAGATGAGTAATGTACTCTCCATCTCCCGTCTAATAGCCCTGAGATTAAGAGTGTGATCGGAGAGTTTTTGTGTTATTCTGCGACGGGTCTTACAGAACTTAGCTCCGACCGCATGGACAATTTCCACAAGCTTGTCATTCATATCATTGCAATCTTCTAGGCACTGAAAACGATTTTGTAACTCGAGCTGAAAGTTTTCGGGGCTTTGGATTAGAGCACAAGGAGGACGGAGCGTTGAGTTCATTAGACGTGACCTCTCCAACTTAACGTTTAGGTTCAGTGTGCCTCTCACCATTCGGTGATCGCTGCCAGTTTTCACCCTCGCGGTCACTGAGACATCACTGAACAGTTGTCGTCTGGTCGTCATAATGAAGTCAATCTCATTTTTTATCGAACCGTCGGGGCTCGACCAGGTCCACTTTCTGTGGGGCCGCTTTTGGAAAAAAGAGTTCATCATAAAGAGTCCCTCTTTCTCCATAAAGTCAGCCAGCTGCTGGCCCCTTGGGTTCCGTTGCCCTGTTCCGAATTTCCCTACTTTTAGCTCACCGTTCTTTCTTGTGCCTAGTTTTGCGTTGAAGTCTCCCATTAACAACGTATAGTGGGTTTTGGAGGAATGCATGGCTCTAGAGATATCCTCATACATTTCCTCCACCTCCTCATCGGGATGTGCCGAGGTTGGTGCGTAAACCTGTATGACCTTCAGCGAATACCGTTTGGTGATTCTGAGTATAAGGTACGCAACCCTCGTCAACACATTCCTAATCTTTACAACGTTGTTAACGAGAGACTTACCGAGGATTACCGTGTCCTCCCCTCTTCGGACCTCGAATAATGCTATAATATTCCAGCGCAACTTGTCTATCTCTTCTTCCAGCTCCAGGATCTTCTCGTCAGTCCTCAGGGTGCGTGCGTTATATGTTACCAGGTCGAGTCGTCGTGGGTGGCAACCGAACCTCCACCGGAGATTCTTAGCACCTCCTGCTCCGCCGTTACCATGGTCGCCACCGTAGCCAGGAATAGCGGGGCCGCCGGGAACTGGGGCAACGGCCCATTTGTGTCGTTGCTCATGGGGGGTATTGATATTAAAATAGTTGGCAGCCCTAGCTCCAAGCCACCGGTTAGTGCGCGTATTCAAAATTTTAAGGCAACCGCTTTTCCCGTAAGCTACCACGGCTATATTGTATCTCATTAGGTATATTTTCACAATAGACGGTAGAACACGTAGTTTTTAAGTTCGTATGCGATTCGAAGACAGAGTTGCCAATTGAATAAAACAAATTTTACGGATTTTATCGTCTTTAATTTCAACTTTTTAATTTCCGACGTTTCTGGTGCTTCACAGCACCCATGGTCACCGGGGGGTGGGGGGGGGGACTAAGGTCGTTGAAATCTTAATTTCAAGATTAACGAAGGTTACCTTCAACTTTTAAATATCAATCTTTGGTCCGATCTATGCATAACGAGCCAATTAAATCCGATATAATGGTTGGGACAATCCTTAACATGTTGACTTACTGCATACTTCTCGGAGTATCGGTGCTTCACATTAGCTATATGTTCTTTTACGCGGGTTTTTATTTATCTTTTTATTTGCCCTATGTAAGAAAGACCACATTCATAATCAAGCTTGTGTACTCCTGCATCTGGTAGAGGGATATTTATTATACTTGACGGATAGTAAGAACTGAATGTAGGCAACAGTAAGTAACGTAGACGCTGGATCCAAAGCTCGTTGTCGTAAAATGCTTGCTTGACGTGCTAAAGTTCAGCGACAAGATGTTTACTGTTATAGATCCCTTGTACTGTCTGAAAGAAAGATTTTCCCACAGTAGTTACTAAGTAAAGGATGGCGGTGAACCTGATAAGATAAGATAAATGGCACTCGTTATTGCAAGCGAGGAGAATGCTTTATCTTGATAAATTTGACCTATTTGTGTTATAAAAATATTCAGGAAATTTAATAATATTTTTTCTATAAATATTTCGGTGGTGCCTAGCGGCGCTGATAGTGCTTGATAGTATTTCTCGATTCAAAATCTCGACTAACCCTTCAAAATCCGATTCGACACGTCTTGGAATCGAAAGCTAAATTGAACTCGAAAACAATTTCAAGAGTAAGCCTGCAGGTGGTATGGTCAAGCAATGGCTTATAATAAGTAGAAAAAAACATGCTTTATACACCTAATGTAAAAAATGTTTACCGTACCTTTTCTTTTGGTACTTTTTTAGTCGACGTCACAGGAGACCGAAGAGCTGGCAGCTACCTCGGACAAAGAATTAGTCTAGCTATTCAAAGGGGAAACGCTGCCAGTATCTTCGGAACCTTGCCTAAAGGGACTATTTTTAATAATATATTTTAGTTATTACAATATATTTTTTTAAGGTTTTTAGTGTTAGGTTCATTATCCTAGTATATATTTTATTTTACCTGAGAAGTATACCACCGACTATTGAAGATCAAGCGGTCTTTCCATCACTTCCCATAGTCGCCTCTTACGAAATCGGACGAAAATGGTGTCATGTATGTTCTTGTATGCTCTTTCATCGCCACCACGTGTCAAAAAAGCGACGGTAGCCTAATGGTTGGGTGCGGGTCGAAAAAGTCGTGATTTCTATTCCACTATTCGACTAATGTCATGAACTACTCCTATATCTACGTGGTAGAGCCATGCTGCAGCTAAATAGTTGTAGCACAAATGGGTTGGCTCGACCAGCAAAGAACCACGCTCGCACAGAAAACAAGCGTAAAATAGCACCATAATGCTGCTGTGTTTCAATAGTGAGTGTAGAGAACTGAAGACCTTTTTTACTGGAAAGGAGGCATTCCATGTTAGTCCTCAGAGGTGACAACGTGTCTGCATTTTGATTCTTAATTCAGGATAGATTTAGATGTCTATGATCTACAGCATCCACTTACCACCGAGTGGACTGTGTGCTTGTTTGTCACCTTTATTCTATATAAAAATACACTCCTAACGAGCATTTAAAGCTTATTTGGAATTGCTAACGAGGGTATTTGTAATGTTAAAGCTAATGAGTTAAAAAAACGAGCGAGTAGTGGCATATTTACATGTTTTACATTTACATTATATCCTGAATAAAGCTATTTGTTTTTTTTAATCAAAATTAAATATATTAATTGAGCAGCGACAGAAATTAACCTCAAAATTTAAAAAAGCTAAATAATGAAATATATCGAATAATTATTCATTATTACTTACTTTTTATACGTCGTAGAGCCACGTTGCAGCTATATTATGGTTGTGACACGAATGGGTCGGCTCGACCGGGGAAGCACCACGCTGTCAGAGAATACCAGCTTGATATTGCCGCGTTTCGTATGGTGAGTGCAGAGAACCAGAGTGTCTAGTGCGAGTTCCAAAAAAATATTATAATGACTTTACCATTGTGTTAATCGAGTTAACGTCATAGGTATCGACAAGTGAAGACAAGCGAGTGTGAGTTACAATCGAAGCTATCCCTTCGATTCGCGTTTGCTCACGGTGAATGGCGTACGTTCATTCTCTTATGTTGGCAGCGCGTTCGCATCGTGAGATAAACTAACCAAATTGAGAATAACATTTTTATTTAGTGGTCTTAATATTAGGAGTGGGTAATATCGTGATTTCTGAATATCATATCGAAACTATATATTGATATTTGATATCGGATTGCGAAACACTATATTTTCTGAAACTATATATTGACGATATTATGCCGTATATGCAGTTATTTCGATACCGGTTTCGCGACGATTTTTGACAAAGTGGATACTGACTCGATACTCGGCGTCGTACGTACAGTGCTTTATAGTGTATCCCTTATATGATACGTCACTAGGTACTATTATGAAAACTAGAGTATGCACTATGTATTTTATACAATATATAACTAAACTAATACTCACCATTAATGGACTGTTCTTCATACTTTTACCAGGCTTAGGACTGGCTGCAATATTTTTGGTTTTGAAAAAACCGTGTTTTATTGTTTAGGTAGGACGGTATACTACAGATTTATAAATACACCGTTATAAATGAGTCACAAATTATTTTCTCAGTCACCCAATTATTATAAACGATCAATTTTTAAGTTTAAAATGTACTTGCTGCACTATAAAACAAAATAGATACTTATACACAAATTATTATTTGCACTTATAATGTGAGTCACAAAATTAAATTGTTTTATACCGAAATAACACAAATAAAACTCTAAAACAAAATCAAATTATTAATTTCAAAACTGAAGAGGAACAACAAATAAATGCGCTCATTCGATTGTTTTACCTACGTGAAACTAAAAATAGAATTCTTCAAAATTACTTAAATATTCGCTCCTAATTTCTTTGCTATTTAGTTCAAGGTCAAATTTTAATAAGTGCTACAACATACAAATGCATTAAGGTCAAAAGTTGAAATTTTATAAACCATTCGCGCCAAAATACTAAGCGAAATCTTCAAACAGACTTTGTGTACTATTAGAGTTAAGGTTTAGAATCGTATGTATTGTGTAGCTATTTCAGTTTCATCAATAGCGCACTCCCTCTCTATTTTGGTATCTAACGTGGATCGTCGGCGGCAATCGAGTCTGCTCGGTATTCATTCGTGATATTTTATATACGGTTCGACTTCGGATTTCGATACCACTGCGATACAATATCGTCGCAAATCGCGATTGACTTTCGGGCACAAGCAATATAGTGTTTCGTCCGATATATAGTTTTTGGTTAGGCCGATATCGGATATACGATATTGAAGCAATATACATAGATTTAATAACTATATACGTTTTGTATCGCCCACTCCTACTTAATATGCAGATGCTAATCTGTCTATCAAAGTTGTGGTTAATATAGCGATCTTTATTATCTATTTGTTTATATTTCGTAATTTGATCAAGGTTTCGACAGTTTGTGTTAGTATTATGAGATTGTGAATTAACCATTTAATTGTTAATAATTGAAAGTGTTAATTTAAAAGCAAAACATGAAGATGTTTGTGCTTTTAAATTTGTTGCAATGTGATTTTATGGTCACATTTATGGAGCAGTAAATGGCATTTAAGTTACTTAATGTTAAGTGAACTTATGATTTTGTAACTAGGTTTCACGGACTAGAATTTATTGGATTTTCGGCATGGAGGCCTCAGCAAAGCATCCTCTAATGCAAGCGATAATAATAATAATAATACTGCATCACTACTGGCTGAAGGGGTTCGTGGTGTGTCACGCTGTGCTCGCCCGACAGTTTCAAGAAGCTCTCGACCAAAAGTCGCTCCCGAGCCTCTTCACTACTGGGATCACTCATTTGGTTCCTAAAGACCGGGATTCCACAGACCCGAGCAAATACCGCCCCATAACGTGTTTACCTACCATATACAAGACACTAACATCCATTTTGAGCGCGAGAATCACTCGTCACCTGAACGCAAATCAGGTGATGTCGCGCGCTCAAAATGGATGTCGGGGCGGTGGTCGTGGAACCAAGGAACCACTCCTCATTGACGCGGTCATTGGCAAGGTGGTTAAACGCAACCGTCGGAACCTCTCCGCCGCCTGGATAGACTACAAAAAGGCATTCGACTCGGTGCCTCATACATGGCTTAAGAGGGTCCTCGAGCTGTACAAGGTTGACTGTACAGTTCGAGACTTCCTCGGGCAGTGTATGGGGCAGTGGGCTCGATCCTTTGTCATCTAGGCGAGCGGTTGACGGCTGCGGAGAACCACATAAGGATAAGAAGGGTATTTTCAGGGCGATTGTCTGGGTCAATCTGGTTCTCTCTCTCTGAACCCTCTCAGTACCTTACTGGAGGGTTCTGGAGAGATTTCAACTTCGGAAAGGAGGTACAAAAGTGACCCACCTTTTCTATATGGATGATCTCAAGTTATTCGCCTCCAGTCGCTCACATGTTGTGGAATTGCTAAACATCACTTGTGATTTTAGCAATTCTAATGAAATGGGCTGGGGACGGATAAGTGTGCGGTCCTCCATGTCGAAAGGGTAGGGTTGCTAACTCTGAGGGCATAGACATCTATGCCCATCAACATAAGGACCCTTTCCGAGGCTGAAACATACCAATACCTGGGTATGTCACAGAACATAGTATCGATGAGGCGGATATGAAACAGTCAGTTTGCGATGTGTTTTATGCACGCTTGACAAAAGTGCTCAACAGTCTTTTGTCGGGTGTGAATAAGACACACGCATATAACAGTTGGGTCATGCCTGTCCTCATATATACCTTCGGCATGCTCAGGTGGACTCAGACCGAACTGAACGCTCTGGATAGAAAAGTCCGCACTGTTATGACGTCACACAGAATGCATCACCCGAGATCGTCAGTAATGAGGCTGTACTTGCCGCGGAAACATGGTGGGCGCGGCTTTTGAAACGCTCACCATGCATAATCGCGAAGTGTGCAGCCTCCGTAATTACTTTCAGGCGAGATCGGATGATCCATTCTACAGGGACGTCATTTCGTGTGATAAAGGGCTTACTCCTCTATCCTTAGCCAACGAGCAATGGCAAGACCCAGCAGTACAGTGCATTTCCGACCGGGAGGCCGTATGGAAGGAGAAGGAGCTCCACGGGAGGTTCTACAAGGCTCTACATGAGCCTTTCGTGAACCTGAGCGCCTCCCTCCACTGGCTACGTTTCGGTGACCTCTTTGGGAAACCGAGGGTTTTGTCTGTGCGATACAGGATCAGGTTATTAAGACCAACAATTATCGGAGATACATCCTAAGGATGGCGCCGTCGACATCTGTCGAGCTTGTCGCCATCCCGGCGAGTCACTAGGCATGTCATCTCCGGTTGTTCGGCGCTTTCTAACACTGGTATTTGCACAGACACAACCTAGTAGCCAGGATTCTCACAGGAGCTCGCTCTGAAATACGGTCTCGTGGATAGGAAAATGCCATATTATAAGTAGTTGCCGGAAGCCGTGCTCGAAAATGACCGCGCCAGGCTCTACTGGGACCGGGCCATCATCACAGACAGGACTATTCTTGCGAATAAGCCTGATATTGTGCTGATGGACCGGGCACAATCAAGATATTTTGGTCGATATTACCATTCCTTATGACGAGAACCTCGTGAGAGCCGAAACAGATAAGCTGACAAAATATCAGACCTGGCTCACGGGTGACCGACATGTGGGTGGTCTGCCGACCGAAATATTGCTATGGTCGTTTCTGCGAACGGGCTAATCGGTTAGCCTCTCGGGTCATCTGAGGCGACTGGGACTCCGTGACGGACCGCTCCGTGCTCAAATGCAGAAGGCGGTGCTCCTCGACACCGCCCGCATCGTCCGCCGGTTTCTTTCCCTTTCCCCCTAACCCTCGGCCGTTTGGTCTCCCCTGCCGAGGGCTTCCATTTGGTTGGGTTTTTATTTATTTATGTATTATTTGTGTTAGTATATTTAATATATATACATATATTATGTATTTTATTTACTATATTTCTTTTATATATTTATTCAGCCCAACCAAATGAGAATACTTTATAAATATCCCATAATAATAATAATAATCTTTTATTTAAATAAAAGTACAATAATAAAGTGAAGACTCTGATCCCCAAACTAGACAAGTCTGTATCTTAGGGATCAGCGGCCTCTCCCAGTGTTGTGACAACAGTATTTTAATCTTAATAACTAATTAAGTAACTAAACTTAACATTTTTAAGTAACTATATAGCTATTTAAATGTATTTATTTACAACTAAACATAGACTATAACTTAATGCGAAAAAAGTAATTAATATTTTATATAATCGTGGTATATTAAAATTAGTTTGTAAATTACAATTTGTAATGTAGAATAAATAATAAATATAGAACATATATAGAATATATTATTACATAATTTCATACAAGATATATTTTATTCATTATAACCTATAATGAATAAATAATTGCTTAAACAAAGATTGCTATTTATAATTTTATAATTTTATGCGACATACATTTCTTACACATTTTACAAATTATATCAGGATATTTTCTGTTTTACTATAATCAAGTGACAATAACCAATCTCGAACTTTAACTTTACACTCATGTCTGGAAGAGGATAAATATTTAGATTTCTATTTAGCTTATTATAAAGTACTGAGGATAGATATGAACTTTGTCGCCTAGAAAAGCAGTTCGACATCTGTCAATAAGCAGTACATCCGGTATTCTGCGTTTATTACAACAGATCTCAGGGTCATAAGGAGTTAGTGCATGTTTCATTAAGATCAATTGTTGGATGATGCTGACAGTCAGCAGTTTGCATTCTTGGTAAAGCAGATTTGTAGGATACCTGAACGGTTTAAAAGTCATAGTTAGGAGACATCTTTGAGCTTTTCTAATTTTATCATAAATGTTTTGCATGCTCCTCCCCAAACGCTATACAATATCCTATAATTGATTGTGCTAAGGCGTAGTATACAGTTCTTAATAAATCAAAATCAGCGATGTGCCTCAGCCTTTTAAATGTCCAAATAAGTATCCGAGTGCGCGATGAAATAAGGTCTATGTGTGGGAGCCAGCTTAGTTTCTCGTCTATAATTACTCCGAGATATTTAATTAATTTTGATTTCGTCATTTTAGGGCAAAGGCAAGTATCTGTCGACTGTAAACCACAAGAGTGTACTGTTAGTTGTATATCGTTAACAGTTTGGGTGTTGGTTATATGGAACTGCATATAGGTGGACTTAGATATATTAAGAGTCAGTAGATTCTCCTCAAGCCAATTTGCTACAGTTTGAAGGCCCTTCATTGCAAACTCCTGGACCTCAGGCCAAGTCTCTCCGTAGAAAATTAAGGCTGTATCATCAGCATAAGTAAATAGCTTGCCTTGAGTTAGTGTCATTGAGCACAGGTCGTTAATGTAAACCAAGAAGAGACTTGGTCCCAGGATACTGCCCTGAGGGACTCCAAACGTAACACAGGCGTCTGAGCTAATAATTTTTTATTTTACTCTCTGCACGGTCACTTAGAAAATCCTTAAAAATGGAAAGGGCAGAATCTCTTAATCCAATTTTTTCTAGTTTGTTTACAAGAATGGGTATCGAAACGGTGTCAAAAGCCTTTGCTAAATCAAGGAAAATCCCTACACACTTCTGTTTATGTTCCAGTTTATATGTTACAAATTCAGTCAAGTTACGAACAGCATCTTCGGTACTAACACCCGCTCTGAATCCGAACTGCATATTAGATAAGATATTATATTTGTTTAGAAATTTAACCAATCGATTATTAAGCATCCTTTCTAAGATTTTTGAAAGAGCAGGTAGCACAGAGATTGGCCTGTAATTCTCAACAACGTCCCGAGCCCCATTCTTATAAACAGGATTAATGAGAGATCTTTTAAAAACTTTTGGAAAGCATCCTTGTTCAAAACAGATTTTAAAAAGGGTTGTGAGAGGCAGAAGTATTTTATCCTTGGTCATTTTAAGGAAGACAGCAGGGATGGAATCTCAACCAATAGCACATTCATTTTTAAGACCCATCAATATTGTTTCAACTTCTACCTCGTCAGGAGAATCGAGGACAAATGAATTAAGCGACCAGGGCATAGTATTAACATTAGCAGGTTTAGCACCGTTTGCTAGGATTTTATCAGCTAAATTTCTACCTAAAGTTGAAAAATAGTAATTAGCTCTCTCCACTGAGTCTGTAGTATTTTCACTGATCAAATTTTCAGCGTAATTATTTTTAGTATCACGTCCGGAGATGGCTTTGATTGCAGACCAAGTTTCTTTACTGTTCTTTGCATTTGCCAAAAGACTTTTTTCATATTGGCGCTTGAGCTTACTTAACAAGGAATTGCAGTAATTCCTATAACGCTTATAAGAAATTTGAATTATTTCATTTTCAGGATTCTTTTCATTTTTGGTGAAGTTTATCGCGGTGACGGATGCACTTATCAGTCCAGGCGTTATCCAAGCCTTAAGCGATCGTTTCGCTCTAGGCAGCTTAATTTTAACAGTATTTTTTTTTATAGCAGAGGTTAGTATATCGACAAATTTTCGGCAGCATTGTCTGCATTTGAAGTTGAAGATATAAAAGAAAAATCAGCAGACTCTATAGATTTGATGGCATCATCATGATTTATTTTATCAATAAAAATATTATTAGGCTTGCGTTTGGGGTTCAGAGAAACATTTGTTAATATTAAGGAGTGATCAGTGATTACACTATCGAGTATCATTATTTGAGTGTTTAATACTGTTTTCACCATAACATGGTCTAAACAATTATTAATACGGGTGGGATAGGTATGACCTGGTAAAAGACCTAATCCTGCAGTTAAATTTAAATAAGGTTCACTGTCTTTGTCTTTATTGCCTTGTATAATATTTATATTGATATCGCCTATAGTAAATATGTTACTAAATTTTAAGGGACAAATAATTTTTTCTACAGAATTTAAAAAGTTGTCAATATAATAATAGGAGGGTGATCTATATACCGCTAATATTACTATATCTGAATTTATTTTAATCAAAAGATAGTTACCACCATTTGGATCAGGTTCTGTTATTATACAATCAATTGAGTGTTTAGAATAAACTGTTATACCATCATTTTGAATTGGACATTTTTTTGAGAAATGACATTTGTAACCTGGAAGGCGAGGAACAGGCTTATTAACATCAAGGCGACATTCTGTTAGTATTATAATATCCGGTTCAAATGAAGTTGTGATATGTATGCCATAAAGCCATCCAGGTTTTTATAAACGCTACGTATATTTTGTGCAATGATATTCAAAGAATAACAAGATTTCTGACAATATCATTGCACTTTAAAACATCGCACACAAAAGATGAAGCCACCTAATATTATCCATATCTGATGTAATTATATTCTGTAATTCAGGCATTTTAAAGAGAAAAATTCATTATCACATCTATAGTTGCGAATTAAACAATAGATATTGAGAGCCATCCTACAAATTGTTCGAGAAAACCCATGTACTGTAAAATATACAGTACGGTTAAAATAGTAATGAGAAAGTATGTCGTATCGTTCAGTAAAGAATATATAATGTTATATATATAATTAAAGAAATAATCGATAAATATTTGATAATAGATAAAGTCAGAGTAAGTAGTAACCAAATTTCTCCCGTAGATCTCATAGAGTCATTTTTGGCCTCGCAGCTTAGTTAAATCTGACTCAGAGTCCACTCTGATATGTGGTTTGCCCTCATCTTGACGTAGATATGTACGTCCGTAGGAAGTCCAGCAGAACTTATATCCATTCTCCTGCGCAAAAGTTCGGGCTAAGTAGTTGAGGCGCCTTGCTTTCTGCGTTAAATGTTCAGAGATAAATATCGGCTTCTGTGACCCACCTAGTGCGAGATGGTTTGTGTTTAATTTATTTGCGCTATTTTTTGTGTTAAATTTGCGCGCATTTTTCAAGAAAGTTTCTTTCTTTATGGTAGTTGTAAGGTCGACGATAATATTTCCGTTACCAGTTTTGTTTTTAATGCGGAACACGTCTTTTATTTCTGGCTGTTGAAGAGGCACTTCTAGGACCTTAGCAGTTTTTACAACAATGTCGCACAAACTTTCTTTGGATTCACTGGGTCCCACAGGGATGTTTCTAAGCTCAAGCTTTGATGCCACTATAGTTGACTCCAAGGAGCTTATTCTTCCTTCAAGTTCAACGATGTATAGTCGGTCTTCCTTTCTTTGCTTTTCGAGGGAATCAAATTTGATTTTCATATCATCGTATTGTTTAGATATCATCTCGATTGATTCTTTAATATCTTTATATTGGGATAGTATTTCATTCACAGAGGATTGTACAGAGGACAATGTACTCTGATGTTTTACAATATTAGACTTAACTATAATTTCTAATTTCCTGGTTTCCTCCATAAATAGCTCCATACTAGAAGAATCAACATCTTTTTTCCTTAGGGTGACATTATCACGCTCTGAAGAAGGCTTTTCAGTAGAAAGGTCGGGGCAAATATTTATAGGTGTGCTCGAGCTCACATTCTTATTCTTGTTTTTCCGCTGGCGGTGTGGCGGAGGCGGCGTTTGAGTGGCATTCTTAGTATTAAATCAAACTCAAAGTACCAGGCTCCCAAAAGTTTGCTGGAGTTTACAGAAGCAGTCTCGCTGCAGGGTCAGCTAAGATGGTCAGTGATCGACGATTTCTTACAAAAACTCTTTCCGTCCAACTATCATAGACCCTTGAATGCACGTAATAGCCGGAATTATGTGTGCGTAACTCGTGTTAGTAATGAATAGCACAATAGTGCGACTTACGCGTAGTAGATGACAGAGAGAGGTGTCGTGTCGAATTGACGTCTCGTTTTCTCTTGTAGAGACGATAGCACACACAGTGATTCACTCACAACCACTACGACAGATAACTTAATGCAAAGGCGCAGTAGTATGTCACCTGACTACTTGCAGCTTAGCTCCTGGCGGTTTATGCACTCCTATTTTTTAGTATCAAATTAAATTATGTAAATACTAATTTAAAATTCAAAAAATAAAGTATCGTGAAGTAACTAAAAAGACGTCCAAACTAGGCGCGGTCCGGGGGGAGAAGTATTGGGAGGAATTGACTTAATTGTTTAATAGTGATGGTAGAACTTGAATTTATCAAACGCTATTTACACAAAAACTTGAATACTTTTTTAGAAAAGGCGATATATATGCTTAAAGTGCCTGTCATCGGGGTGTAACAACGGTCTAAAATATGCACGAACTCTTGCTTCTAACTGGCGCTATAATAGCAGTCATCTATTGTCATTAGTTATTAATGCCTTAGCGGCTGCAAACATCCTCCAATCGAAAAACGTCCTACCATAATTATATATCGTTCAGACAAAACGAAATAAAATTAACTTTTTAACAATTATTCTCACTCTACTAGCTCACTGTAAAAATCTATGTAAGAACTTTTACGACAGCGACTACGTAAAGTTTATATAAGTTACGTCTCGAAATATTAAGATTGCCGCTCGCACTCGCAAAATATCATAATCACGAGCGTTAACATTCTCACTGTCGAATGCGAGTCACAATGTGCGATGGTCGATATCGATGACTTAATAAACTCGCACTCATGAATTGTGTTTCCGATTATTGTCACTTGTTGGCGCTGTTTTTATTCCATACAAATCGTAGTTAACGTTTTCAGCATCGGACTTGTAAAAAACTCGCATTAGTAACGCAGAGACCCTTTTTACTGGAAATGAGGCATTCCATCTTAGTCCTCAGGGGTGACAAAGAATCTGCATTTTAATTCCAAATCTATGGGCCACAGCATCCACTTACCATGAGGTGGACTGTTTGCTCGTTTGTCACCATTATTCTATTCTATAAAAAATTGCATTTTTTATCAATGATGTGCACGTTTTTCACACACTTTTTTTTTATTAGCCGAATTAGCTAATAATATTCCTAAAATGTTCCACAATTGCAACACAATGCTGTGAAAATTTTCTTGTCTAATACTAGTTCTTTTGTGATGCAGGATGTTTCACAGGATGAAATTGAACAATTGATAATTAGTCTAAAAACTGAGTCTGGACCTGGATGGGATGGTATTTCGGCAAAAACAATTAAATCTTAAAAAGATTACATTGTTCCGCCACTTACGAAGCTCTTTAACCAATGTATAAAAGACGGTGTATTTCCTGATGCATTTAAGAAATCAGTTGTACTGCCTATCCTCAAGGGAGGGAAAAGAGACTATATCAATAATTATCGCCTCATATCAATACTTTCTACTTTATCAAAAATCTTTGAAAAAATTATAAATAAAAGACTTAGAATATCTAGAAACAAGTAAATTACTGTCTGAAAATCAATTTGGTTTTAGAAAATTTAAATCTGCAGAAGAAGCAGTAAGAATGTTTGTACATTTCGTTGCAATAACTCTTTCCCAGAACTTTTAGCAATTATGGAGAAATTGGGCATCAGAGGTACCCAACTCCAATTGCTAAGCGACTACCTACACAATCGCACCAGTGCACCAATTTTGATGATATTTTGAGCGACGATTGCTGTATAACCCGCGGAATTCCCCAAGGCAGTGTTCTGGGCCCTACCCTCTTTTTATGTTATATTAATAAACTCTGTCAAATCAATATTCTTAATTGTAAGGTTATGTGCTATGCTGATGACACCACACTTACCTTTTACGGTCAATCTTGGGAAGAAGTTTATTCTGTTGCACAAACTGGTCTTAATACAGTCCAACAATGGCTTGCTACACATTACCTATCTTTAAATGCAACCAAAACTAAATACATTCTCTTTTGTATTAGCACACCAGCGTTAAAAGGCCAAGAGAACTTAAACTTATATGTCCATGATTGTTGTATACCACCGCTTATTTCCTGTACATGTCGCTCTCTTGAAAAGACCACGAACACAAAATACTTAGGTGTTATAATAGACCACAGACTTTCTTTCGAAGAGCATATAAACCACATTTCTTCCAGAGTTCGTAAACTTACATACATTTTTATGCAGCTTCGTCATCTTGCTGATACCAGTATCATAAAAAATTTTTATACTGCCTTATGTCAGTCTATTATTAATTATAGCATAACGTCTTGGGGTGGTGCAGCAAAAACCCACAGATTAGGTTAGAGCGTGCACAAAGACTTATACTTGAAACATCTTATAAAAAACATAGATTATTTTCAACAAATGAACGTTACAAATTCTGTGAATTGCTCACTGTACGTCAGCTCTATATTCTTGCGACAATATTATTAAATCATACAAAAACGGAATATAATACATCCAATCCTGTATTAAACAAGACTTCCTCATATTGTATGCACAATACCTGTTACCAACTTATTATTTGCTCTAAGATTTTTCAATTACAGAGGTCCAGCCCTATATAATTTTTTCTTCTTTGTATATACCTAATAAGTAATTTTTACACAGTTTCTCCAAACTGAACAAGTATATTTTAATGTTATTTTACTACGCGTAGCTATATTGATAAGTGTTTTACAGCAATATTACTTCTGTTGAGGGGCCTGGTGATCCCATAGCACAGGGCAACCTAGTTTGTGCACCAATCTCCCACCTAGATCTTATTTAGCTAATATTTAGAGCTGTTATTTAGTTGTATAGTTCATTGTTACTAAGTTTATTGAGATGTACTGATCATAATATGTGGGAAAAAATAAATACCAATTATTATTATTATTATTTGGGATATTTATAAAGTATTCTCATTTTGTTGGGCTGAATAAATATAATACATAATTCATAATTCATTTATTGCATGTCACAAAGTATAAAGTTGTTACAATATATATTTACAGAGCATGTGACACCCTGTACGGGCGTAGTATATTTAGACGGAGTTTAAATGTTAATTAATATAGAATTAAATTAAATTACAATATTTACAGTACATAATCTATACATTATTATTAATTAATTCATTAAATATCAAACTAAATAATACACACATTTATTTTAAAATTAAATGTTAATAAATATTTTTCATCTCAACTATTGGTCATTTTTCATTCATGCAAATAAGATTTAAAATTTTGATGAAAATATTAACAATGTCAAATAAGTAAATAGAAATAATTAATTTTGTCAAAATAATAATAAGTGATCTTACTTATATTTTTCGAAATTTTAAAAATATTGGTCTTGAACCAAATAGCGAGACACTTTAATTCAAAATTTCAATCATATTTCTCCAGGAATAAAAACTGTCAGTACGGAATCACTATACCTTCTAGGTGCCCCGTTGTTTTTCGATAGTATTAAACCTGTTTTAAAAACAAAATTTGATCAGTTTTTAAACCACGTTGATAAATTGTATAAATTAAGCCCCCACATTGCGCTTACTATCTTAAAATATTGTCTCCTTGTACCTAGATTTACATACTTACTCCGCTCGAGTCCAGTCTGGAAATGTTCGGATATTTTAAAAGATATTGATAATAATCTTAAAATAGCAATAGAAAAAATTCTAAATTTAACTTTAAATACAACAGCCTGGACTCAAGCTACTTTACCTATAAAATTTGGTGGTATTGGTGTGAGAAATCTTTCTAGCGTTGCATTGCCTGCTTTCCTTGCTTCCGTGCATAGTGTCAGTAATTTATGTAACATAATTTTAAAGAATAAAATGACCTGTGCTTTGCTACGGAGGCAGGGCAGACATGGCAAACGCTCTGTCCCGGCGAAAATGTTCCACTGACAGTTAATCAACAAAAACAGTGGGATATTCCGTTGGTACAGAGGGTGCAGAAAGATTTGTTTCATAATTTCCATAGTGACCAAGATCAGGCCCGCCTTCTAGCTGTTTCGACTAAGGAATCTAGTCACTGGTCACACGCTTTACCATCAAGTAATCTCGGCACATTACTTTATGTTGAAAGCTTGCGCATCGCTGTAGGAATCCGACTAGAAGCGGCGATTTGTCAACCCCATCAGTGCCCCTGTGGTAGCAGCGTCGACAAGTTTGAGCTCCACGGACTTTCTTGTAAGAAAAGTGCTGGTAGGTTTTCACGGCTCGGTTCTTTGAACGATGTCATCCGAAGGGCTCTTGTCTCTATAAATATTCCCTCGGTTTTAGAGCCTTGTGGAATATTTAGAGACGATGGCAGGAGACCCGACGGTATGACATTGGTCCCTGGGGAGAGGTAAAGCCCTAGTGTGGGATGCTACTTGCGTGACACTGGCGGCCTCTCATCTCAGGGGTACCTCGTTTAGAGCCGGGGCGGCATCAGAGGCAGCTGAACTGAGTAAGTGGCGCAAATATGAGTCTCAGAGAGATGAGTGCCATTTGCTGTAGAGACTATCGGTCCGTGGGGTCCACGTGCGGTGAAGTTCTTAAAGGAACTCCATCCGCGGCTGGTCGTTGCTGCTGGTGATAAGAGGGCTGGCTCTTTTCTCGCTCAAAGGCTAAGTATAGTCATACAGCGGGGAAACGCAGCCAGCGTTCTTGGCACGATACCGCGTGGAGTAGGACTGTTTGATAATTAAATTACTAGTTTTAGTTTTTTTTTTATTATAGTTTTTAATATTGTATATAATAAAATATTGTATATTATGTTATATAAAAAAATAATAAAAATTTATAATTTATCATTAAAATATTCATTCAAATCATAATAGCTTTTTACAATAAGCATTTTCTTAAGTACTATTTCAAATTTACGACACTGGAGGGCTTTTATAGTATTAGGTAAATGGTTGTAAACCCTTAAAGCCATGTAGTAGGGACCATTTTTAAATATTGAGAGATGTGCGGTAGGAGTAACCAGGTTATAACCACGGTGACGTGCGCCGTATCGATTGGGTCTATCTCCAATTCGTAGAAAATAATAAGGATTTTTCCTAACAAATATATAAAAATATATAAAAGAAATATTGTAAATAAATATACATAAATATATATATATATATATATATATATATATATATATATATATATATATATATATTAAATATACTAACACATTAATACATAAATAAATAAAAACCCAACCAAATGGAAGCCCTCAGCAGGGGAGACCAAACGATTGAGGGTTAGGCGGAAAGGGAAAGAAACCGGCGGACGATGCGGGCGGTATCGAGGAGCACCGCCTTCTGCATTTGAGCTTGGAGCGGTCCGTTACGGAGTCCCAGTCGCCTCAGATGACCCGAGAGGCTAACCGGGATTAGCCCGTTCGCAGAAACGACCATAGCAATAATTTCGGTCGGCAGACCACCCCAAATGTCGGTCACCTCGTGAGCCAGGTCCAGATATTTTGTCAGCTTATCTGTTTCGGCTTTCACGAGGTTCTCGTCATAAGGAATGGTAATATCGACCAAAAATATCCTTGACTATGCCCGGTCCATCAGCAAAATATCAGGCTTATTCGCAAGAATAGTCCTGTCTGTGATGATGGCTCGGTCCCAGTAGAGCCTGGCGCGGTCATTTTCGAGCACGGCTTCCGGCAACTACTTATAATATGGCATTTTCCTATCCACGAGACCGTATTTCAGAGCGAGCTCTGGTGTAGAATCCTGGCTACTAGGTTGTGTCTGTGCAAATACTCAGGTTAAGCGCCGAACAACCGCAGATGACATGCCTAAGTGACTCGCCGGGATGGCGACAAGCTCGACAGATGTAGACGGCGCCATCTTTTGGGATATTTCCGATAATTGTTGGTCTTAATAACTGATCCTGTATCGCACAGACAAAACCCTCGGTTTCCCCAAAGGTCACCGAAACGTAGCCAGTGGAGGGAGGCGACTGTGTCTACGAAAGGCTCATGTAGAGCCTTGTAAAACCTCCGTGGAGCTCCTTCTCCTTCCATACGGTCTCCGGTCGGAAATGCACTGTGCTGCTGGGTCTTGCCATTGCTCGTTGGCTAAGGATAGAGGTAAGCCTTTATCACACGAAATGACGTTCCTGTAGAATGGATCATCCGATCTCACCAAAGTAATTACGGAGGCTGCACTTCGCGATTATGCATGGTGAGAGCGCTCAAAAGCCGCGCCCACCATGTTTCCGCGGCAAATACAGCCTCTATACTGATGATCTCGGGTGATGCATCCTGTGTGACGTCATAACAGTGCGGACTTTCTATCCAGAGCGTTCAGTTTGGTCTGAGTCCACCTGAGCATGCCGAAGGTATATATGAGAACAGGCATGACCCAGCGTTATATGCGTGTGTCTTATTCACACCCGACAAAAGACTGTTGAGCACTTTTGTCACGAGTGCATAAAACACATCGCAAACTGACTGTTTCATATCCGCCTCATCGATACCTATGTTCTGTGACATACCCAGGTATCGGTATGTTTCAGCCTCGGAAAGGACGACCACCGCTGGAAGACCACCGCCCCGACATCCATTTTGAGCGCGCGACATCCCTGATTTGAGTTCAGGTGATGATTCTCGCTCAAAATGGATATTAGTGTCTGTTATAGTGGTAGACACGTGATGGGGCGGTATTTGCTCGGGTCTATGGTATTCTGGTCTTTAGGAACCAAATGAGTGATCCCAGTAGTGAAGAGGCTCGGGAGCGACTTCTGGTCGAGGGCCTCTTGAAACTGTCGGGCGAGCACAGCGTGACACACCACGAACCCCTTCAGCCAGTAGTGACGCAGCCCGTCGAGGCCCGGACTTTTCCAGTTCGAGGCCCTTCGGACCGCCTCAGCTACATCGTCCGGCGTTATGATGATGAGGTCCATGGGTGTAGCATTCGTACACTGACTCGCCACAACTTCCGTCCAAGGGCCCTCACTGTGGTTTACGGGCTCTGACCACAGGCCGCGCCAGAATGCGACAGTGTCGGCCTCATTCGGTGCTTGGCCCGTTCCACGTACCATTGGTCGCTCCAATGATTTATAGAGCCTTTTCTGATCACTCTGGTAGAGACGATTCTGGTTGAACCGTGTCAAAGCTCGGTATATCGCCGAATCCGCTTCCCCCAAGCAGCGATTCTCTGCTTCAGGTCGTCTATGCGCTCCGTCAGTTTTTGCGTAATATTCGGCTGGGACAAACTTATATTTGTCCCAGCAAACGCCATTGCGCACAATTCTCGGTCTATTATTACCCGACCTGAAGCTTGTCAGTCTGTCGATGAGGGCTGATGAGAATTGAGTCCGTCTCGCAAAGGTCCCGGCTGGCTTCCAAATAGGTCACCAGCATTGGATTGAGAGCCCTCACGACAGCCCGATTCCGCTTGCTTAAGGGTATGCGGGGAAGTCGCGGTCGATTTTCAAGAGGCGTACTGCGCGTTTCCAAAATAGTCTTCCAAAATATGCTCCTCATTTGCACTAGCTTGTGGGAGACTATTTCATCATCGTCTGAATTAACCACAACTGGAATATCCACGGCGGTATCCACGTGTGCAGATTGCTCTGCAATTAGTGGCGCCGCATTACCAGCTGTAGCATTTTCATCCGATGAGGGAACAGCCTCACGTCGTAGTCGTTCGAGTTCGGCGTCACCAATTATGTTGGAGCGCAGGATGTACCGAACTCGGTCTGCCAGGTTTTGCTCCGTTACATGAACAGATGGCTCCAGCTTTGCGAAAAAGCCATGCATACAAGCCCGATACGCTAACATTCCAGTTTCTTCCCCTTTTGCCCTAAAATACGCTCGCAATGCGTTTGCGTTCATAATTTGCGTCAAACGCATGCGACGTGTTCCACCAGCGGCGGGTGCCGCTTGCCGAGTCCGAGAAGACCCAGCCGACACCAAGCCTTCTGGTGGGGATGATGGATGCGGGCGACTACTAGGGGGTCTTGCAGCCCCCCGCGCTTGACTAGCGACCCGCATGCTGTCGCGTCCAGTGCCAGCTCCAGACGCGCCCTGGCGACCTCCAGGCAGCGGCCCTTTGCGCACTCTTTTTTTGTCCATCATCCATTTTTTGGACTTCAATTAACGGGAGACGCCCAGGCCCGGCACCGTTTCATGGTTCGACCATATGCACAAACGGACCTTTGCACCCTCAATTTTGCCTAGGCACGGCGCTCACACCTTTTGGCAGGGCGCTGACTGATTGCACCGACGTAACAGTTTTGTCACTTAACTGTTACGTCAGCGGGCGATGGGGTCGTCACTTCCCTACGCCTCATTATTATTTTTATAGGAGAGGGGGCAAACGAGCATGCGGCTCACCTGATAGTAAGTGACTACCGCTGCCCATGAACAACTGCAAAACCAGGGGAATTGCAGATGCGTTGCCGGCCTTTTAAAAAGGAGTAGGCTCTTTTCTTGAAGGTCCCTAAGTCGTATCTGTCCGGAAAAATCGCTGATGGTAATCGATTCCACAAGGAAATTGTGCGAGGAAGAAAACATCTTCTTAATCGCACAGTGGTGGACCGCCAATTATCCAGATGGTGTGGATGGTATCGGGAGTTCTGCCGCGATGTGCGTTCGTGAAATTTGGCGGCTGGAATTAATCCGAACAATTCCTCAAAGCACTCCCCGTGATAAATTCGAAAGAAAATGCAATGGGATGCAACATCTCGTCGCAGCGCCAATGAATCGAGCCGATCGGAAAGGACTCGGTCGTCGACGATTCGAGCCGCTCTGCCTGAATGCGGTCAATTGGAAGGAGCTGACACTGGGGAGCCCCAGCCCAGAGATGGGAACAGTATTCCATGTGAGGTCGAACCTGCGCCTTGTAAAACTGCAGGCGTTGAGCCGGCATGAAATACTGTCCCGCTCTGCTGAGCACGCCAAGCTTTTTAGAGGCCAATTTGGCCTTCTCTTCCAAGTGACCACGAAACTGCACGTCACTCGATATGTCGATGCCGAGGATTCCGATACTGGCTGAGGCAACAAGAAGAGTGCCTTGAAACTGAGGAGATACGACAAAAGAGTTCTTTTTAGCGGTAAACGCGCAAACTTGTGTCTTCTGAGGATTAAACTGGACTAGATTTAGTCGCCCCCAATCCGAGGCTTTGTTCAGCAAAGACTCGACTTCAGACACAAGTTTGTTCCGGTACTCAGCGACGTTTTCCCGAGAAATATTAGCACGGCCGGTATATAGAGCACCACCAGTGCTGTCATCCACATAGCAATGAATGTTACTGGTTTGCAACATATCATTGATATGCAGAAGAAACAGCGTTGGTGATAGCACGCAGCCTTGTGGAACACCAGCGTTAATAGGCATAGTCGGGCATGCGTCTACAACGATGATGCTCCGATCTGCAAAATCTGGTGATCAATTGCACAATTTCTCGGAAGCCCATAGGAAGGAGCTTCGAAGAAGCGCTTTGTGCCAAACCCTATCGAGGCTTTCGCAAATGTCCAAACTAACGGCCAATGCCTCCCACTTGGACTCTACTGCCTCCGCCCATTTCGACCCCGACGAAAACCGTATTGGCGGTCACTAATTAGATGGTGATCCTCAAGGTACCGCATGAACTGGCAGTTTATAATGGATTCCACTATTTTGGAGAACAAGGAGGTGATGGCGATAGGCCTGTAGTTGGACGGTCTGAGCGGTCGCCTTTTTGGGGATCGGGTGGACAAAGCTGTCTTCCATGTTTCAGGACTACGCCTGGGGTAGGGTACCGGAAAAGACTTAGATGGTGCCAACCATCCGGGCACACGTCCTCAGCACAATTGGGGGATTCCGTCAGGCCCACTCGACTTGTGGATGTCCAAGAGGATGCTTTGAACCGAGCGCTGTGAACCGCATCCGGCATGGAGCATTCATACCGCGGGTTGGTCGGTGTGTTCCCCGTTATCAAGAGTCGAGTTGGACGCAAAAGGGGAGCCTAAAGGTCGGCTTTCTCTTTGCGGCGTGGGCCAGTGAGTCGTCCTCCTGTACAGAGATAGTAGTGATGGCTACAGAAATTCCCTTGGACAGCCTTGCGAGAGACCAGAATGCACGGTTCCCGAAGGAAGGCGAACTAGTTTCTCGCCAACTCTGCCGATATGCTCTGACTTTGCCTCGGCAACTTCTTTGAAGGACCTGAGGCAGTTATACTTCTTTTTAAGCATGCTGGAGTTTACATCCCAAGCCGCCTCAGCCCAGGCCTGATAACACTCCTGCTTACTGCGTAATGCAGTCTTACAGGAGCGACCAAACCAAGGCTGAGATCTGCCTCCGATGGGTACCACAGATGATGGAATAAATAGTTCCATTCCCTGTAGCACCACATCAGTGATAGAATCAGCAACAACGTTGGGGTCATCCGGCGAGCCCCAAGGTGGGATGCAAAAAAAGACCGCATCCCGTCCCAATCGGCCGACCTATAGTGCCAAACACGGCGGCAAGTTGCAGATCGCAACTGCGATGAGAGCGTGAGTGGTACCGTACTCCGGATTAGACAATGGTCCGAAGGGCCGAGAGGGGCATTGACGGAAACCTGATATCCGTCCGGATGAGAGGTCAGCAGAAGGTCCAACAGGGAAGGTGTATGATACTCCACATCTGGAATCCGCGTAGGCGAAGTAACCAGTTGTGTCAGACCATATGCCAAGGCAAATTCATAAACAGATCTCCCCGCATGATCGGTTAAACATGAACCGAGCCATTCGGCGTGGTGGGCGTTAAAATCGCCAAAGATCACGATCTCTGCGGATGGGACCTGTTGTAGCAAGGCGCCGGTATTCTGTGAGGTCGTGGTACTAACCCGGCTTGAGCCGGCCAAAAACAAATTAAAAATAGGTTGGTAGCGATCACCTCATTCCCAGAGGTTATTATCATCAATAAATTCCAAATATTATAAGTTATATAATTAAGTTTTTGAACTTGGAGCAGGTCAAATTTTGTATATTTTCTGGGATTTTCTTTTAAAAGCGTATATATCGCCCCAAGAATGAATTACTGATTCGGTGGATTCGAGTAACTGGTACTACTAGCTTGTGTCTGTTCCTAGTATTTACAGAATGAATATCACTTATTTTTGTAAAACTTCTTTTATTTTGTGTACGTACATTACATTTTCATAAATGTTTTGAGAGGCCAAAGTTAATATATTAATTTCCTTAAATTTTTGCCGGAGCGACTTTTTAGGTTTTAAATCATAGATTACTCTTATAACCATCTTACAACAAATATAACAATATAATTTCAGTGTCAGTCGCGTGTCCCCATAGCAAAATACACGAAATATCTAAAGTAAACAAGTCTGGCTGTTTCAACACTGGTAAGATTTCTAATTATTTTACAGCATATTGCGCAGAACTAAGTCTGCTTGCTAATTTTGAATAGTGATATTCCAAGAAAAATGGTGGTATCAACAAGACTCAGTTTCTTTCCATTTAAAATTACATTATTAATTAAATGTTTGACATTTGGAGTCATGAATTCCATACATTTCGTTTTAGTGCCATTTAATTGGAAATTATTGACATTAAACCAATTTACTAATTCAGATATAACATTATTTACTTCATATTTTAGTAATAGGTATTTACACCATGTAAAAATCAAAAAATATTTATTTATGAAAATTTTGAAAAAGTAAACGAGAAATATTGATTTCTATTTATAAAAAGGAATTATAAAGGACATCGGTCACGGCCCAGACATGCTTTTCAATTTTAAGAATATTTTTTTTATCTGTGCCTAAAATCTGCAAAACGCTGTTCGCCATATTAAATACCATCGTGACGTCACTGGTTTGAAGAGAACTAGCTAACGTGCTGTGTTATTTCGAAAATTTTCAAGTCATCATTTCGAATTTTATTGAAAAGGCATCATGGAAGACGGATTCGTAAGAGCAGAAAGTACTAATATTTATTCTATTAATTCGAATCCGTTTAACAAAACCCATAATCTTATATTGTGTGTAATTTTCCATGACATTTTCCAGCTAAAACATGCAATAATCTTTATGACATTTGAAATCAAAGCGAGTTTATTACTTCGCTTTTAGCACTAACGAGATATATATTACAATAAAGGAACCACAAATTTATGCTTATTTCCAGTGTTCATTTTACGAGTATGAATGTCACTTTTTATTCTAAATAATGAAATATTTCTATAGACATAAATAATGTTTGAATAGATATACTGCGAAGTAATTCAACCAACAAGAAACCCAGCGGATCTCTTTTTCCAAAGATACATCTATATCTTTACTACATATAAATAAAATTGTGGTGTCTGTCTGTAATATCGAAATAACTGCCTTTTGAATTAATTGTAATGGCGTATGCCTCTCAATGAATGTGGAGCCAAGTGAATGGTATCAGTATCAGATTACTGAATGCAGACCACGGGCAGATGCTGAGTGGACAAACGGAAACTGCCGAGTTTCTGCGTGGGATCTCATGCACTTGTTTTAAGCACAGAATTTTGAACTTAGTTTTATGCGAGTCCTGTAAGCGATAAAACATCTTTGTAATTAATAATTTTCCTGCATAACTTGATTAGCTTGTTTGTGTTTATCCGTGTATGCGTAGATATATGGATGTAAAGGAGGCGAGAGAGGTGTGCCAGGATCGTGCCAAGTGGAAGTCCGTAGTCTCTGCCTACCCCTCTGGGTGACAGGCGTGAGTGTTTATGTATGTATGTTTATCCCTGGTGGTAAGATAGATACTCTTTGGTCCTTAGATAGATCTTTGTTTACACCAAATTTACACTGTAAAAGACAGAGATATTGGAGTTTGTTATTTTTTGAAAATGCAGATGCTCCTAGTTTAGTTTCCCAAGTAGATGTTTTTACACCGCATCACACGGTAGCTTTATTTAGAAGGCTATTTTATTATCTAGCAGTGTATTCAAAAACTAAACATGTTGTATAATATGGCAAAATTATGTTATTTTATTTCTAACTGTAATTTGTGATTAACTTAATATCAGAAACTTTTATATCTGAACTCTATCTAAATAATATTTTCCATCTAAAGTAAACACATTACTTAATCAATGTTCTCAGACAACTTCGTCATAAAGAAAGATTAGCTCATGAATAATGAAAGACGAGTTGTAATTATCTGCAAAAATCTTTCGACATACTTCATAAACGGCAATTGGTTTTTGGCGGGAAACGATGACGTCATTGAGTGATATATTATTATAATACTCATAAATTCGTGTTTGTCAAAGTTATTGATAGAATTAGTTTAAGCTATAATCTATAAACATAACTAAAATTGAAGTGTCTGTCTGTAATGTCGAAATAACTATCTTTTTAATTAAAGATATAGAAGCAAATTAATTTTTAAGACATTTAATATTTTAATGCTTTTCCGCAAAGTAACGTTTGATTCTATTTAATAACTGCTCAAGGGTTTTTGCATGATATTAAGACATGAATAAATCTTTTAAAAATGTATCTTTCTATCTACATGGCTATCTGCTTGTCTGTCTGTCCCAGCTAATCTTCGGAATGGCTGACCTGATTGTAATGAAACTTTCACAAACAAAAGCAGGAGTGATCTAGGCTATATTAGAACTAAATAATTAGATATTTAAAAAAATTGATAAAATAAATGTTCTTTAAATATTTTAAATCTAAACATCCTGTCCTAACCAGACAAAGCAATAAATATCATCATCATCATCATCATTTATCACAGAATACCAGCGTAAAATAGCAGCTTAATGCTGCTGTGTTTCGTATGGTGAGTGTAGAGAACCGGAGACCCTTTTTACTGGAAAAGAGGCATTCCATCTTAGTCCTTAAGGCTGACAAGGCATCTGCATTTTGATTCACTAGACGAGGACAGACGTAGATGTCTATGGGCCACAGCAACCACTTACCATCAGGTGGACTGTATGCTCGTTTGTCACCCTATTTCTATAAAAAAAATCATCATTTCAGCCCTTCACAAGACCACTTGTGATCATAGGCCTCCCCCAAGGAATGACCACAAAAATATGCATGGACATTATATTTCGATAAAACTACACAAGTTTTCTATGTTTTATTAAGCATTTGGGTAGTACACTCATCAATAGGATTATCTGTCCTGTCTCCACCTGCCCGGCTAGCATGGGCGGGGGACATTTTATCCCCGGGGAAAGGATAAAATGTTTCTCCCCTCGTTTAGTTTATCCACCCTTTGAGCATGGGCACACCGGTGGATATAATATCCACAGTAGATAAAACGGGGATAGACTTATCCCTGCAATTATCGCCAATATAAGAAAACTCCAAAATACTTTAAAATTGATGTTTACTCTAAGTCACAAAATCATTATTTTTTTCTGTGCTCGTGATTTCGACACTTAAAAGTTTTCGTCGCAAACTACATAATAAGAATTATAGCGCAATTTTCGTTTTCGTCAAATAAAATTAACACGGAGAGGTTAATATACATATTAAAATGAACGCCAAAAAGTAAGTATACTATCACATAAAATGTTGTAAAGTACGAGTATCTATTGTTTTAAGAAAGCGAAATGTAAACATTAAATTTTCTCTACAAATCTTTCCGTTATAAATAATTGATACTATTTATAACCTGTTCGTCTATATTTATCGCCAATTATTTAACAGTTCTTTTTTTTTCATTCAGATCAAGAAGTAACAAAACACAAATTAATTTGTTGATCGACTTTATGTCGACTCACAACCACCTTGCCACTGGAGAGTTCACAGGGCCCTTAGGAGCCAAAAGGGCAGATTCCCAGTGGCAAATTCTCAAGGAAATACTAAAAGAGTATGGGCCAGACAGAACAAGTGATCAGTGGAAGCAAGTTAGTCCATAACGTATTACATTTTCGTGGTAAATTCTGTAAGTACACAAAATTAAAATTATATACACTAATTTTGACGGCGAGAAAGTAGAGTACTTAAATATTCTTTTATTTGCAGACTTGGAAAGATTTAAAAAAAGGTGCGCGTACTGAGAATGCAGCGGCAGCTCGTGGACGCAGCACCACGGGTAATTCAGTAACAGTACCGACTGTGTCCGAAGTGGGCAAAAAAGTATTAAGCATTATTGGGTATGAGTCTTCTATCGGTATTGGGCCTGAAGAGTCTTCTATAGGCCAGGCAAATGTGTGTACTTATTTAGTTACAATATTTTGTCTTGTGTAACTTTGTCTTTGAAAGCATGTAAAGCTTATGTTTCTAATTTTATAGCAGGAGAACATTGAAGCGACGGTGGTGAAGCATGATACCCAATTAAATTTATTAAGTCTTCCTGTACCCACCTCCTTCGCAGACAACCTGGAAAATATTCCACCAGCCCCTTCTACAAACCATCCAGCCCCATCCACCAGCTATCCCACAGCCCAAAATAAAAAGGCACGGTCGCATGATGCATTCATTCTCCTCCAGCAAGAAAATAATGCATATTTACAAGTAACAATTGTTTTTTATTTCATTACTAATTGCATGAATGCTATAATTCCCTTCCTGATTAATATTGTTCTGCTACAGTCAATATAAATTAGACCTTATTTTTCAGTATAGATGAAAGGCTCAAGAGCGCAACAACCTTTATGTGAGCAAAATCGATTGCTTCATGCCCACCTAAGTCATAGAAATAAACTCAAAAGGATGAAAAGGTAATCATACAAATAAATTTTAGTTGAAGTATGTATTTATTAATCCTTGTCTTTTGTCGAGCAATCGCCAACAGCCTGGTTTGATCCATAGATGTGATGAGAGGATGCGCCTTCACTTGTTACATCTAAGTTGTCCATTGGTTCTTCCATTGGAATTCTGCAATATACAAATTAAATTAATAATGTTTATCAAAAATAAACAAACATTCCAATAATAATTATGTGTGATGATATAATGTATTATGTACATGTATTTACAAAACACACCTATAATGTAGCATGATATTGTATAGTGTTGCACAAGCATATATTAATTGAAGCCTTCTCTGGACTGTAGTGGAGTACCCTGTCAATGCCTATGCTTCGAAATGTGCCTTTGAGGTACCCATTCGTTCTTTCCACACAGTTTCTCACTTGGCAATGCCATTTATTATATTTTTCTGCAGAACTATTTGGTGCAGCTTCTAAATCTGGAGTCATCAGCCAAGGCTCTAAGGCATAGCCCGAGTCCCCTGTAAAATATTTGTTTCTATTAATGTTGTATTATAATATAGGTGTCAATTAATGCCTGTTTTTGTCTTTCAGATTTTCACAAAGATTAAAATTTTAAAGATGGAACATGAAGGATGAAAAATAAACAAAAAACAAAGTATTAATGGTGGTAAAAATTAATATTCTAATCAAACAAAGAATAAACAATTGTATGATGATGTGTGTTGTGTTATTTTTTATTCTTAATATTATGCAGATTAGCCTTTTAGATGGCTAACAAGATTTGCTAAAGAATTAACATATATCTTAATTCAAAATTTTGAATTGTAACTTTATAAGTTTGAAAATTTAATTTAAAACATACCTAAAAGATAGTATTGACCAATTTTACTTTCATACATACGTTTCATTTCCAATTTAACTTTGGAATTGTTAAATATAAATTGATCGTGGACTCGCCCTGGATATCGTGCATTGATGTTAATGATACGGCACTCAACATCCACAACCTGTAACATTTTGTCATAAAGTCTTAATAGCGCAATGGTTAATGGGTTTCTATAACCGGGACGACAAAAATAACAATAAGACTATTGTTGTACCTTTTTCTAGTAAATATTAGTCATGAATATAACACTAATAGTTTTATTTAATAAAACTTGATTATTAAGGTTTGTGAAAAACTAGAACTTGTTTATCCTTACCAGTTGAACATTTATTGTAGACCGTCCTTTTCTATTCTTGTATTGAACCCCAGTCGGGAATGGTGGGGGAAATATATCGACATGGGTGCAGTCAATAGCTCCAAGAATATCTGGCAAACCATGCTTCGCAAGGAATTCCTGTAGCTACATTTTTCCTTGCTTGTTCTACTCCCGGAAATGATATCCATTTTGGCATAGACTAAAATTAAAATGCAAGTAAGTATATGCACTGAAACCTGTTCTATTTACCTACAAAAGAGGCTAATTAAAGTATATTGTCGCTTACATTATAACAATAGCTCCAGTAACTTGAGTCAGGTATTTGCTAACTGTTGTTTGAGCAACAGCCATTCCATGGTCTTGACCCGTACCATCTGGTAACTACCATCTGCCAAGAGTCTGATAGATGTGAGTACCTAGAAAAATATTAAATTAAGTTAGCCACATGTATTGATTGTAAATATACGATATGTTTGCACAAGGTGATTGTAATAGATGCTTACTTTTATATGCACTGGTAGTCCATCCGCAGCATTAATAGGCTTTAAAGCTTCATGGAGTTCTTCACAAATATATAACACATTCTTTATGCATCGGAAAAGGCGTATAAATTCGTTGTCGGGGAATTCAAATGGATTACTCTGATCACGTATCGATCGCCGATGTAATTTTCTCTCTTGTTTTTCAATTTCTGACGTGAAAATAATGCTAAAGTAGACTCGAGACATCTTTTTAGAATCAATATAAACTTAAACCCACGTCCAATGAACATGGATAAAATTGTCCTTTCAAATGTCAAAATAGCACATGATTTTTTATCCTTTATTTGGCCCCATGCTACGGACGGGGATATATTCACTCGTTATGTCAAACGGGGATATACTCTCCTTTCCCCGTTGCCGTGCAAGCTGGCTTAGGATAAGATAATTTTATCTCTTGTCAGTGGATATAATCGGGGGGTAAAATTTTTGTCCCCCGCCCATGCTAGCCGGGCTGGTGGTAAGCAGTGATGAAGCATTAGGTGAGACATCGCACTGTCTTAGCGCAACAAAAGCCGTTCACTGTCATCTAATCTATGCCGTAAGCGTTACGAACGACAAAGCAAACCAATTAGTTCTCACGCGTGGAATCCATTACAGCCTATAAAAATTCACTGCTGAACATAGGCATCTCCCATAGATTGCCTCATAGGAGGGATTTTGCCATAGTAGCCATGCTTGGCATGCGGGTTGGCAACCGCAGTTTTTATTACTTTGAGTTGTTATCAGGAAGATGCTGCTGCCCATCTCCTGTTTCAGTTCCCTCTGTCGCCTCTAACGACACCCCGACGATCTGGGGTAGTGGATATTCTAACACCGCCACTTCACGGTGGAATATCGACAACGAAAGGGTGTAGATTGGAGACCCGCCGAGCGTCTTAGAGAATTTTACCAACATAAATTGCACATGTTCAAACATACTCGAATCAAATCAGACGTCAAGCTCTGGACTACAACCAGATCTGTCATCTGGATTGGTTCAGTTTCATATGTATTTTATTACTGTAAGTATTCATTACATATTAAATTATAAGTCATAATTTTACCAAAACTTTGACTAGATGACAAGCTTGCATTTTTGGATAAGTATCTTTCTAAATAGGGTACCTATTTAGAAAGATACTTATGCAAAAATGCATATCCTTCCTTCTTTCCTTCTTTTTCTTTTAAAAAACACGTTACCTCCACACTTGGGTTTCTCTTTTGTATCGTGAGGGCAGTTTACATACATAAATTTCACAAGGACAAACATCCAGGCCCGGAACAATTATTTGTAAGCCATAATACTTGTTCCGTGCGGGATTCGAACCCGCGACCCTTAGCGCTGCAATTCATTTCTAAGCTACTGCGCCACGGAGCCGTCATTCCTAAATTATTTTTGTTGCGAAGCGGCAGTTTATTCACTGCTGTTCCGCTTTGAACTATACGACTAGTATTAGGCTGCTAGGCATTCCATCTAAGTCCTCGGAGGTGACTACGCATCTGTAGCCTTCTTTGTTTAAAAAAATGATCTTTGATAATTATTAACCACGTAGACAGTTCCATTTTGGTAGATTAGAATAGAACAGAAGAGTATGGTAAAATTTTCGTATATGTCTACATTCAGCAGTGGACTTCTATGTGCTGTTAAATAAAGAAAAGTTAAAGATGTGTGCGTGAGTGTGAGTCGAGAAATTGAGCAAGGTTTCGGCGTCACATGAAATGTACACAGCGCTGTATTTTTTTTTGGTCTAAGATTGATCTATTTTTATTTAATAGCTGAAAAATAAAACTTTATAAGGGTATGTGTAACTCGTGACCGTTTAGAACCGGTGTATGAATATCCACTAGCCATTATAATCCCGTTGGTGTTGCAAGAGGCGACAGAGGGAAACTGAAACAGGAGAGGGGCAGCAGCATTTTCCTTTAACAGTTTAAATAATAAAAAATTGCGGTTATTAACTTGCCCGACAAGCGCGGCGACTTTGACAAATACCCTATAAGGCAATTTATGGGGAGCAGTTGACATTTATAGACTGTAATGGATGGATGGATGGACGATGTAACTCGTGAATTGCATTGCTTCCTCAATAGGTATTATAAGAGGTGCAGTTGCTACCTGACGTTGTTGCTGATATAGCTTATTAGTAGCCTCTTAGGGGCTATATTGCCTTACTGAGGATAGACTCACTCTCAAAGAAGTCAAGTACTCTATCGATCGAATGACCTAGAAGTCAGTCATGTATGAAAACTATGTGGTAGGGGTGTACGGATTCCCATTTCTTACTTCCAGTTGGCGTTTTAAGAGGCGGCTTTGGGATTTTTTCTTATGGAATAAGAGCGAGTACACATTAGGCGTTTTAAGGCACGCGCTTTTAGTAACGCGCGTTTTAAAAACAATCTAATCCGATACATCACTACACATCCCAACACGCGCGTCTATTAAAGCGCGCCTCAGATGCACCCTGTCAGATATTGGTTAGAACGCTCGTTGCGCGGGCGTTAACCATAGATAATACACTATATACCAGGGAGCGATAACCGCGCGCTTTTAGATACATGGGCCGCCATTTTCTTGTACATTTGATCACGCGCTTTCGTGTAAAGTGGACGCACGTTGACCAAAATGTGGATCGAGCATTTTGATACGGATTTCTTTATCGATGAAATCGAAAAGCGATAGAGACTCGCCCTGCTAACGTTCTTAGAACGCCATGTTGAACGCAGTGTACGCACGCTATCAACGCGCGCAGAACGCAACTTACGCGCGCTGGTATTTTGTGAGAGCGTGGTCCTTCCCCGGTCAAGCTGACCCATTCGTGCTACAACAACCATAATACAGCTGCAGCGTGGCTCTACCACGTATAAAAGAAAATAAAGAAAAGAAAAATGCCAGAAAAATATTAGTGCTTCCGTTAGATGGCGATATAACCATCTTGTATATGATATGACATATCTGTAAGCCGGATGGAATCATCTCCAGAATATGTCCGCCCTTATGCTGATTAACGAATGAAGTATAAGCGATCAAAAATGGCGGAATATTTATTCCAAAATACAGAGAGTGAGAGCGACCGCGGCGAGTCATTACATCTTAGTAGATCTCAAGAGTGATAAATTTTCTAAATATTTATCTATAATCACAGATAGATGTAAATGTACCACAGCATCTACTGTTTCATTAGTAACACCTGTTTATAAAAGTGGAAACAGAGACGATATAAATAACTACCGTCCTATCTCTGTCCTACCAGCTTTGTCCACAATTGTGGAGGAAATCTTAAATACTAGGATATTGAACTACTTAAATAAATATAATATCTTATCAAATCAACAATTTGGCTTTAGAAAACAACTTTCCACGGAAACGCTGTTCTCGCATTAAGCTCTTTAATCGTAAAAAAAATCGATAATGGCAAAAAGTGTATTACAGTATTTTTAGACCTGAGAAAGGCTTTTGAAACAGTCTCTATTCCTGAGCTTTTAGTGTTTTTGGAGCTTATTGGCTTTAGGATACTTCTCTAAACCTGATGCTCAGCTACCTACATGAGCGCACTCAGCGTGTTCATGTAGACTCCGCGTTGAGTGACAAAGAAAATGTTATTTTCGGCGTCCTTCAAGGTAGCGTCTTTGGGGCTACGCTGTTCTTGGCTATAGACCAAGAGCAGCGTTAATGAGCTGATCAAACTTTCTATTCCTCACGGTCATATCTTCTCCTATGCTGACGATACAGCTGTTACTTTTCGGAAGACACTTGGGAGGAAGTGAAATACGTGTAGAATCGGGACTTAAAACTATAGCAGCCTGGTTAAATAACAACCTACTCTCATTAAACACTCATAAAAGAAATGTAATTTGTTTCGCTATTTACAATTCCACTCAACCACCAGCCAACTTCAGCATTAGAATACACACTTGCCAAGACATCCTACTTTCTAGCTGTGACTGTGCTGTTATTAATAGAGTAGACAAAACAAAATATTTAGGTGTTGTTATTGACCAGAGACTGTCTTGGTATAACCATATTGAATTAATAACTGGCCGCATAAGAAAATTAATGTGGATTTTCAAAAAGTTAAGACATGTAACAACCCCCGAATTACTGAACAAAGTATAATATACAGCACTGGCTCAATCTGTTCTCACTTATTGTATCCCAGTATGGGGAGGAGCTTTAACAACAAGATTCCTTGAGGTGGAGCGAGCTGAAAGAGCCCTGCTTAAGGTCTGCTATTTCAAACCATACCGATTCCCCACTACTGACCTTTATAACTTATCTGGTGTCTTGTCAGTTCGAAAGTTATATATTTTGTTCTTATTGCTTAATATTCATAAATCTACCAGGTATGAACATGACAAGACCAACCAAAGAAGATACGACATAGTTCTATATACCGATCGCTGTAAAACGACATTTGCTTCAGTACAATATGAGAAAAGGGCAGTATACTTATATAATAAAATAAATAAAATCTTAAGCATATATCCATTGGATAGCATAGAAGTTAAAAAGAAAACAATAGAATGGTTGAAAACTTTAAATTACAACGAAACCGAAACACTTTTAGAAATAATTACTTAACTTGTTATTCGTGATTAATAATTTACTAAATACACCAAAACTCAACATGCACACACCACATACACATACACTACACAATCACACAACTAACACCTACAGATATTTTATAGTAAAATACTATAATATAAGTTTTACAATAAGTCCAAAATCTATGTGTTACCCAAGTTCTAAACACTAATTTATATAAATGAAAGTAGGGAAGAGCGGAGCCTCCTAACTCAAGTTTCCTAACTTAAAAGGAGTGTTCCAACAATGTATTTAATTTTAAGTATTACTGGAGCGAATATAAAGATCTTTGATATTTTTTTAATCTACTGTCTGTCTGCATGTTTGTCACTTTTACTTGCATAAAAAACTTGTCACAGTGGTTCAGCAATATCTTGGATTGTACATTGTACATTAATTTAGACTACACTAGTAAGCAATCACAATGTATACCTAGTTCGACATTTCAACATCAGTTTCTTTGACGCAAATTAATAAGATGTCGGGCAAGAGTAGGTCATTAATTAAGTGAGGATTTTTCAAAGCTTCATTTTTGCACGGCTATTCAAAGGGGCTGATAAGTCAGATACATCCAAACTTCTACACATTCAGACCTAATCATTGTACATGCAATATAAACCTAATAATACATAGTACATGCGATATAAGATATTTTTATAGAAGGACTAGCAAGCCGGCTTGGCTTTGCTTGGGTAGGATCTATTAATGTGACGTTATTTAGATATAAGATAATCAACTATCATATAAATGAAAAAAAAAAAAAAATTGTTTAAAAAATCTTTAATTATTCGGGAAAAATATAACTTAGATTACTCCTGAGATTGTTCTTTATCTGTACGTGTAGTTTCATTACAATCGGTTCAGTCATTCTTAAGATTAGCTCGGACAGACAAACAAACAAATTTTTTAAATATGGTTATTCATGTTTTAATGGCATGTATATAACCTCTTTAACTATTTCGATATTACAGATAGATTTCTATTTTATTTATATGTTTAGTTATACAGCAGTTAGACACCGTTTGACTGATCACCGTGAATGTTGGCATTGGTGTTTTTCAAGGGGAAGGTTTTTATGCCATCCACTTTTTTTTATAGGAGAGGGGGCAAACGAGCATACGGCTCACCTGATAGTAAGTGACTACTGCCGCCCATGAACAACTGCAACACCAAGGGAATTGCAGGTGCGTTGCCGGCCTGTTAAAAAGAAGTAAGCTCTTTTCTTGAAGGTCCCTAAGTCGTATCGGTCCGGAAAAATCGCCGGTGGTAAATTATTCCACAGAGTTGTCGTACGCGGAAGAAAACTCCTAGTGAAACGTACAGTGGTGGACCGCCAAGCATTTAGATGGTGTGGATGGTATCGGGAGTTTTGCCGCGATGTGCGTTCGTGAAATTTGGCGGCTGGGATTAATCCGAACAATTCCTCAAAGCACTCCCCGTGGTAGATGCGACTTTTTTGTAACTCACCACTAGGTGGCGCTGAATATTAATTTCTATACCGTTCACCGATCGCCATGAAAGTTGGTATACTTGCACAGTCAGGACAACGTCTTCCGGGCTTTGCTAGTAATTTATCTATATTTAAAAATCAATTGCTGTCCAAAAATCGGTTGCTCGACTGATTGTGATGATATTTTTTTTGTGTGGATGGTTTAGATTCACAATTGGACCCGGTAGATGGCGCTGTTGTCGAGATCCAGAAATCACCCGTTCGAAGCTGGGGCGGATAGCTAGTATTTATATATAGAAAACAGATGGTACGACTCCTTTTCTGCGTAAGAGTTAGCGTTTTCCGGTCTCTACGATATGGAGAGCCAGTATAATTACAAGTAGGGAGGCTTTTTTTGTTCAGTAGTGGACCTTTACAAGCTGAATTGGATAGATGATCACAAGTTAATAGGTATTCAATTTTAGTATTCAGAGGTGACAACATATCTGTAGCCTTATTTGTTTGAAGCTGGCTGCAGGTGTCCATGGATTGCAGTAGGTCTCATCATCAGGTGGACTGTAAGTTAAATTGTAACTTTAGTTTTATAAGAAAAATAATAATATATGAATAGCACTGCTAGAATAAACCGTGTAGTGGCGGTGTTAGAACATCCACTACCCCATATCGTCCCGTGGGTGTCGTAAAAGGCGACAGAGGGAAAGTAAAACGGAAGATGGGCAGCAGCATCTTCCTGTTAACAAATGAAAATAATAAAAAACTTCGGTTACCAACCCGCCTGCCAAAAGTGGCAACTATGTCATAATCCTCCCTATGAGGCAGTCTATGGGAGAGTCCTTTGTTCAGTAGTAGACTTTGAAAGGCTGTGTGTATGGAAAAATTGCTAGACTAAATAGTAAATGAAAGAAAGAAAGAAAGAAACGTTTATTTAACCAACACATCATTTAGATGCATAGAAATTTGTAGTACAAATTACAAATTGTTAAAAGTTCTGTCAAAAGAATTCCGCCTCAGTGATCTGTGGGGTACCACAGCACTGCTTTATTAAATGTATTTATTCTTCCAACAGAAAATGATGAGCGCGCGACTCCTAGCGACAATTGGCTTTCTGCTGGCCCTGGTTGCGACAGGGGGCAGCATAAACTGCTGGCAGTGTGGACAGTACAGCGACGGCGTTGGGTCCATAACGCCTTGTAACAATAGAAGCGCCACTCGTCTGGCGGAATGTCCACCAGCGGCGAAGTATTGTATTGTAAGTAGCCAATGGCCTCCTTGTTGGATGTATTGGGAGAAAATAGAGACGGTATACGTGGTAGAGCCAGCTATATTGTAGTTGTAGTACGAATTGGTCGGCTCGACCGAGGATCACGCTCTCACAAAATTCCAGCGCAAAATAGCAGCTTAATGCTGCTGTGTTTCGTATGGTGAATATAGAGAACCGGAAACTTTTACTGGAAACGAGGCATTTCATATCAGTCCTCATGGGTGACAACGCATCTGCATTTTGATTCTTAACCGAGGATTAATGTAGATGTCATGAGCCTTCACTTACCATCAGGTGGACTGTGTGCTCGCTTGTCATCCCTACACTATAAAAATAACGGGAGTAGAAACATTTCCGTGACAGTGCCTTAGCGATGAGTTGCAGCCCTAAGGGTCGTTGGTTTGAATCTCACACGAATTAAGTATTTGTATTGTCTACAAATAATTGTTCCGAGTCTGGATATTTGTCTTTGTGAAATTTATGTATATAAACTGCCCCCAGATACAGAAGAAAATCCTAGTGTGGAGGTTACGTTTAATAAAACAAATAAGAGTAAAATTGAATAAACATTCTCAACAGTAATAGCTGAGTACTTCTAGTTAAAATGTTTACTACTAGGAACAAAATAATAAACTTTTGGTAAATCCAAATGTGCCTTAACATCCAGACCTGGAATAATTATTTGTAGGCCATACAAATAATAGTTCCGTGCGGGATTTGAATCCATGTCCCCTAGCGGTGCAGCTCGTTGCTAAGCCTACGCCACGGAGACTTTACATTATTTTTAACACACATATTTTTAATAAATTATTTTTAAAATTACTATCTCAAAGCTGAAGGTAGCTCGGGTTAACTATGATATCAAACAAATCAGTCCACTGTGACTATGGGTACTATAAAGCACCCCAAACTTAGGAAATTAAAAAGAATCTAAATATATACAGCTACAAATCAGTATAGTTGGTTTTATTCGAATGTCGATTTAATTCAATTTTTAAAAAGGCGTGATCTGATCTGAGAGATGACTACATATTTGTGCTGTTTGCTGCAGAGACCATAGGTACGTGGGTACACGTGCGGTGAAGTTCCCAAAGGAACCGTATTCGTGACTGGTGGTCGCTGCTGGTGATAAGAAGACTAGTTCTTTTCTCGCTCAAAAGCTAAATATAGCCATTTAGCGAGGAAACGCAGCCAGAGTTCTTGGCACGATACCGCGTGGGATAGGAATGTATGATGATTTAAGTTTTTAGTTTTTGTTATTCAATTATTATTTTTTAATATTGTCTATATTTCTATGTAATGTAAGTTAATAAATTTTAAATAAATATGAAATTTCAATGGAAATCACATCAGATCAAAGGAGTTCGTTATCCAATTACAGGGTACTATTGGCCGCCGTCATGTTGCTCAATGACATCATTATGTTCTTTCAAAATCAAACTGCTTGGAAGTGGAGCGAGTTAATTTGTGGCTGAAAGGCGTCCTATAATGTTTCCCGAACTCTTTTCTTTATTCGTTTACGAATCTTGAGCTAAATAATTTTATCCGCAGAATTTTGAAGTTTTAAGAGTTGTTATTGATCTTCGCATCGATAACAGAAATAAACAGAATATTTATTCGAAAAAAAAATTATGTTAAATAAAATGTCGAGCAAAACAATTTTTTTTATAAAATTACAAAGTTACAAAGGAACCTACAGTCCACCTGATGGTAAGTGGCTACTGCAGTCAGTGCCCACCTGCATCCAGCTTCAAATAAAGAAGGCTACAGACATTGTCGGCATTGTCGCCTCTGAGGACTAAACTGGAATGCTTCACAGCCTGTACATCCGTAAACATCAGCCGTAACACAGCAGTGCTAGTACCTACTGGTAACTACTCTAACTGGTAACTACTCTGGTAGGGTAACTACCCTGACGGACTTCTAAACAGAAAAGGAGTCCTACTACATAGTAAAATAAATCCATCCATCCTTCCATTACAACCAATAAAAGTCTCCTGGACATAGGCCTACCCCATAGATTGCCATACTTACCACGTTATGCGAGCTGGTTGGCAACCGCAGTTTCTTATTATTTTGAGTTATTATTAGGAAGACGCTGCTGCCCATCTCCTGTTTCAGTTTCCTCTGTCGCATCTTACGACACTCACGGGATGATATGGGATAGTAGGTGTTCTACATCGCCACTACACATTAGTAAAATAAATACAATAATGAAACATGTAAACGTACATTTAAATTCAAACCCATTGAATTTAAATGTAATCCTCGGCGTTGACATATCGAGTGACGTGCAGTTTCGTGGTCACTTGGAAGAGAAGGCAAAATTAGCCTCTAAAAAGCTTGGCGTGCTCAGTAGAGCGGGGCAGTATTTCATGCCGGCACACCGCCTGCAACTTTACAAGGCGCAGGTTCGGCCTCACATGGAATACTGTTCCCATCTCTGGGCAGGGGCTCCCCAGTGCCAGCTCCTTCCACTTGACCGCATTCAGCGCAGAGCGGATCGAATCGTCGACGACCGAGTTCTTTCCGATCGGCTTGACTCACTAGCACTGCGTAGAGGTGTTGCATCTCTTTGCGTATTTTATCGCATGTACCACGGGGGAGTGCTCTGAGGAATTGTTCGGACTAATTCCAGCCGCTCAATTTCACCATCGCACATCGCGACAAAACTCGCGATACCATCCATACCATCTGGATGATTGGCGGTCACTGTGCGATTTAGAAGATGTTTTCTTCCTCGCACAACTTCCCTGTGGAACCGATTACCACCAGCGATTTTTCCGGACCGATACGACTTAGGGACCTTCAAGAAAAGAGCCTACTCCTTTTTAAAAGGCCGGCAACGCATCTGCAATTCCCCTGGTGTTGCAGTTGTTCATGGGCGGCGGTAGTCACTTAACATCAGGTGAACCGCAGGCTCGTTTGCCCCCTCTCCTATAAAAAAAATAAAATATTTTACCTTTCTTTATAACAAATTACAATTAAAAAATAGTATTCTTACATCTTTGCCATATGGTGGCTGCGTAAGACAATCCATCATCCCGAGGGTGTTATGTAAAACGACTATGGGAAATGCCAAATAAAATATGGCATCCGAAGGCGGTATAACCATCTGGTTTGTAGTATACGTAATATACACAGACCGGTGACGGGCGCAGCACCAACAATGCGAGACATCTGGCACGTGCCATGTGCAACTGGAAAGGTCCATGTTCGAGAATGCACCTCTCAACATTTTAATCAAATACCAATTACATTTCTCTGTGAAAATTGGCGGCTACAATTGTAGAACCTGCCTTCACCGCTGTTCCTTCCTCCCTTGGATGCAGAAAGATGCAGAAGTTTGATAGCCCGCATTTTCGTGAATGCATCACCGGGATGCAGTGGATTACGTTCCCCAAGTGCCCTCAAAGTTACGATGGGAATACTGCAACTACGAGTATGTACACTCAGTTTCATGGTTTCCAGATACCGCACTCTATGAGAGTGCTGGTCACTAATAACAAGCATCTTCAGATTTTTGACTTAGTTGGAATATGTTAGTGGAGAATATTATCAGTGTTGATAGCATGTGTTTTGTAAATAACAAAAATACTAACGGCTCCGTCGCAGTGGCTTAGCATGGAGTTGTGGCGTTGAAGGCCGTGCTTTCAAATGCCGCACGGAACAAGTATTTGTGTGGCCTACAAATAATTATTCCGGATCTGGATGTTTGAACTTATATAATGTGTGTATGTGAACTGACTCTATAATACAGGAGAAAATATTACTGTGAGGTAACGTTTAAATAAAAAAAAAAAACAAAAAAATAAGAAACAAATTATGATAGATTGCTTTTTGTTACAGAAATATGTAAGCGAGCTGACTGTCGTACGAGATTGTGTGCCAACGTGCACAGAAAAAGGTAATCATAAGAAATTGTATCAAGGGTTGTTAACCTACTGGAATAAATGTAAAGAAATTTAATAGTACAAGTTTCACTGCTATCGAGTGTGGATTTTGCGTTCAATACCCAAATACTCAAACGCTGATCAATTTTAAGATGCCGTTAAGTCTCAAGCTATCTCTATCACTTTAAGTCAAAGTGACTGTGACACCACGAGAACGACATCTTAAATTTGTGTAGCGTTTGAGTATTTCACCATAAAAATTCTTTCTCTTCTCACACAGAGTGGTGGGGCGCCCGAACCTTCTGCTGCGAATCTGATGAGTGTAATTCTGCATTCACACGAACGCCAACAACTGCCAGCGTTGTTGCAGCTATCGCGTTAGTAGTAGCAATCGCTCGCTGACCGCTTGCTTGAACATGCTCTTTTGTTCCTTTTAATTCACCAATGAGTTCAAAGTTAGAAAAACAACATTAGTCAAATTTAATTTATTACAGCCTAAAAACGTTCTAAATCTGTTCTAAAATCACAGTTAAGGATATCTATAAAAATTTCATATCTTAACCCAATAAAAAGAAGATTTCAAACTTTCCAATCTTTCAATAGTTATATCGTGATTAGACTTTTCACAGAGTATGTAATTTGATAGTTCTAATATTTCCAGACAATTATTGTATGACTTTGTTCATATTTTTTCGTGAATTTAAACGAGTAGTTAAGTTAGCGAATTAAAATTGTTACTCGCATTATATTCGATCTTTTTTGGGCTGTAGAAAATTAAGTAACATGAGACTTATTACTTACATATGTTTGAATAAATTTCAAGGTCAATTGTTATAAAATTTGAAGTACTCCAAGTATTTGTTTGCTCACGAAAACTTTCTTAATATTTATTAAAATTCCTTAGGCGTTATCCTTAGCTACATCCATTATCATTTTATTAACAAATAAGATCCTCAGATTTATTGCAATAAGTTCTCGTAATATTTATCTATAATTTAATTCATAACTACATAAATGTTGCCGCAGTTGCCCCATTTCATCCCGTGGGTATCGTAAGAGGCGACAGAAGAAACTGAGAGCCATCTTCCTGAAATTAACTCAAAATAATAAAAATACTGTGGCTGCCAACACACTTGCCAAGCGTGGAGACTATGGCAAATATATCACATGTAAGCCGTAATAGTAGGCTGTGATACATATGTTATGTATCCGACAGTACTTCCCGTACAGTTCGATACATAATATTTAAAAAGGAACCTGTAATCTCCTCTTTTAATTATTTCTACCAGCCTATTTCCAAAATGGTATTTTAGGAAATCATTGAATTATGAAATTTGACAAAAAATTTCATTGCAAAGCTTCCAAATTTGTCAATTCACCTTTTAATTGATCGCCAGTATTTCATTTTTAATTTTAAAAATTTCTTTGTAAACGTATTAAAAAATTAGACATTCCATTTTATATTGTATAATTAATTTTATGTAATTAATATAAATGAGATAAAAACAAACGCTTTATAGAACTTTATCATATATGGACATCAAGATACTAAATTATTCTAAATTATCATTAACTTATATTAATAGTATTATATATGATATAGATGTTAGTAGGTACGTAGGAAATAAGGTCTAATTATTAATTATAAGGATATAGGTTAATAGGATGTAGGATATAGGAAATAATGATGAATTTTTATTATCTACTTCGATTGCTTTCTAAAGCATATATTAAAAAATCTAGTCTGATTATCAAGCTTAATAGAACATAATTCAAGGCTTCATATTGTTTGAAAAATAAATTATAGATATGCACCAGTAAACAGTATACCAAAAATGTCACACACAAACTCATATCTCTCATGTAATGTGTTATTTCAAAATTGAAGACAATACATAGTCCAGGGGACAAATCTATATTGAACTAAGATGCAGAAAATGCCATCGTATGATTTTGGAATTGTAATACTGATCAATATAGATAAATTTTCATTTATAAAAAAATACATTTTATATAAATGAAACGAGTACACCAGGTTCAAACAAAGAAGGCTACAGATGCGATGACAGCCCTGAGGGCTGAGATAAATAAAGCCTCATAGCAGCAAGCCTATAATTATATTCGCTTTTTTACTTGATTAGATTTATTTTTATTTTATCTATTAAAATAAATCAAATACAAAGCTTAAATTAATTAAACATGATGTCGCAAAAACCTAACAAGTTCTATCTATGTTTCAAAATGAGTTTGAGGAATAAAGAAGTACGAACGAAAAGAAAACAAAGCGAAAGTTAACTCTGTATATTTTTTCCCACAAGTTCCTTATTACATAATTGCAGTTCACTTCATATAATAGTTTAATTTTATGTTACGTTTAAAGTAAATTTTATACATAACAATTAATTCTGCTATTTTTATATATTTTATATCTTTAAAATTTGAGTAACAATAAGTTTATTTATTTGAATTACGATGGATTAAATGAACTTTAAATCAATCGCCTTTATTCCAAAAAGTAGTTTATAATTAGTTTATAAACTAGAAAGTTTGAGAGTTGACTTGTTTCACGAAAGAAGCGCCGCGAAAATATGCGAACCAAAATATAAAAATGGAATTCGACAGCAAATGTCAAATTTTTCGAAGATTGTGGCGCCGCGGCTAAGGGATTTCTTAAGTTAGAAGGACTCTTCTTAAAACATAGTTTAAGTCAAGACTATACCACTTTTTGTAATAAGATGGAATTATAGTTAAAATATACACACCAGCTTGTGTAAGACGTGTACAGAAAATAATATGTACATTTTTATTTAATTGGGCTAACCACACGTTTTTTTGAACAGTGGAATTATTTTTGAATAAAATACGCAGATCATCCTTTACTATGTAGTATTCTAAGTACAATTTAAATAGCAATACTATTCACTATCACGTACAATTTGTTGTTTTAGATTTTGTTCCTAGATAAATAAAGACCAATTTATAACTCAATGTTGCCTTTTATTTCTGTTGTACCTAATATACGTTTGTGTTTAATCTGTAAATCACTTTTTAGTAGTGACTTAGCTTGTGGCTACGTAGTCCCGTGAACATCGTAAGAGGCGGAAACTGAATATTATTTTAAATTGAGTTCCAAAGACTTCTGTGCCTACTGATAGATGGCGGTGTAACTATTTTATTTACGCCTGGCGTAAATCAGCCAGACCAGCGACCGCCAGTAGTGTCAAAATTAAAATTACATTATTATATGCGATAAAATCTCAAAAATCAATGTCATTTATCTGTAGTATTTAGTAAAAATAAGGAATTTTTAAGTAGAAAAAAAACTTATAAGTAATAAAAAGTAAAAGCCAACATCAAAGAACTAAATGGAATAAAATATATTTATACTATGAAGTCGGTGCTGAGACACAGTGTGTATAGAAGAATTAACGCCCCTACTTCAGAATGTGAAATAATTTTATTCTTTTTAGTTCTTCGAAGTCATCTTTTACTCTTTATTATAAGTATTTTTTTTACTCATTTAAGTGGACTAAGAAATGTCACAATCTCAATGTTGTTTACATTATTACATAAACATTTCAGACCCAATTTTGCCACCCTTTGTCAGGGACAGTCGAACTGAGAACCTTCTCCTTTCTTGAAGTCGCCTAATTAAGGTAGAAAAGCTAAAGACCCCTTAAAAAAAGGAATTATTACGTAGAAAAAACTTATCTATTAATATATAAAAATAATTTTTTGTTTGTTCGTATTTTATGCGCTGCCATACCGTTCATCAGATTGCGCCAAAACTTTATCAACTTATTGCTTGCACTTGTGAAAAGGTTATAGGCATATTACATCTAACTTACAATAGGTGGCGCGCGTATCGTACCGACAAATTTATTTGAAAGTTATACGTCACTCAACTTCAATGAATGTATATTCCTAATCTATATATATAAAAGGCAAACCTGACTGACTCATCTTTCAACGCACAGCCGAAACTACTGAACGCATTTCGCTGAAATTTGGCATACAGACAGTTGTATAGATTTTTGAAAATTCGCCCCCTAAGGGGGTGAAAAAGGGGTTAAAAGTTTGTGTGGAAGTCCGTCACTTTTAGAGCTAGAAGCCTGAAACTTTGTTTTTAGGTTAACGATTAGAAATAAACATTTGTGTCCTAGGGTTTTTGAAAATTTAACCCCTAAGGGGGTGTAAAAGGGGTTGAAAATTTGTATGGGGAAACAAGATTAGTTAAACTATTTTATTCGAAACTTCACAGGAGTACTCCTATCAATAAATTAGTAAAAAAAATGTTTCAGGCTCTTTCAGAATTCAACCCTTAAAAGGTGGAAAAGGGGTGACAAATTCTGAAAATCAACATGGGTATCGTTTTTATGGTTTATCGGGTCGCTGATTACGAAAACAACAACTATTTCAAAATCCAACGTAGCAGACGGGAAATAGAATAGAATAGAATAGAATAATTTTTTATTCAATATAGATTACATGTGCAATTCTTATTGAAAGTCATTTTTTACTTTACCACTAGTTCGAAAAAAAAACCTCTGTCCTGGGAAGAACCAGTAAGAAACCCAGCGGGACTTTTTTTTATTTAAAAAGTAAATTTTACATTAATGGTTGTACAAACTATTTAAATACAAAATTTATTTTAGAACCTGCTTGGAAGCGACCACCTCATTCCCAGGGGTTATTATCAACCATGTATTCATTTATACTATAATAACCCTTTTTATACAGTATCAGCTTAACAAAACATTTAAACGTGGTAAAATACCTACCATCATCCCCTGTGGGGGTGCGATGTGGTTGAAATGTCAATATGGGTGTCGTTTTATGGTTTTTTGGGAAATTAATTACGAAAATGGCATATATTATGGTTTGAAACCAACATGGATGGAAGGATGGATGGATGTATGTTTGTATGTAAAAATCATCATGGGTTGGGTGACTTGGGTGTCATTTTTAAAGTTTTTGGGTCGTAAATAACGTAAATGATATTGATAAATATTTTAAACTTAATTTATTAGAATAGAATAGAATATACTTTTATTGCACAAAAACATAAAACAAAATAAACAAGAAGATTTGTACAAAAAATTTGCACAAAATTACACCTGATCAAAAAAATAATAATATTAAATATTAAAAAACAATGAAAATAATTAACCAAACCAAATATATTTTTATACAAATTAATAAAATGGCAAAACCAAAAGAAATACTTAGGTACCTACCTATTTTGTATTGATCTTCAAGTTTCAATCCCTACCAATAGATGGCGTTGGTATCGTTTTAGAACGCGGTAACGTTGTGTTTTTTCGAACTAATATAAAGTGAATGGTGACTGAGCGCTTCAAGAATCGTTGCACTCAATAGCTCGTAGGTCCTCGCTTACGAGCCTAAATTCGTTGAAGCTGGCCGCAGGGCCAACAGCGTACACCTTCAGAAAAAAAAGCGCTTCAACCTGTACCACATACGGTACCTATTCACTGTTAACGGATATTTGACCAGACTTCGACTTTGTTTGCTTGCTTACGGTTTAAGATTTGCTTCCTGTTTCTGATTAGTTGCTTGATTTTGTCTTTCTTACAACCACTGTTCAAACTTGGAATTCGATTTGCTGTGTGATTAGGTATTGTTGATAGAAGTATTTTTTCTCACTGAAAAAATGACTACAGAAACTCTTAATATTAAAGGAAGAATGGGAGAACATACTGTCGTCTCCATTATAGATGACGGCGCCTGTTTGTTTCGTGCTCTTTCATTTTTAATGTACGGAACCCAAGAAAATGCGATGGTGGTGCGTTCACAAATTGTTAGATTTGTGGCAAATAATTGGCCTAGGTTTTCAGTTATGACCCACGACAGAAATGGCGATAATTATTCAACAGCAAATGAATATTCAGCCGATATGCTAAAAAATGAAACTTACGGTGGACTTTGTGAATTGGTAGCTGCAGGATTAATATTTCAGTTTCGGTTTGAAGAATATCGAAACGGTCTGCTATACACAGAGTCCGGAACAGATATATGTCCAGTAAGGCGATTATGATTTAGCCATGATTTATCTAATGGACATTTTGACGCCTATCTGCCTATTGTTGCGAAGAAAATTACACAGCGTCGCATGGAGGTACCTGTCGATGAGCGTGATCCTTTTTCAGAGCTTGACCATTTAACTGTTACATCTTTTGTAAACAGTGAAATATCATCTCGAACCAGCGGAACAGATAAATTTGTATCATCGACATTAAAATATGAAAAAAAGAAAAATAAAGGAAAGTCGAGATTTACTAATTACACAAGAAAAAGTCAATTAAAAAGTGCACAAAAAAGATATAGGCAGAATAAGCCAGATTCAAATCGTAAAGCTGTGTCCGCTTATCAGAAAAAAAATCCCGATGTACACAGGCAAGCTATTGCAAATTACCAAACTGCGAATCCACAAGTGACGATATGAGGAAAACATTACACTGCGTTTATGGAAAAACAAGGTCCATTCCGCTATGCAGTATGACCCTCATATTGCCTATAGAATTGACAGCAGTGTAGCCTTGGGTTCTATGACATACAAGTGTCAGTGGTGCAATGCGCTGAAATGGAAGGATGAGACACCTGGTATGTGTTGCAGCACTGAAAAAGTGCAACTTGATCGGTTGAAACAACTGCCTGAACCTCTCCTTAGTTTGATTAATGATCTACACCTAGATCATGATCATTTTATGGGTAATATTCGTAAATATAATGCCTGTTACCAGATGACTTCCTTTGGTGGTAAACAGGTAACAGCAGATGGTTTTTCATCGACAATTAAAAGGCCAGGTCTACCATTTAATTGGAAGTATATTATCAAAAGCCAAACATGACGCTCAGTGCCTTCAAATATATTTAGTAGGTAAAGATGATCGAGAAGCAAATATTCGATGTTCTAAATTTCCTAAATTAAAGCTAAATTTAATCAAACAATTGCAAAATACGCTGCATCAAGTGAACCCGTATATAATATACCCGTATATATTCAGAGGCATTCAAAGTTGTCATAAATGCTGATAAAAAACCACCAGAAGAACATAAAGGTAGGTACAATGTACCAACTACAAATGAAGTGGCTTTATTGTTAGTGGATCAACAATTTGATCGAAGGGACATCATCCTCGAGAGCCGAAGTAATTCACTTCAGCGTATTAGTGAGATATATCGAGCATATGATACGCTACAGCATCCATTGATGTTTTGCTGGGGGGATGATGGGTATTCAATCAACAAACCACAACACGATCCCACAACTAAGATGCCGTTTAATAAAACTGTCTCTTCTGCAAGTTTCTATTCGTATAGAATAATGATTAAAGAAGGAGAAGATAACTATTTAGTCAACTATCGTGCCCTTTTTAGTCTATATTTGGTGGATGAATACGCCAAAATAGAAACAGAGAGATTAAATTATATCAAAAGTAATCAATCCAAATTACGTGCTGATAATTACATCCATTTAAAAGATGCTATTGGACAACAAGACGCAGAAGCCAACCAACTAGGACAAATGATTGTCCTTCCATCATCTTTTAAAGGTGGACCTAGGTATATGCACGAAAGAACACAGGACGCTATGACCTATGTTCGGAATTACGGCCGGCCTGATTTTTTATCACTTTCACATACAATCCTCGCTGGGACGAGATAAAAGAGCAATTGCTTCAAGGACAACAATCTCATGATAGACACGATATAATTTCGAGGGTCTTTCGACTAAAGGTGAAAAAGATCATGAATTTATTGACAAGGGGCAAAATATTTTGTGAAGTGCGATGCTATGTGTACTCAACGGAATGGCAAAAGAGAGGTCTTCCACATATTCATATTCTTTTATGGCTTCACAAACGTATTACTCCGGATCAAATCGACAATATAACTTGTGCTGAAATACCGAATCTCAAACGTGACCCAGAGCTTCACGAAATCGTTAAATGTAATATGATACATGGTCCATGTGGAACTTTAAATCGAAAGTCACCATGTATGAAAGATAAAAGAAAAAGGAACTAGAGCAGATGAAGTTAAGGCTTGTCTTAAGAGATCCACTTTATGGCCTCTAATTAAAATCCTCAAGCTCGCGAAAAATATGTGGGTACACTTAGGAAAAAAAGAGTCTGCTGGTGGATTTGCGAATCTCCTACTTGAAATCGGCAACGGTGATTACCCGATAAATGACGAAATGATAACCATCCCTGATAATTTGTGCACAGTTGTATTTACGTTACAGGAGTTAATATCCAAAATTTACCCAGATATTGCTCATATCCACGATAAGCCAATGGAATGGTTGTGTGAACGTGCCATACTTACCCCGAAAAACGACCAAGCAGCGGCAATTAACGATATACTGTTAACGTCTTTTGAGGGGGAAGAAATGGTGTACACGTCAATAGACTCTGTGGTCAACACAGATAACACAATTAACTATCCTGTCGAATTTCTTAATTCACTGAAACCATCGGGTCTTCCACATCATAAGGTTACTCTGCGCGTGGGCACTCCTGTTATGTTGTTGCGAAATTTAAAACCTCCTCAACTGTGCAACGGAACCAAACTAAAAGTAAAAGCGTTACATCGCAATGTAGTGGAAGCCACAATTATAACTGGATGTGCGCAAGGGGAAACTGTATTTGTACCAAGAATTCCCTTGATCCCGAACGATCTTCCCTTTGAATTCAAACGAATACAGTTTCCCCTCAAAGTCTGCTTTGCAATGACCATAAACAAATCACAAGGGCAGACATTAAAATTTTGCGGGTATAGACTTGAGAGAAAATTGTTTTTCACACGGGCAATTCTAAGTGACTTGCTCACGCGTAAGCTGAGCAGTCTGATAATTTCGCCCAGTAGTCTGATAATTTTGGCACACAGTAATAAATTAGCAAACAATGTGGTGTATAAAGAAGTGATGTAGTTTACTAGCTTTTGCCCACGACATCTAGTTATAATTGTGGCTTGTACCAGCAGACTCTTTTTCACACATGGGCGCGATATAACCGAACTCCACGCGGACGAAGTTGCGGGCAAAAGCTAGTTAAACAATGTAACTCTTCTAAATTGAAAACGATATTTCGACAATTATTTTTCTGTAGCAGTAACGCGCCGGGTACCAGCTAGTAAGTAATAAAAAGTAAAAGCCAACTTTTTTAACTAGAAATAAAATATATTTATACTATGAAGTCGGTGCTGAGACATAGGGTGTACTCGTATAGAAGAATGAAAGCCCCGACTTCAGTATGTGAAATAATTTAATTTTTTATTATATGTATACCAGCGTAAAATGGCAGCTTCACACTGCTGTGTTTCGTATGGTGAGTGTAGAGAACCGGAGACCCATTTTACTGGAAAAGAGGCATTCCATCTTAGTCCTCACGGGTGACGACGCATCTGCATTTTGATTCTTTATTGAGGATAAATGTAGATGTCTATGGGTCACAGCAACCACTTACTATCAGGTGGACTGTGTGCTCGTTTGTCACCCTATCCTATAAAAAAAATATTTTTTACTCATTTAACACATAAAATTTTTAGACCCAATTTTGCCACCCTTAGTCAGGCACAGTCGAATTGAGAACCTTCTCCTTTCTTGAAGTCGGCTAATAAAAATAAATAAATGGAAATTAAGGTAGAAAGGCTAAAAACCTTACTCGTTCGAGCAATATAAATATCGATGCAGGCGACTCAGTGACTATGTTAATAATTCGATCCTTAACTTATACGTCTTGATTATGTTCTTGTGAAGCAGACCAGTGTTCTTTCTTACCGGCTCGATTCACTGGCGCTGCGAAGAGATAAGCGTAGTGCGAGGAAGAAAACTCCCAATAAATCGCACAGAGGTGGACCGTCAAGCACCCAGATGGTGTGGATGGTATCGTGAGTTTTGTTGCGATGTGCATTGATGATCAGAACAATTCCTCTTAACAGCCTCCGTATTCATTTAATTTTCTTAATGTGTTATTAATTTAATTTACTAGGAGATTTCTTTAAAAAAACTTCTTTGTCGAGTCGCTTACCAGCGGCAATTTCTCCGGACCGATACCATTTACGGACCTTCAAGAAACAAGATTATTCCTTTTTAAAAGGCCGTCATTTCCCTGATGTTGCATTTGTCCATGGGTGGCAGTCGATACTTACTATCAGGTGAGCCTCATGAACGTTTGCTACCTTTACTATAAAAAAAGATGTCTCTTCTCATTGTTCCTACGTTAAAGATCAGAATGACGATGCACTGTCCTGAGCACTAAGATGAAATGCCTCGTTACCAGTTAAAAGGCTTCCTAGTTCACATTGCTCAACATAAGAAACATTATGCTGTTATTTTACACTGGTTCTATGCGAGTGTAGTCCTACAGTCAAGCCGACTCATTCTTGTTGCAGTCATAACGCTCTGAAATCGCATGCAGCTACATGCAGTTTAAGGCCGCACAGTGTTGCCAACCGAGTAGAGGTGGTATAAGGATATTCACTTTACCATATCGTTCCGTGCGAGTAAGAGGCCACAGAAATAAATCAGTTGTTCCTTACAGTACAAGAAAAGCGGCATTTTCTTGATAGCAAACCAAAATAATAAATAACTGCTGTTGCCTACCCGCATGCCAAGTGCGGCAACTGTAGCGATTTCCCCCCCCCCCCCCTCATAAGGCCATCTATAGGGGAGGCCTATTTTCAGCAGTGGACATTTATAGGCTGTAATGGATGAATAGATGGATAAAATTGCACGTCTCGATTTTTATATGTGGTAGTAAAATGTCACAACGGCGTCGTTCAGTAGATGCACCGTGTTGCCTCGTGCTTAAGTCGTTTTTTGATGTATATAATTACATAACATATATCACATAATTAACAATATTTAATAATATTTTTCATTCAATCTATATCTATACAAATAAATAAAATTGAAGTGTCTGTTTGTAATACCAAAATAACAGCTTTTTACTAAATGCATATAAAAGTATATACGGTACTTATGACAAAAACACAATTTTTAAAAATTTTGTCTGTCTGTCTGTCTGTCTGTCTGCCTGTCTGTCTGTCTGTCTGTTTGTATGTTCCGGCTAATCTCCGAAACGGCTGGACCGATTTTAACGATTTTAATTGGCAAATAGCTGATGTTATAAGGAGTAACTTAGGCTACTTTTATTTACTTAGGCTTACTTTTTTTTTTAGGATTCCGCGCAAAATAATAAAACCGTAAAGTAATAAATTCATCGCATACAAAGTCGCGGAGAACAGCTAGTATTGAATATAAATATATTTTTAAATTCGTTTTATTGCTTTCACCACTAGTTCGGGAAGCGGAACTTTATTTTTCCACAGCGATACTATGTATATCATCATCATCATCATTACAGCCCTTCACAAGTCCACTGCTGAACATAGGTCTCCCCCACGGTATGCCACAAAGCACGGTCCCGAGCCACCTGCATCCATTGACTTCCTGCATGTCTTAACAGGTCGTCACTCCATCTAGTGGGTGATATATATATATATATATATATATATATATATATATATATATATATATATAGATATATATATATATATATATATATATATATATAATAGAGAGTGCAATTTTGTAGTATATTTTTTTTATTATTATAAGCCAGTGCTTGCCTACTATGATACCTTGCTTGTAATGCTTTTAACACAGTCGACCGCGATATCCTTATAGCCTTCCTAACTTATCTCAGATTCTCAATCCCAGCTTTGGAATGGTTTTCATCCTATCTTCGGGGCCGCCAGCAATCAGTACGATTAGGACAAGAGTTCTCAACATGGACTAACATTGAAACATGCAGATGATCTTCAGTTCTATGTGCAATATAGTGTTAACGACCTTAACGATAATATTAATAAACTCAACCACAACCTTGATGCCATAAGAGATTGGTTGTACAGACATCGTATTTCGGTTAACCCATCCAAATGTTAAGTAATGGTCAAGTACAAATGTCAAGTACTACCTATAAAGGTAGTAGCAGGATGTTAGCCAAGATTGATAACGATAATCTTTCTTCCGTATTTTATAATGGAACGTTGCTGCCATTTTATATATCGGTCAAAAATCTTGGCTTACATATATACCATACCTTAAGCTGGGGAGTTTAAATTGCTGAAATAAACCGTAAAGTTATTGCCACCTTACGGACATCCGCGTTGTCCACCATCATGAACAACGCGGCACTACAACGCACGACTTGCTCGGAACCACCCGGTCGCGCACGCTCGCATTACGGTTACCTCTTATGTACCAACCAATAAATTACCTATATACAGTCTACATATTGAAGTACTTATTTAAGTCAAAAATTCCACCAACACAAGTGGAGCATGATACTCAACATTCTCTTTATCGTCTCAAAAACTTTCTGCCTTTTAAAACTAATCTTCTACTTATCCAGACTTTGATATTGCCCATTATTGATTATGCGAATGTGTGTTACCCAGATCTATCTCAATATCTTCTCGATAAGTTGGAGCACCTTCTCAACAATTGCATTAGGTTAATTTTCAGCTTACGTAAGTATGACCTTGTTTCCCAGTACCAATCTAAGCTTAAATGGCTTTCTATTCTTCAAAGGCGTAGCTCCCGGATTTTACACGTACTATATTCAATTTTAAATTACCTAAATTCTCCTTCTTATCTTTAGGATAACTTCCAGTATCCGTATTCTACTCACGATAGAGTTCCCCGTTCCCAAAATAGTCTCAAAAATTCGTATTCCACCACATAGGAGTGGGTTCTTTAATTCCTCTTTTACTGTGCAGTGCAAACTGCTCTGGAATGCCTTGCCTGTTGATAACAAGAGAACTAGTAACAAGAATTATTTTAAGAGACTAGTTCGAGAATTCTATCATAAGAATAATACCACCTGACTTATCCAATATCCGACTATTATGTTGTGTCCTTTTTTTTTTCTCTTTCACTTTATAAGTGATATTTTGTATATGTATTTTAATATGTATTGCGTTATTTTATTTTTGTATTATATTATTTTATTTATTTAAAGATTTTGTATATAAGTACTCATTTATATATTTATTATTTATTCTATATTATATAGTAGTTATTAAGTATGTATATTTTTACTAACTTTAATCTATTTATTCTATTTATTTGCATTTTATTGTATGTTATATCTTTATCACTTATTAATTAAATATAAGAAATGACCGTTTACAACTGCCACAGTTTCTCAAATCATTCAGGGTTGAATGGTAGAGAATGCCATAAGGCATTAAGTCCACCCTTTATAACCCTTATTATAAGGTGTATAATATAGGTTAAAAAAATAAACCTGGTGGTAAGTGGTTATGCTGCTGAAGATGGTATAACGCATTGACTTAGCTTAACAAAAGCCTATTTATTCTTGCTCTTCTTGTTTGTGTATATGTGGAGGGTAATCTTTGGAATCATAGCACTATGATGATATGTTGATATATGTTACCATATAATCATGATATTCGTCAACTAAGTAAGAATAAGTCGTGCCACTTGAGTTTTCCGGCGAGCGCTGCGTTAATAGTTAAAATTGCACGAGAATAATGAATGGCTGTATTGTTTATCTTAAAAGGTTCTAAAAGAAGTCCGCGGCAGCATATAAATTTCTATCTTCTAGGGTTAATTCACGGTAACTATTTTTTATATTAAAAATAACATACAAAAGATAAATGACCCCGAAAAATCCAGGGCGGGCCGCTAGCACAATGTAAAATAGATTGTACAATTATTTACATGACTGCTATAAGAAACAACTTGAAAGCGATCACCTCATTCCCAGGGGTTATTATAAACTTACTAATTTCAGTTTTTTTTGTTTAATAAAAGGATTAAGTTTTGTAGTAGAGAAATCTGATATAATATTTTCTGGAAATTTGTTGTAATAACTGACACAAATAGCTTGTGTTTGATCCTGGTATTTACAGAATATATAGATATCACTTTTATTAAAACTACTTTTTGTTTTTGTGGTCATACATAAGAGTTTCGTAAATATACTGAGTGAGATACCAAAGTTAACATATTTATTTGTTTAAAGTTTTCTCTGGGAGGCTCTTTCAATTTGTGTTAATAGCTCTTAGTTCTGCAAAATAAAAATAGTTTCTAAATCACCCGTATTTCCCCATAGAAAATTTTCATAAGTCATTATGCTATGGAAGTAACTGATATAAGCTAATCTAGTTGTCTCGACTTCGTTTAGTTTAGATATATGAGGACCCCGCTAAAACTTTGCGTTGAGAGTTATGCCAAAAAAATAACAGTGGATTCAACAGGGCTCAGTTCTTCCCCGTTTAAATACACTGTTAAAAATCTGAATACCAATTCCGATTTTTAACATTTGGTGTTGCAAATTTTATGCAGTTTGTTGTTGCTGTTTAAATGTAGATCATTAACGTTAAAACAATACAGTAATTTTGGTATAGCATTATTCAGCGAAGTAAGATCAGCGATGAAACATACAGTCGGCTTTTGAAACAATAGAGGATTCATCATTCAACGCGACGTGATAGATTGAATCCGATAACGCTGTAAAAGGCCAACTGGTCACCGAAAACGCGATAGCAATATGCATTATATCGCGACGTTAGATTAGTTTCACAATGTTATTTTTATTGTACGACATAATAATGTCAAAATATTCTCTTTCAATAATATAACTTACCGTGTAGTTGCGATGTAAGAATATCCACTGCCTCATATCGTTCCGTGGGTGTCGTAAGAGGCGACAAAGGAAAACTGAAACAGATGATGGGCAGCACTATCTTCCTGATAACAACTAAAAATAATAAATAGCTGCGGTTGCCAACCCGTCTGCCAAGCGTGGCAACTATCGCAGAATTCAGCCTATGATGCAATCTATTGGGGAGGCCTAAGTTCAGCAGTGGACATTTATAGTCTGTAATGAATTGAATATAACTGACCCGCAGTAGCTCAGGAGTAAAGCGCTCAATGTAGTACGTAAGCAACTCGGCGGCAACAATGAAATTATTAATTTATCAATTTTAACTGTCCGATGATGAAGAAAAACAACTTGAAAACACATGCGTCTGAAAAATTAAAAATCAAATATTTCGTTGGCGGACGTGAAGTCCGCCAACGAGTACAGGAGGGCACTACATATTAAAAAGTACTCTGTGTCTGTGTCTCTATTTGAGAAAGTGTCTGTAATAAAAGTATATTGAAAGTGCATGTACAATTGTCGGTTTTAGCAATAGTAATTATAATAAAAAGAAGCGATAAGAAGGACAGTGGTGATATTAGAAAGGAAACAACTATGGATATTTTTAATTTATTTTGTGTTATACACATAAGAGTGACTTTTAATAAGTATTATTTATAACCATATTGAATAAAAAATATATATTTCTATTTCGTAATTCTGAAGACAATAAAAAGAAGTTATTACGTCAAGTAGTTTTCAAGATATTTTAAAAACACACTATTATTCATTAAATTGTGGAAAACGAAATTCAAATTCTTTTTTTGGAAAATCTCTAACAAGTTGGGCGTGTTCATTTGACAAATCACTTTTTAATGTCTTTTCAATTCGAAGGCAATGGAATATAGGTTTACTTTCTTTCTGCCTTCTGTCGAAAGTGTAATGGATTTCGATGGCTAATGCATTTATTTTAAGACGGGTAAATAAATTCTTCGAGATCAAACGTAGTTAAAAGCACCACTAGCAAGCATTAGTATTACTTTTGGAATTTCAATTTGAAGATAAAATAATTTTATACGCTACGCGTCAAACATAAAATAAAATTATGCATAAATAAGTGCGGTATAGTGGCCGCGTAAAAGAATTTTCTACCTCATATCATTCCCGTAAGTGACGACTGGTGAAATGTATCAGGAGATGACCATCAGCGTCTTCCTGATAACAAATCGAAATAATAAAAAACTGCGATTGCCAAGCCGCCTGGCAAGCAACGCAAGTATGGCAAATATCCTCTTTATGATGCAATCTATGTGAGAGGCCTAGTGTACTTTTGAATAGTGCACTTTTGATAGGCTGTAATGAATGGATGAATGAACAAATACCCCAGTCAACAATAAAAAACAGAAAAGGACCGTCGAAATAATCAGCAGCAAAAAAACACAATCGATTATTTTTTGATGTGAAACAATACACATTATACGTTGCTTCTCTATTGAGTTGTGTATTGCTTGTGCCTCTATGTTCGACTGTGGTATACTTAAGCCGCGTATCGATTACGCGCTCCTGGCACTCGCACCATGAATGACCGCGCCGACCAGTCCGTTCCGCGGAACGCGTTCCAAATGTTCGAAGTTTATCAGGTAAGCGCGCCTGGCACGCGCGGCAGCTGTTCCAAAGTTTGACCGTTCAACATGGATGTCGATCGTGTACGAACAGCTGCCGCTTTCATAGTTCTATGCATCTCCTCTGAGCGCTTTATTATGATAGAAACTACTTTTGCTATTCCATAGCAGTTCTTTTGAACCATTTAATTTTATGAATTTACGGCAACTCTGGTTATCCATAGCTCGGAACGCAACGAACATACGAATGATCAAAACAACCACCCCAACTTGTCGCTGGTCGGTGCCTTATTAGGCACCGACCAGCGACCGTCTCGTTGAATGAAATTAATAAGGTGACCACTGGCCATGACATGTAATGTCGCATCGTCTGAATATCATTCAAGCCGCTAGTTGAACAGCATCCTTTAGTAAAAAAGCTAGGCTGTTAACTAAAAGGCTAATTAAGCTAGTTGGTTGCGACATGTACATATCACATGCAATGATAGTGCAGGCAATTGTGGGAGGGAGGAAGGTGCTCTTAAAACTACCTTCTACAATAAGTGTCAGACACGCCGTTTTGTTTGGCTCTGACTTTCAGATGGCTTTCATATTATAAATACATGGCAGTGTGTTAACAAAGTTCGGAATACAAAAGGGCGACGCAAGGGCACTCTTATAGGTACTGATTCTAGAAGTAGTGGTGGACTACTTCTAGGTGAAAACTTGAAATATTTTATCAAGGCAGATCATTAGGCTTGTACAAAGGGAAAAAAATCAGAAAACTACAAATTATCGACATTCTGTGAATACCAAATCATAAATACATTATTAAATAATGTAAGCGACAGTAGCCTAATGGTAGTATGTGAACCGCGAACTCAAAAAGTCGTAAGATCAAATCCATCATTCGAACCATCATCCCAAGCATTATAAGTTATAAGATAACCTGGAGTGGTTAACGGTAATATTGGTAATACACTGAATATATTGGCTGCTCTTTGGACTCTGCCTACCCCTCCAGGGATTACAAGAGAATTACATACTCTACTTGTATGGGGATCGCTGACACTGGAGTCCTAACTGGGACAGAAATGTTGCAAGACCACGGAAACACTGACGCCGTAGCACGTGCAGCGCCTACGTGACCAAGACACCGGACATCGATTCACGACGACTTGATCTTCACTCTGTATCCAACTTCGATGGGGTCATTTAGTCTTAGAAATAGTTTCATTGTAATTCTTTTATTTTAAATAAATTACTTTTTAAATATATTTCGGTTTTTTTTTTTGATCCTTCGGCATAGTCGGTAGTAGTTCGGCATGGGGAGGAGCTGGGCCTTGTTGAATCCACTGTTTTTCTCGGAATTACATTTAACGCGAAGCTTCAATCGGGCCTTTGTATATATAAACTAGCTAGCAAACTTAGTTCTGCAGCATATGCTGTAACAAAAATTATAGGCATTACATGTGTTGAAACAGCTAGATTAGTTTATTTTAGTTATTTCCATAGCATAATGTCGTATGGAATCTTGCTATGGGGTAATGCGACTGACATTGAAACTATCTTTGTTTTGCAAAAGCCATAAGAGCAATTTATAACCTAGGTCCGAAGGAGTCCCTCGTAGAAAAATTTAAAGAAATAAACATATCAACTTCGGCCTCTCGATATATTTACGAAAATTTAATGTATGCAAACAAAAACAAAAATAGTTTTATTAAAAATAGTGAATACTAGGAACAAGCACAAGTTAGTTATACCAGTTGCTCGACTCCAAAGAGTCAGTAATTGATTTATGGGGCAATGTATAGGTATACGCTTTTTAAGTCCCAGACAATATGCAGGACTTTTCTATCAAAACGTTTAAAATACTTATTAAGCAAAAATCGTCTAGTAAGGGTTATTATACTACTAAAGAGTACATGACTGATAATAACCCCTGGGAATGAGGTGATCGCTACCATGCTGTTTCTAAATATTTTCATAACAATTGTATAAAATATTATACTGTAAGTTGTGCTTTAAAAAAAAGTCCCGCTGGGTTTCTTGTTGGTTCTTCCCAGGACAGAGTTTTTTTTCCGAAACAATGGTAAAAGTAAGAAATGACTTTCAATAAGTGTTACATGTAATTTATATTGAATAATAACCGGCCAAGTGCGAGTCGGACTCGCGCATGAACGGTTCCGTACCATCGTAATACACGTTTTTAGTAGAGGAGCCCTTTTAATTTTTAATTTATTTTAATTTTTATTATTTGATGTTATAGCGACAACAGAAATACACATTCTGTAAAAATTTAAACTGTCTACCTATTACGGATCATGAGATACAGCCCGCTGACAGACAGACAGACGGATAGACGGACGGACGGACAGCGGAGACTTAGTAATAGGGTCCCGTTGGTTACCCTTTGGGTACAGAACCCTAAAATGATTCTATTCTATTCTATTCTAGTCCTTCGTATTTAGCATGAATCATAGGTATTTGGGGGGATATCTGCCATAGTTATATGAAGTGACGACCTGGTAAGACATGCAGGAAGTCGATGGATGCAGGAAGTCGATGGATGCAGGTAGCTCAGGACCGTGCTTTGTGGCATTCCTTGAGGGTGGCCTATGTTCAGTGGACTTGTGAAGGGCTGTAATGATGATGATGATGATGATGATGATATGTATAAATGTAGTATGTATGTATGTATGTAATAAGTAAACGCAAAAAATCCGTAAAATTATTTTTATTCAATATCTACTATTCGTGTGAACATAACAAATCATTCAAAAATAAGTGAGTGAAAATAATTAAAAAATGAAAAATAATGAATAAATAATGTTTACTAGTGGGCATCAGATCAAATAACACACTGAGTTTGTATTCAACCCGTTTTGTTGGATGACGAATTTAAACCTTTCCTTGATACTTTACTTTCGTTTGCTATCTCTACATTGTAATTTACAAAAACGCTATATATTATACATCTATCGATAAACGCGCGAACACTAGATGTGCCCGCGACTTCGTTCGCAAATAATGTTTGTTAGTACCGTAAAATCTAGCAATTTTGCCATTTTTTATAGGACTTAAAAATCTAGGAGCATTTTTCCAACAAAATAGGTACTCTCAGACTGTGCGTCAATGTTTAAAGTGACATTATATTCTTCATAGATTTGATATTTATTAGTGATATTAAAAAATACTCAAAAATAGAAAATGGCAAAGTTCACCTTATTTTGTTGCAACTTTTCCATCAAGGTTTTAATGAAAATAATAGGATTTGATTTCAAGGGTGAACGTAAGTAACACTCAGATTTATTATTTGCTCCTTTAATTGTGTTGCAAGTAACAAAGTTTACGCTAGTGGCAAAATTGCTCGCCCATTATTCAATTACGTGGTAGAGCCATGCTGCAGCTATATTAGTAGTATATTTGTAGCAAGAGTGGGTCGGCTCGACCGGGGAAGGGCCACGCTCTCACAGGATACCAGCGTAAAATAGCAGCTTAACGCTGCTGTGTTCCGTATGGTGAGTGTAGAGAACCGGAGACCCTTTTTACTGTAAATGAGGCATTCCATATTAGTCCTCACGGGTGACAACGCATCTGCATTTTGATTTGTTATCGAGGATAGATGTAGATATCTATGGGCCGCAGCAACCACTTACCATCAGGTGGACTGTGTGCTCGTTTATCACTCTTATCCTATAAAAAAATCATAAAAACTTGAAAATGTGTCAGGGTTGTCAAAAATCCTTGATTACGTACTTTACTTAAATTTTTATATAAATCTAGTCACAATAATTTCTTAGTCAAAAATTTTATATATTATAAAAAAAAATACTCTCTTCTAAAATTATAAATGAAATTGGTGCAATAATAAGCTGAAATCGATTATAGTATCGATCAAAACTAAAGCTTATCGCAATAATTATTAACAAGCCTTAGAATGAGTTGTACTCAAGCTATACTTCAATCACTCGTAAAGATAACACCCACTTTTCATTAGAGTTAGTGTTTTACAGACACGACGCGGCTTCGCCTGGATAGGATCTATTAATGTGGCGTTATTAGGATTTAAGATGATCAATAACTATTTATTTAAAAAAAGTCTTCAAGTTTTTCGGAATTACGTTTTTTTTTAAATATAGCCTAGATCCCTCCTGGCACTGCTCTCTATCTGTTCGTAAAGTTTCATCACAATCTGTTCAACCACTCTGAAAGTTAGCCCGGACAGACAGACAGACAGACAAGCAGAAAGACAGCAAGACAGCCAGACAAACAGACAAAAATTGGTTATTTATGTATTTATGTACTTAGTAGAATGAGTTTAAAAGAAGACAGTTATTTCAATATCACAGATAGATACTTCAGTTTTATTTATATGTAAGATGAATAAACTCTTACTATTATGAAGTAAGAGAATTCGGTTCAAATTAAATGAAAACCACGTTGTTGTCACGACTGCCGTGGAAATAGTCAACATCACTTGTTTGTCAAACTTTAATCACTGCTCCGTTTGCATTGCTTCATCGTCCCTCGGATGATGTAAAATGAACCTATGTGCCTTGTGATAACGTTCACTGTGAATATTTAATTAAAAGGAGTTGACTATTGCCGTTGTACGTAAAGCTATACGCTTGATTTTATGCAGTTTTAGACATAATTATAGGCTTGAATAAACTAGTCCAGGTGGACATGGGTGCTACCACAGATATCTATGTTTATACGATTTGCGGGTGTCACTAAGCATAACATAAGTATATGATTCACGTTATTTTTCCTTTTTTTACCAATATTTCAATGGCGATGGATTGCAGACTCATTTATACTTATTTAATAAATGATTGGGTTTTTCTGTCAAGAAATTCTCAGTAGCAGCCCGGAGTCAGGAAGTTGGCGGAGTTTTATCCCCGCGCCTCGGAAAGCAAGTAAAGCCGTTGGTCCTAATAACTTCGGTCGTGTTGGAATCCCATGAGTAAGGAAATACAAAGTTCACCTAAGTGTTCGTTGAGACTGCCGCCCTGATCGAAATTCATTTTGAAGGACATTATTACTGTTGTTAGTGCCATAAGTACGCGTAAGCACTCGTTCAAGCCTAGCCGGGTCCGATATAGCACTTAGATGGCTAGGATAGTGAGAAAGAGAAGGGAAAGGAGTTGTTGTTATTGTTGGGGGGGGGGGCTGGCCTTGCTGAGGCTGCGGATATGTGCGAAAGCGTTGCCGTGGCCTAGCCAATATATGGCGAAGGCGGAAAGCCTTTAAGGAAAGGTTTTAGTCGGTAGAGTCGGAGCAAGTTCAAGATGACACGTTCTTGGCCTGCGAGGCGGGTATACGTAGGCATTTCCTCGAATATAATCAAAGAATAGTGTCAAAGACACGTCACCTGAAAGCTAACAGTTTGAGTTTTTCTACTTAATGTAAACTAACTGTAGAGTGTGTGACTGCCTAGGAGTGTGTATAGGTAATTACCACATTGTTACCTATTTCTGCCGCCGAAAAACAATGTGTGCACTGCTTTCTTGTAGTCTGAATTTTATAAGGAGCCAATATAATTACAGACTGTACGCATCTGTTGATGTTCTTGGATGGATGTGGTTACTGTACCACTTATCTTGGAATCAGGTGCACTCTAAGTGTTTTTGACACTTCAGTTTAAAAAAATATGTCTAACCTTTACATGAACTTAGTAAGTATACGCCATTTAGATAATATACACAGCAAAATGTCTGAAAATCTCAGACGTGATAAGAGGATACTCCAGGAATTTCACAGATTCACAGTGCACTTAGCTCCCGTGCCCTGAAGCGCATCGCAAACATAGCGTAAGTCTCACCGATAACGAATAAATGTATTTAAATAATCTTATAAATCTATTTCAATGATAAAAAATTTATTAAGTGTATTATATATATATATATATATATATATATATTAATTCCAGGACCAATACAGCCGCAAGGAAACGAGGTGGCCTTGAAAGGGTTGGGCACTACATTACGCCAGCTTCTTAGTTTATATAAAGCACAATTCCGGTTGTGCATGGAGAACTGCTGTCACATATGAGCTGATGCTATAAAATCCTACCTAACAATGTTAGATTCATGGAAAAGAGGCTGAGTAACAATTTTGTAAGCCTCAAGTAAAAACACAGAGTAACCAGCCTGTCGGTATTCTACACGATACATCTTGGAAGAGTGAGCGCAAGAATTACATGTCTTAATTCCTTTCTCCTCTCTCTACCATCAGACAACAAGACGGTCGGCGTGTTTTCACCTCTATGTTATATGTTTGGTTGTCGAGTTTTCAATGGCGAGCGACAACTCGACAGCCAAATGGCTAGCTTCGTTTTTTGTAATGCGTACAGCAAAGGAGTGGAATAATCGGGCTAGCTTCGTTTTTTGTAATGCGTACAGCAAAGGAGTGGAATAATCGGCCGGCGTCTGTCTTTTCGTTCGATTACAATCTGGACGTTTTCAAGGCAAGAGTGCATAGGCTCTTGCTAAGACAGTGCGATGCTAGGGCTTCATCACCACTAACTACCAGGTGGGATTATAGTTAAGCACATAAAAATGAAAATTTAGTCAACGTTAGTGTTTTGTGATATTTTATGTGGGGGACAATCCAGTGTATGAAGGCTTCAACCACAACTGGTGGAGAGAGAATTTAAATGGCGAAACTTATGGTCTTCCATCCTGGACTTTAAAAGGATGCTGGTTGAGAGAAAGGGCGTTCGTTAAATAAATTGCACGCCTACACTACAACTACAAATTCACCGCCACCCTCGCAGATCTTCCACGCTCCGGAGGCAGGTTTCACCAAGGTACAGACGACCTAACGCTTCCTCCTCTCTTTTGCGGACACAAAACTTCACTAATCACTAATTTGATTATATGTCTTATAAAGTATTAATACGCGGCGCGGTTACTTCTTACGTTGACTGATTTGCGTGGCGTTCTCAGCGATATATCATAGTACATACTAGGCGTGCGGGTGAGGGGATACGAACGCCCGAAATATAGGAATTTTAAGGAGGCTCAATTTAGAAAAATGCATTATATAAAATAACCTTGATGGCGCCAACATCCCCCCGGCCATAAAGGGTTGCCTTTAAAAATAAATAATTATAAAATAAATAGGATAAACATCACCTCTATTAACTATGATACATGATACAAACAAACAAATATTAAAGACTGTGTGGTTATAACATAAGCCTATGCGTATTAAATATAACAATTATTTATTATTACTTTATGTTTGCGCTATAAATTAGTAATAAAATATATATAATATATGTACTTATGTATTTAAATGTCAAGCCAGTGATTATTGGTTTGGTAATGGGCATAAACGCACCACTGGACGTACGAAACTGCCTTTAGCAGTCTTAACGGTTGCAACGCAGACTATCCCATCTTTAGAAGGGTGCACCTTCTCCACGACTCCTAGGGGCCAAGATAGAGGCAGTGCATTATTCGTCATAATAACTACCACAGTCCCCACGAGTATGGGAGCCGCAGGTGAATTCCATTTAGCCCTAACCTGCAGTTTATGCAAGTAATTACTACGCCATCGTTGCCAAAATTGCGCGTTGAGTACATTTTTCATCTGGTTTGACAACTTTAAAATAAAAGCAATCATTCGACCTATCCCAATAAAAGCCAAGAATTTTTTGCGGTACAGACTTCTCAAATTCCACCTCATGTGGAGCCTTGTGAGAATAAGGTATATGCGCGAGAACATCATTATAATTGCTTGTCCATTTTACAAGATCGAATTGCCCCAGCTTGAAGAGCTGAATAAGTTCCTTTGAAATATCTTCCGCTTGGGATGATGTCATTACACTTATGGCCAGATCGTCCATATACAGAGTGGATGAGACAGCGGACGCTGCAGCGGGAAATTTATCACCTTCGTCAGTCAACAGCTGTTGAATTACGCGCAAAGCATGATATGGACTGGACTTTAGGCCAAAGCATACGCGGTTGAAGTGGTATGCTTGTATTGGTTTATTTACATCAAACCTATACAAAGTGCGATGAAAATCACGGTCATATTCTGACAAGCCTTCCTGCATAAACATCTGCTTACAGTCCGCAGATAATGCAATTTTAAATAATCGAAAATTAACTATTATATTAAATAAATCACCTTGTAAGTTGGGACCCGCGTGCAGGATGACATTAATCGATTTTCCTGATGTGGACTTGGAACTCGCGTCCAAAACCACTCTTAATTTGGTAGTCGATTTGTCATGGCGGACTATACCATGATGAGGAATGACGTATGTAGGACGAGTCGTATCATCTTTACTTAAATCGACCGGACTCAAATAATCCTTATTTATATATTCTCGAATAACATCGTTATATGCGGTACGTAACTCAGGAGAAGCCTTAAACTTTTTTTCTAAACAATAAAAACACCTAAGTGCTATGGCTATATGAGTCACCCAAAGAGAAGGGGTCATCATTAAACGGTAATGATACTATATATCTACCGCTGTCGTCACGAACAGTAGTAGCGCGAAAATGTTCTTCACACTCAAGGTCGCACTGACTCAGAGTGGGCGGCGCGGTAACCTCCTCTAGCTCCCAAAATCGCTTCAGAAGTGAATCTATGGGGTCTTGGACGACGGAACAACAAGAGGTTGTATATTTGGAAATATGTTAAGTAGGTACAGAGCCCATAATTACATAACCCAATACCGTCTCAATTGCAGGAGGTATATTACGGCTACTGCTATGCACTAAATTAGGCAGCAACAAATGCGGAAAACTAGATGCACCCAATAATATATCTACGGAACCTGGGACTCTAAACTCCGAGTCCGCAAGCGGCAATGTCGTTAGGTGCGAAAGCGCGCTTAAGTCGACAGGAGCGGAAGGCATAATATCCGTAATGCGATCGACAACAAGCATTGTAACGTCAAAATGTATATCCCTTTTAAAACGAGAATGTATTTTTATATTTATCGAATCCTTAACGGATTTTTCCGATCCACCGATTCCCTTTATTATAATGTGTGAATTTTCACCTTTATTAGAGAGTCTAAGACGCTGTAAACAATTAAAAGTTACGAAATTACTTTGAGAGGCGCTGTCTAGCAAACATCGAATAGTAAACGGTTTACCGTGTGCATCGTGAACAATCACTTGAGCGGTCGCAAGCATACTGTATTACGAGTAACAACGTTCAGCGTAACGTTCGCTCACTTCGCTCGGCCTATCATAACGCGGCTTGCTTACGGACGTTGTGCACAGTGACTGTGTAGCCGGCGCCATTGTCATACTCGGGCTTAGGTTCGTGAGATTTTGTGATTCGTTATTGGGGCGCGCGTTATCGCGAGTATTATTATTGTTATTCGAGACTTTATCAAAATGCAACATAGTGTGGTGTCGTTGGTTACACGATCGACATTTCATTTTTGAAGAACAAGCGCCTGTCTTATGGCTTTATACTTAGACAATTTACACAAGCGTTGTTATCCTTTAGACATTTAAAACGTTCAACAGATGTAATTTTACTAAAGGAGGGACACTTGTAAAAATGATCATGAATAATATTATCACATAGGCACTTGACCGACTGCGAACATAAGACATACGTCTGTGGATTAGGTACCGCAGAATTGAGAGATTTTTTCTCATACCTTTGTTTAGAAGAATTATAGTTAGACGACGCAGCAGAATTAGTTTGAATGTTACGATATGTACGGTTTTGATCTCTAATAAAATTAATAAATTGTTCAAATGAAGATATTTTATGTTCACGAGAATACATCTCAAAGGAGCACACGGTTTCGGTGTCGAATTTCTTTAAAGCTATGTGTAAAAAGATATAGTCTAACATGTTATCAATATTTAAATTCTTTAAAGAATTTACCGCCGTTACAAACTTATCCATGAATAATTCAAAATTGGCAGCGGAAGCTTGGCCTGTTAGTTTTGGATTAAGAGCTTGATCCAAATAGGTCGATCCCAGGATACGAGTGTCCTAATATCTATCGAGAAGAGATTGAAATATAATATTATAGCTATCAGCGCTAGGAGTTACGCCCGAGAACATAGCCTGAGCCTTTGGAGACAGTTTTCCTAATAAATAATAAAGCTTATCCGCATCGGTGAGTGAATGGTTATCATGAACAGTCGATTTAAAACTGGCATAAAACAATGGCTAGTTACGTATATCTCCGTCAAACGCAACTAACTCTATAGGTGGAAGTCTAGGCATAGACCTAAAAGTCGTGGTATTGGTGCTATCTGACAGTGATGAACTCGAAAACTTCATCATAACGCTTTTAATAGAACATTACAGATCCTCGAACGATGTATAGGCTTGATAGCTGGGTTGAGCATTAGACTCACTAATTAATAATTGCTTATTATACTCGTCCAAAATGGAATCGAAATCTACTCGAATAATGTCCAACGTTATGCATGAACTAAGAAATTTAGCTGTATTATCTTGAGATAAGTGGGCAATCTTAGCTTGATCATAAATACTTTGAACACGTTCGAACAACGCGTTACGCTTTGCTAAAAGAATGGCCAATTGTTTGTTTTCATTAATATGCGCTTTGGTTGCCATCTCAATGTAATGTATTTAAATGGATAATAACTATAAAAGATTTATAAAATTAGGAAATTTAATATATGAAATCAAGAGGGTAGATAATACGCGAGGCAAATCGTAACGCTAACTTGAAACGCTAATAATGACTAGCATAAAATTGTTAACGTAATGTATACCAATAAATTATTTACCTATATAATATGTATATGAGAGATATACGTATAGGTAATATATATATATATATATATATATATATATATATATATATATATATATATATATTAGTTGCATTTATATTCTGATATATATAAAATTTTTAAAAGAAATAGAGATAAATTTATTGCGAACCATAGAATTTCGAGCTTCCAAAGTTCACCACATATTCTCTTAAGAAACGGCAACTGTATGACATGGCACTCATGGAAACCATTGAACACATTGCAAAAACGGCAACTATGTCGAAAGACCGATACCACCACATATTTCAAGGGGAAGGAGGCAACTGCGCAAAATCTACGAAAGCTAACCAAGCCGCAGACGTCCATTTACAGCGCCAAAGCACCATGTGTTCGGCGGCCGCTCGAATTGCCTTACCGTAAGATCTACCGATAAGTTACCGACTGTGGTGGTGTATGCTCAATCTTACTAGCGCTCGGCCGTACCTGACCATGTCCGATTTGGCCGTCACAACATTTTCCTCATTGATCATTGTTGTAGAGACTTCTACGAATTCCTCGACATCAAACCGTAATCTAGTCATGTGGTCGACTAGATTACGGATAAGATATTCGGAGTAAGCTGCAACACTTATCAACACATCAGAACACCAAAAGGCCACTTATTATTTTCAATTCATAGAACGTTTAAAGTTATTCAATTATTTTGGTACATCGCTTAAACATTTCGAACTTCAAAATGTAGCAAATATTAATCATGTCTCGCGTGAACTATCAAATTATAATAAAACTTGAACAAGTTAAGTTTTCACCGAATGCAAACTATAACTCATTTACAAAGCCTCCAACATTTCTTTCGACATTTATTAACATATTTCGGTAAGTTAAGAAATAATGAAAGTACTTGCGGGTACTTTTAATATAAATCGAACAAAAGGATTTATCTTTGGGCTTAAATCATTTCACTTTATAACTTTTCTCTACACTCTAATGATACGTCAATATCGTAAGTAAGACAGCAAATTTCATTACGGCATTCAACATAAAAACAGAGTCATCAATGCGAAATGCATTACAGTCTTTCACAAATGTAATAATCCTCATACTATTCGAAGATTATATGTGGGCAATAACGGGGACTTTATCCCACTTCTGATGTAGAAAGGTCATTAAGAATATAGAGAACTTAAATGGAAAGCTTTATTCCCACTTCTTATGAAGGGTCTTATGATGTATAGAGACACATGAAAAGGCTTTTAGAATAGAATATAATCACTTTTATTCAATATAGTACTACTACCACCGGTTTGGATAAAACCTCTGTCCTGGGAAGAACCAGCAAGAAACCCAGCGGGACTTTTCTTTTAAATAAGGTTAATTTACAATAATTGTACCGAGACTAATTTGTAGTTAAGAATAATAATTAATTCGTTTGCACGAATTAATTATCCAACGAGTCAAGGATAAGCTAGTAACGAAATACGACAAGCGCACCGTTCCACGCCAGAGCCAAGACTGCCCTAACGGCGGCCGCTCCGTCCGTTTTATACAACCAGAACGGGCGCCACCGCAGGTGCATTGGCGCAGGTGTACGGTGCACGTGTTGTTTACAAGAATTCTGTCTAGCTACACCGACGCCGCCGCACGTGCAATGGTGCTGGTACCGTCATATATATATATATATATATATATATATATATATATATATATATATATATATATATATATATATATATATATATATATATATATATACCTAATGCCTAAGCGGTAAATGTAATTTAAGTAGGTTATATAGGCAACACTATTTATAAGAGCGGAGAATTTATAAGGCAGCTTGTGAAGTAGAGAGTTACCACCACATGGGTAAAAAAATATAGGTAGTTATATAGTATAAAAATACGGTAAAATGGCTCGCAATGAACCAAAATTATATTGGAGAATGCAGCTCGAAATGGACCAAAAAATATGTGGTGAAGAAAGAATTGAAATAGCGAAGGGTGTGGTCTTCGATCCTGGACTGTAAAAGGATGCTGGTTGAGAGAAAGAGCGTTCATTAAATAAATTGCACGCCTACCTTATCACCGCCGCCCTCGTAGATCTTCACGCTCCGGAGGCAGGTTTCACCAAGTTACAGACGACCTAACGCGTCCTCCTCTCTTTTGCGGACACAAAACTTCACTAATCACTGATTTGATTATATGTCTTATAAATTATTAATGCGCGGCACGGTTTACTTCTCCTTGCGTTGACTGATTTGCGTGGCGTTCTCAGCGATATATCATACTCATACAAACTAGGCGTGCGGGTGAGGGGATATGAACGCCCGAAATATAGGAATTTAAAGGAGGGTAAATTTACAAAAATGCATTATATAAAATAACCTAGATGGCGCCAACAACAAAGTTTCTAGTTACTTACATTATATGCTATTTTTTAACTATTATCAGGTAAATAGTGATGCAGCCGAAGATGGTAAAGCGCTTTGATTTAGCTCAACCAAAGCCTATTCACTTTTGCCTTAAAGTCATCCACATTAACGGATGGAAAAACAGATGCTGGCAACTTATTCCACTCCTTTGCTGTATGCATGAAAAACGATGAAGCAAACTGTTCAGTTCGATTACGTGGTAAGTCTTCAACCAAGGGTTGAAAACTGACCAAGCGTCTGGTTTTCCGAAGGTAGAAGAATTATATTTATCTTAGGTGTACTCCTTGAGAATCGTTTGAACTCACCTAGGTACTATTACCTTAAGCAAAAGCATCAATTCTCGACTATTCAAGATGGACAAAGGAAGAATAACTGTGTTCATTCCCGACTATGGAGTGACGCAATTCCAAACCATAATACTGTTACGAGCTTGGGGATCGAGACAATTAAAAACGGCCGAGTGAATTACCAAAATTGACACTTTAATTACACAACACTAATTACAACTTTAAACCACACTAATAACAGAACACAATTTTACTACAGATCGCTTTAGTTCGCAGTTCTATCGCTTCGAAGTCTTCGCTTGTATCCCCAATTCAATACTGACTCGGTCGTGGTCTATACCGGTCTTATATAGCGCCTCAGATACTTTCCAGAACCTTCTACTGTAGAAACATCTAGAATGTTCGAGTACATATCGGTCCCAAAATTTCTAATAGGATCTTGACTCTCCTAGTTCTGCTACTCGATAATAGAGGGCGCTAGTCGTAACTAGTGTTGCCATGTACAAGACATTAATAGTGGCGTGCAACAATACTCTGTTAACAGAAATCCGAATGGTAAAAGCCTAAAAAGCTATCGTACAATCTCGTCCTTTAATGGCCTGAGTACCGACGAGGAATATTAGGCAAAAGATCATGTAGCGCCCGATCAATGGCAGTATTATCATTTCACTTGTAAGCCTGATGTAAAATATCACGGAGAGGATTGACGGACTTGATTCTGCCCAAAAACATATAAAATCCATACAAAATGTACCCAGACTTAATAGTCTGGTGAAGATGAGTAACATTATAAATGCGAGGTTAGGCGCAGTATCTAAGCAAAATTCCTCTATTCTAAAATGGAATAGTAAAGGCTGTAGAGATTAAATAAAAATAATATTTTCATTGAACTATGCAGGCTGGCGCAACTTCCATAGTAAAAATTATACGTACGAGATTGGTCAAATTTTAATGACGGTTATCTTTACTTTCTGCTTTTCGTAATATGTCTATTAACGACATTGTCAAATCAAATAGGTTCAAATGTCAAAACAAACAATTACATTTGTATATAATTTTATTTATTAAGATTGCTTTAAATTTTGTTATAGAAGCCGTTGTTCATTTACAGAATTGTTAAAATAATATACATTATAAAACTTGAATTAAATGGTGCAAGAAGCGGAAAAAATAATAACAAGAAAAGGCTATTCGTAGCAATATTTCCTTAGATGATGAAAGGTTTGTGGTGATTTCAACTTTAATTGTAATATGATATTTAACGCAGTACATTTATGGACTAGCCATCTATGTAGGACAGGTTTTATAGTGTACGATTGTGTCATATACAAACACACTTTTCCTATCAATGATAGTTCGATGGGATGGCAATCCGAAACGAACTATACCTAAACTATATTATCAATTGTGACTGCTAACATTCTATTTGTTCAATAAAAATGTGATTTTATTTATATTATTTTTTCAGATGCAAGCAATAGGTGAAATAGCTGGCACATGCACCAATTGAAAAGATTCACATGTTAAAACATATTTGTGGCAAACATTGCAAATCCGAGGATTTTGAACCCAACTAAAACGAACTGTTATTTCATCAGTGGACTTAATTTAAACTTCGACTATTATGTGTGTATGTTAATTAGGTTTCATTTACATGTAAAAGATAACATCCCTCTAAAAAGTCATTTGGTAAGAATTCGATTATATAACTAAACTCAAAGTTATTCGTAATTACCTGGTTATATTTTTTTTTATGTTCATTTACAAACATTAGCTATAATGAGCACTCATTTTGAAAGCGAAAATTAGTAAACAATCTCTGCAAGTAGTATGTACATAGGTACCTCTGTGAAGAAGCCTAGCGATTTGTACATAGTATTTGTTACATTAAAAGAATTTAATCCAATCAGTGTTAAAAACCCAATATTTTTACCCTTTAAAAGAACTAATGTTGAATGAAAACAAGCATCCAACGCAGACTATTTATTTTACACCATAGCAACACTTGTTCAATGCGGGAACGATCTCAGTCCTGCAATGCCGCAGCCAAACGCTTAGCCACTGCGCTACAGGTCGTCATTTATTTTTACTTAATTAATTATTAGTATAATAGTGCGTTTTTATTTTATATTTTCTTTATACATATTTTGTACCTAATAATTGTAGAAATATAATTACAAATTGCTGTGTGTAAAATACATTTATTTCTTATCCCATTGGGCATTTTACTCAATCCCACGTTAAAAAAATATTTCTCATAAATTATTCAGTATAGGGATCTAACTTTTATTAAAAGTATCGATAAACAGTATATCGATAAAAGTTATATCGATAAAATTAGTCGAGCATCGACATTTACAGCTTTATTATAATTCGCCTATGTTGTCAGCACTGTTTGTTAAAAATAAATGTCATGTCTTGATGTTGGTAGAGTAGCTTGGCGCAATATCATACATTTACTTTTCTTAGGAAGTCCCGCTCTTAAACGTAGTGATTATATTCTCTTTGGAACTATGTATGAACAAACCTGTGCCATTACTGAGAGCGGTCCATTTCGCAGTTTCATGCTGCAGAACAGGTTTCTTTTTTTTTACTTTTTTTTCTTATATTTATTAAATGATTATTATGGTGACAATTTTCAGTGCATAGAATAGAATAGAATAGAATAATTTTTTATTCAATATAGATTACATGTATAATTCCATTGAAAGTCATTTTTACTTTACCAATTCGAAAAAAACCTCTGTCCTGGGAAGAACCAGCAAGAAACCCAGCGGGACTTTTTTTGTAAAGTAAATTTTACATTAATGGTTGTACAAACTATTTAAGTACAAAATTTATTTTAGAAACTGCTTGGAAGCGACCACCTCATTCCCAGGGGTTATTATCAACCATGAATTCATTTATACTATAATAACCCTTTTTATACAGTTTCACAGTTTCAGCTTAACAAAACATTTAAATTTGGTAATAGAGAGAGCCTGTACACTTTCCGGGACCTTGTTGTAATAGCGTATACATGCAACATACATTCAACATACATATCATATTTAACCCTACGAAACAAAATAAAGAGTGGCCTACAAAATAAAGAAAGCGACGCACCACTCTTAAAGGTAAGTACTATATACGCTATACAGGTTGTCGTGGCTTATCATATAATAAACAAAAACACTGTCATTAGTATTTCGATTATTTATTTTAAAATAGTCTATTTAGTTCCTTTGTCAAAATTAAAAAAGGTATTTTTTAACCAAAATAATTATATCATTTTAAATGAATGCAACAAATGAAACAACAACATATACAGTGTGTCTGGTCACGACCTAGCGATAATTTAAGGTTACAAAATACCTAATTTCATCGACAAAAACCCTTATATATGGGGGTCTACCCCCTCCTGTCGGAATGGGCGCCATTTAATTTTTTTTTTATTCTTGTAGATACCTCTGCCAAAAGATGCAGATTTCTCTGGACAGAAAGGTCCTACAGATGTAAAAAAAAATGTTATTTAAAAGGTAAAAATAGCATCTATCAAATAAAAATAAACATCATGGAAAGTTTTCCTACAAAATATCTTAAAAATTTACAATGCTAATTTAAGTTAAAAAATTTACTATTTTTTTATTTTTCTTAACATACTTCAAAAACTAGCACATTGATACTAAATTTTTTAATACTGTCCTAATACTTAAGGATATTACTTACAAATTGACATTAAAATTATTGTTCTTAATTGCATAACTCGAGAGTTAGGGCTGTTTGAATATGACCCTTTTCGGTCCCAAACCCATGTAGAGCTACCTGCTACATTGAATAGGGTTTATGTGACAAGGACGAAAAATTATTTGTATTATTGTTAGGGCGGTGAATAAGTAGGACAAAAATCATGTTTGACCAGCTCAGGTATCGAAGATAAATGTTTGTTAGATCAGTTGTCCTCCGCTCTGAGTTGCGATCGCTACTATTCCGTTCCGTTTTGTGAGCTATTCCTTCACCGAGATATTCTGCTGAGTTTGTTGTAGTTTGCAGTGACTACGTACTTTTCGGATAAAACATGTCTAACTATTCGTCTCATCACATAGCTGACATGCATTTCGTGTATGGCAGATGTAATGGAAGCGCTGCTGCCGCCGTACGAATGTATCGTCAGAGGTATTATCGACCGGCCTACACCCAGTCGACAAACTTTTGTTGACATTCACTTAAGATTGTCGCAATATGGCATCCAAAGGCCGCCAATGAACGCTCCGCATAGTGTCAGTGCAAGCAGAAGAAGAAGTTCTTCAACTTATTTACCGAGGATCCCAGGCTCAGTGTAAGGCGAATAGCAATGATGCTGCATTTGTCAAAATGGGTTGCGTGGAAAATTTTAAAACGCGAAGGCATGCATCCGTACCATTTTCGTCGCGTGCAAGATATTCGAGAGCCAGACTATGCTGTGCGAGCCACTTTTGCTCGTGGTTCAACGGTTGTTATGCGACGTCAACCGACGTTTTGTAAAAAAATCATGTGGACCGATGAGGCGACATTTACAAGAGCTGGTATTATAAACCATAGAAACCAGCATTTATGGATGCAAGAAAATCCAAATGCAGTAAGGCCCAGTAAATTTCAACATGAATTTTCAGTAAATGTGTGGGCGGCTATGATTGACGACAAATTAATTGGACCAATTGAATAACCAAATACAATGAATGGCCCAAGATTTTTAGATTTTCTAAGAACACATTTAGAGAAATCATGGAGAATTACCAGTAATCAACCGAAGGCGCATGTGGCTACAGTTGGACGGTGCACCACCTCACTACGCACGTGCTGTGAGAGCTTTTCTTAATGAAAATTATTCACCATGGATAGGACGTGGTGGAACGGTAGCACACCTCGCTCTCGGATTTAACACCTCTGGATTATTTTTATGGGGATGGATGAAGCAAAGGGTTTATGCTACAGTCCCAAATAGCAGACAAGAACTGCTCGACAAAATAATGACGATTGCGGATGACATAAGATCCGACATAGTCTATATCAAGGGCCACACAACAAATGGCTGTAAGGTCAGTGGCCTGTCTACAGAATAGAGGTGGACATTTGAACAATTATTAATTAATAATAATACTTAATGCCATTAAAAGTTTCTTAAAAGTTATAGTGTATTTTTATTTAATCCATTGTCGAAAATTAATAGCGCTAATGAGGCTCTACATATAACCCTCGCAAAGGGTCATATTCAAACAGCCCTAACTCTCGAGTTATGCAATTAACCCTACGATGGTAACATAATTTAAATGAACACGCATGGTAACAGGGTGTCACGTCACCCCATGATAATCAAATGAATAAAAATTTTGTTTAATGAAAATTAAACTTTTTATTTTAAAACAAACTTAAAGAACACTTTTCTTTAGATCAATAAGTAACTAAAAGAAATTAGATTTATAAAAATGTTTTATGGCAGCAAAACAACTGAGACAAATTTCCACGATGTTCAGGGCACATGGGTCTTCTGCATTTTGAACAAAAATCTTCACTTTTGTCATTTTTTTCGAGGACACAATGCACATCGAGCTTGTTTTGCAATTTGGCGGGGGTTCATGCTGGAACTTCTTCGGGACATTTAGAATGGCTCTTATATTTCCCGATAGTTGTCGAGGTAAATTTGACTCCAAGCGTCGTCTCATGTGCGGCTCGGCTGGCTGCAATGCTAGTTTTTAAGAACTTCTAAACTTATTAGCTGGTGTGTTTGGATGCTAGCTTCTAGATAGAGAATCATAGAGTTGATCCCTGCTTGATCTAACATACCGAAAAAAAACCTAAGAGGCCAGCGTCGAGTACCCCTCGCAGTCGTGTAATTGTGCATCATTTTGTCAAAGGTATCGACGCCTCCCTTTGTCGCATTGTAGTCATCAATTATAACTGGCTTATACGTTGTAGGATTGATCTCTTCCTTATTGTGCATAGAAGATAGCAATATCACCGATTTGTTTACCTTTGGAGTAAAGGAGACTAACGTTTTCTCGCGATCAAATGCAAACTGAGAGGACAAAGCAGACTTTGATTTATTCGGTAGGAAGCAGGTGGTATCTCACGTTTATTTTACGTAAAGTTCCAATACAAGTAAGTCGATATTCCTTCAGTAACTGGTCTGCAAGAGGCACCGAGGTGAACCAATTATAAAGGTTATGTTTCGTCCAGAACCTTTGATGCTCTCTACTAATAACTTTGTGACGTAGTCTGCCGTCTTCGCCTCGGTTTCTTTTCTATGTAAGGAATTACGTCAAACATATAATATGTTTTAGCGTCACATATGGCACAATTTTCATACCATATTTGTCCGGTTTCGAAGATATATAAACACGAAAGGACATTTTCCTCGAAAAACAAACAGTTGCTCATCAATCGTAACGTAACAGCGTGGTTGGTACGCTTTTGTGCAACTGTTTATAAAAATCTTCGCTTCTCGAATAGGTGCAAATTTATCCTCTTTATCACGGTTGTCCTTATCATCAAATCTTAGGCAAAGTAATGAAATCGACTCTCGGACATTATTGACTTGTATGCAAGAAATTCTCGTGGGCGCCCATTTCAGTTGCACTTTTTTTTACTATCTGTTTACCGCGGCATAAATAGGAGCCTATGGTGCCTCGATCTCTGTTTTGTCTGTTTTATGAGTAAAACGTTGGTCTTTATATTTGGGAGCGTCTACTAATTTCTTGGTTTGTGTATGTAAGTACTATGTCGAGAGGTTTGAGAACAAAATCATAAAGCATCTTTTCTATTCAATATTAGAACGGTCTTGCGAAGACCTTTGGATTATTACTATGTTACGCTGAGGTGTTCTGCTGATGATGGGGCAGAAGTAGACTAAACATGTCCATTCTTACCTCTCAAAACACTCCCTCAGACCTGTGACAAAGGCACATCATCTTCATCTGAGCCGAAATAATGTCGTCTTGATCGGAATGCACGGACACGTTATCTTCATTTTCAAGCCTCCTCCGCCTCTAATGGCTCTGTTTCACTATCATCCTCAACCATATTATTTAGGTACCGCTCAAGCTCTTCATCATTAGGAAACGCCATAATGAACTGAAAATAACATATAAAAAAAACAATATGAAAATAACTACGTAAATAGTAACAGGGGTGACGCAACACCCCACATACCTACGAACGAAATCGACGTGTTGCCGCTCCCACCGCGCAACGTACTAATGACTCACGGTAAGACAAAAATACACAAAATAGTAGAGCGAGAAGCAAATAATTTTCAATGAATTGGCGCGTGATTGCTGGCGTGGGGTGTTGGGGCACCCTGTTACCATCCTGGGTTAAGAACAATAATTTTAATGTCAATTTGTAAGTAATATCCTTAAGTATTAGGACAGTATTAAAAAATTTAGTATCAATGTGCTAGTTTTTGAAGTATGTTAAGAAAAATAAAAAAAATAGTCAATTTTTTTAACTTAAATTAGCATTGTAAATGTTTTAAGATATTTTGTAGGGAAAACTTTCCATGATGTTTATTTTTATTTGATAGATGCTATTTTTACCTTTTAAATAACATTTTTTTTACATCTGTAGGACCTTTCTGTCCAGAGAAATCCATCTTTTTGAGGTATCTACAAGAATAAAAAAAATTAAATGGCAACCATTCCGACAGGAGGGGGTAGTGAACCCCCTATATGGGTGTTTTCGTCGATGAAATTAGGTATATTTTGTAATTAAATTATCGCTAGGTCGTGACCAGACACACTGTATAAATTGTATTTTCCTTACAATAAGAGCGGAGAGCGACAACATCCGTTTCTTTATTTTATTATTACAGTATATTGACCTCGAAATTGAAAAGCTGTGTCATATGTAAAAATGACTAAAACGAAATGAAATTCCTGTGAAACTCTTAATGTAAGCATGCCACATAAGAGTTTAAGACGTAACTTATAATTAAAAATCATAGAATACTATACTACATACACAATAGAACAGTGTAGTGGGCGGTGCTCGTGTAATTCACACCTATAAATGTAAACACGTCTCTTATGACGTCACGTCACAGTCGTTGCCCAATTTTTGTGTCAAGCATTGTTGATTGCACTTTATTTCAAAAATGAAGATTTGTGCGATAATTACGCGTCGGGGAAACAGCCGGATGTGGAATTTGAATAAAAGTGGTATATTCTTTCACCGGTAATTCAAACTATTTCTATTTTGAAAATATTAGAAACAAAAATAAAGAAATATTGATATGTAAAAACAAGAGTACTAGGGATGTAACAAAATTTTACTGATACCGGTAAACCGAGAAATATTGTCGCTTTTAAAATTAAACTTGGCGTAATGACAAGTTAAAGAGATGCGATCGATTACCGTGAAAAATAGTAATTTAACCTAAGAATAAATTGTTATAACATTTTTATTAAATTGTAATTTTGTTCTCTCTATATGTATCATTGAAAACGTTCTGTAACGTTTTTAGATTCAATCTTCTGGTTACATATCATTACTACATACTGTGTGTTCACTTCATGCCCAATCACTCAAAAAGGGTTGGGTAGAACCATTTTGTGTTAAAAGTAAAAAACAATATTTCATAATATGTATTTTCATACTTTTTCTTCCGATTTTGCTCTTGCCTGGTATTGGCTTACCAATACTGTACTATTTAATACTATTGGTAATTTTTTAGATAATATTAGATAATATAATATATTTTTATTTACATAAACCATTTTTGCAGTTTTCCTGGAGATCCGAACATAAAAAATATGGACAAAAAGATGCCACGGAAGGCTTAACCAATATTTAAATTTTTTTTCAGACTGACTTTTTATCCATACATCACAAAAGATATTTGAAGGACAATGCAATTCCACGTAAAGAAATTGTATACATAACATTAGCACCGGTAAATGTGATCCTGTGAAAAGGATTAATTCAGCATCTAGAATGTAATGGCTCGAAACAACGAGGCTACTTTAAAATTAATCTATAGAAAATGTCGAAAACGTGCTATGGTAATTTTCGGCAACACGAAAGTCGGCAAATGTCTATTAGATCGTTTAATGATTATGGATTTCTATTAAATTGTTACGGCTTTGTTGAATTTCTAAATGTTACTGTAACATAATCTTTTTAATAAATTTTATTATTTTGTAAATACTACTTTATTTATTAAACGAAGTTAGTACCGCCTTCACAATAGACGAATAATAATTTTTAGTTACTTTTGTATTCGTCGCAAAGTTTTGCAATTTGTGGATGTTAAACAACGTACGCAAACAGGTCAATTCATTTTAAAGGCAACCAATAATAAAGAAATACTAACTTAAAGAATTATATGAATACTAGCTTTCGTCCTCGTGGAAGTCGGTCATATCGTGTTCTCTATAGTAAATTTTGAGGATAAAAGGTAGCCTAGCCTTTTTAGTGTTTCCAGCTATCTGAGTACCACATATCGCCCAAATCGGTTGAGTGGCCTAACATTTCCTTTCATAGCTTTTAGTTCGCGGTTTAACGGCTAAAAAACGACCAAATTTGTAAATCCTACATAGCTGTGATAGTTTACCTTTTTAACTTAACCAAACAAATAACTATCTCAATTTAATCAAAATCATTTCGTCAGTTTAGTGATGAAAGCTTGACAGATTTTCGCATTAAAATAGAAAAATATGAATTTTCTTTCTGCAATACATTTTGGCCGCGGATTATTTTATATTTTGTGAAGAAAAATTTAAAATTGATAACATTATACAATAGATAACAATATGTTTTGTGATTATATATATATATATATACTTAAATTTGGACTTAAATTTGGATTTTTTAATCGAAATATTTTACAAAGTATCGTGTATTTGGAGCATACAAAACATTTTTTCATTGCATTTAAATTACTAATTGAATCCTTTAGCATCTTAAACGTGTTCTACAACTTTTTATTTACAATAAGAAAAAAATTATACTTATTGCAAATGTATTTGCAATTAGTTTGCACACTATTTACATATAAATATGTATTTAAATTTAAGTGATTTCTTTTTTTAATGATGATTGTGAACATCGATCAAATGTCTAAAATGTGCAAATTCGCTCAGTCTGTCAACACAGTTATTCCTTCTCTTCCTTTTCAGAAAGAGACGGTCTGTAAAGATTATTTGTGAATCCGTTGTTATTGCCTTTGAATAAAGTCTGATTTTATGTAATATTAAATGCGTCTGTAACATTTATTTATTGAAATTTGTATGAAAAATGAGCGTATTGGGTTTCTAGTAGTGATAATACGACGTAACCTTTGTACTCCCGGTGACTCCGGTTCTCGTACAAATTAGGTTGACAGCCATTCTATTGTACATTTATTATAGTATTCTATGTTAAAAATATTGCATTATGATATTTTTTTATATACAGTAATAAAATTAATAAGAATAAAAATCGTTACAATCATATATCTGATGACTATTTTCAGCTTTTATTTAAAACTAAATATATCATATTTAATACATATTACATACATAACCATTTTTTAAATTTGATAAAAAGTAAAATTTCTCAAAAAGATCTAAATATTTAAAATAGTAATTTACAAAAATATCACTAAGGTGCGTTGTTACCTCTTATCTTCTTCTTTGTTATTTTCGGCTTAATTTTCATATTCTTTTGGCCGAAGCTCGCTAGAGTACAATCGCTTCTTTCCTTTTTAAATTAATTTGCCGTTTCTTGAATTTTGATCTTTGGTCATTATATAAAAAAATCAAATTTTATTTTACTTATTCCTAGTTGTCTTCATAATACTGTACATACTTTTAAATTTTTTGGCCTCTTCTCGTAATTGTCTTATTATTATTTTCTTGTCTTACATCTACTCCGTTACTATAATATTTTTATTCTTTAATTTCTTTTTCTTATTTTTTTCCCTTTATGTAGGTCCTGTCCTGGCGGTGCGCGTGCTTTATCGCAGCGCACAGTCTAGCTGGGTCGCCATGTAATATTGGAAGGTGTTAAATGAGAGACGTGTCGTTCTGTCTAGGACTTTAATTTGACTATATGTTATTATAAACTTAAACACTGATATATATTTATGTCATGTGTTACAACACTACATTGCAGTATAGAGCCCGTAATTGCATGCCATGAGGCATTCTATCTTAGTCCCCAACAACACATTTATAGCCATCATTGTTAGAAGTTAGCTGCAGGAGCCACTTACCATCAGGTGGACTGTAAGTTCGTATGTCATTTCATTTTTATAAAAAAAGTAAACTATATTTTTAATAATTTGGTTAAGATAAATAAATACTACTTAAATGCACAAGGACGTTGAAATATTTCGTCGAGGTATAGAAATGTATGTGTTCCAGCAAATGCAAATGTAACTAGTACGAGAAACCGTTATATGTAGATTCCAGTACGGAACAAGTGGCTTCTAACAACGCGTTGCAGCCAACGTTTGCTTGAGTGCTCATAGTGGCATGTTACGTTGTTTTCCCTACGAATATATTTATTATTTATTTTTATTTTATTTAGTTAAAAAAACGTTATGCCCACACTCCAGGATTTTCTCCTGTATCGTGGAGGCAGTTTACAAACACAAATTGCACAAGGACTAACATCCAGACCCGGAAAAATTATTTGTAGGCTTTACAAATACTTGTTCCGTGCGGTATTCGAACCCGCGGCCCCCAGCGCAACAACTCATTGCTAAGTCACTGCGCCACGGAGCCGTCAAGCTCTAGCCTACTATACAGGATGTCATAGCGTATCACACAACAAATGAAAAGTTTTCATTTCATTTCTTTTTAGTAATTTTTACTCATGAGACAGCTTTTCAATAGGCAAGGTCAATGTTATACTGTACTAATAAAATAAAGAAACGGATATTGTCGCTCTCAGCTCTTGTTGTAAGGTAAGTACAATTTAAGTTACATGTATTGTTGTTATTCATATAAAATAATATAATGTTTATTTTGGTTAAAAAATTACCTTTTTTTAATTTTGACAAAGGAACTAAATAAATTATTTTAAAATAAATTATCGAAATACTAATGACGTACCTGGGTGATTTCGAAAGATTTTCAAGGATTACACCTAAGATAAAGAAATATTAACTAAAAATTGAATTCAAATCGTTAGGGCCGTTTCCGAGAAACTTAGCACTATATAAATATAATTCTTCCACCTTCGGACAACCAGACGCTCGGTCAATTTCCAACCCTTGGTTTTCAACTTACTACGTAATCGAACTGAACGGTTTGCTTCATCGTTTTTCATGCGTACAGCAAAGGAGTGAAATAAGTTGCCAACATTTGTTTTTCATTTCCATCCGATAATGTGGATGACTTCGAGGCAAAAGTGAATAGGCTTTTGTTGAGCTAAATCAGAGCGCTTTAAAGACAAATTATTCCACTCCTTTGTTGTATGCATTACAAAAGACGAAGCAAGTTGTTTTATTTGAATGCGTGGCAGGCATATCGAAACATAGAGGTGAAGACCCGCCGACCGCTTGATTGTCCAATGGTAGAGAGAGGAGAGAGGAATTCAGGCATGTAATTCTTGCGCTCACTCTCCGAAATGCATCATATAGAATACCGAGACGCTGGTTACTCTGTGCTTGTGCTTGAGGCTTACAAAATTGTTACCAATCACCCTCTTATCTGTGAATCCAACACTATTAGGTGGGATTTTGCAGCACCAGCTTATATGTGACACCAGTTCTCCATGCACAACCGGAATTGCGTTTTATATAAGGTAAGAACCTGGCGTAATGTACTGCCCAACCCTTTCAAGGCCACCTCGTTTCCTTGCGGCTGTTTTGGCCCTGGAATTAATATACTGCTCAAAATTGAGGTTTAGCTTTGCTATATAATACACTTAATATATCTTTTATCGTTGAAATAGATTTATAAGATTATTTAAATGCATTTATTCGTTATCGGTGAGACTTACGCTATGTTTGCGATGCGCTTCAGGGCACGGGAGCTAAGTGCACTGTGAATCTGTGGAATTCCTGGAGTATCCTCTTATCACGTCTGAGATTTTCAGACATTCTTGCTGTGTATATTATCTAAATGGCGTATACTTACTAAGTTCATGTAAAGGTTAGATATGTTTTTTTAAACTGAAGTGACAAACATAATAAAAGTGCACCTGATTCCAAGATAAGTGGTACAGCGGCCACATCCATCCAAGAACATCAACAGATGCGTACAGTCTGTCATTATATTGGCTCCCTATACAATTCAGACTTGAAGAAAGCAAACCCTCTCGGAAATGAGAGGTGGCCTGTGCCCAGCAGTGGGAAGTATATAGGCTGTAACTATAACTTTTAACTTTAACTCCTAGGTAGACACTTCTTGTCTGCCACATAATTCTGCCACATAATCAGTCTACAGTTAGTCTACATTAAATAGAAAAACTCAAACTGTTAGCTTTCGGGTGAGAGTCTGTGACACTATTCTTTGATTATACACGGGGTTTACCCGCCTCGCAGGCCAAGAACGGGTTATGTCGAACTTGCTACGACTCTACCGACGGAAACCTTTCCTTAAAGGCTTTCCGTCTTCGCCATATTTTAGCAAGGCTAAGAGAACGCTTTCGCATATATCCGCGGCCTCAGCAACGCCAGTTCCCCCCCCCCCGCTACCCCACCACCAACAACAACAACTCCTTTCCCTTCTCACTATCCTAGCCTTACTACACGAATTGTCACCTAAGTGCTATATTGGACCCGGCTAGGCTTAAACGAGTGCTTACGCGTACTTATGGCACTAATAACAGTAATAATGTCTTCCAAAATGAATTTCGATCAAGGCGGCAGTCTCAACGAAGACTTAGGTGTACTCTGTATTTCCTTACTCTCGTAGTCCGATGGAACTCCAACACGACCGAAAATATTAGGACCAACGGTTTTACTTGCTTTCCAAGGCGCGGGGATAAAACACCGCCAACGTCCTGACTAGAATAGAATAGAAAATTTTTTTATTCAATATAGATTACATGTGTAATTCTTATTGAAAGTCATTTTCTTTACCACTGGTTCGAAAAAGAAACCTCTGTCCTGGGAAGAACCAGCAAGAAACCCAGCGGGACATTTTTTTTAAAAGTAAATTTTACATTAATGGTTGTACAAACTATTTAAGTACAAAATTTATTTTAGAAACTGCTTAGTAGCGACCACCTCATTCCAAGGGTTATTATCAATCATATATTCATTTGTACTATAACCCTTTTTTACAGTTTCAACTTAATAAAACATTTAAACTTGGTAATAGAGAGCCTGTACACTTTCCGGGACCTTGTTGTAATAGTATACATTGCCCCAGAATGAATTACTGACTCTGTGGAGTCGAGAAACTGGTATCACTAGCTTGTGTTTGTTCCTAGTGTTTACAGAATGTATATTACACTAAACTACTTTGTTTTATATACTGAGAGGCCAAGTTAATATATTTATTTCTTTAAATTTATCTCTAAGAGACTCTCGGTTTTAGGTTGTAAATAGCTCTAATGGCCTCTTCTGTAAAACAAAAATAGTTTCTGAATCAGCCGCATTTCCCCAGCAAAATCCCAAGACATTATGCTATGGAAATAACTGAAATAAACTAGTCTAGCTGTCTCGACACTAGTGAGACCTCTAATCTTTTTACAGCATAGGCTGCAGAACTTAGTCTGCTTGCTAGTTTGGATATGGGGGCCCACTGAAGCTTTGCGTCGAGAGTGATGCCAAGAAAAACAGTGGATTCAACAGGGCTCAGTTCTTCCCATTTAAAAACACATTGGTACCCAGATTTTTAACATTCGTTGTTGTAAATTTAATACATTTAGTTTTATTTCCGTTTAAATGTAGATTATTAACGTTAAACCAATGCACTAATTTTGATATAGCATTATTCACTTCGTCACATTTAAATGATTGACGTTTAAGTTTAAAATCAAGGAAGTATCATCAGCAAATAATACTATATCATGATTATCCCCTACAAGGAAGGTAAGTCATTAATATATACCAGAAATAGGAATGGGCCGAGAATCGAGCCCTGAGGGACACCATTAGTACAGGTGACCCGGAAGAACTTTACCATTGATAACAACTTTCTGCATTCTATTACTTAAATATGAAATAATAAGTTTAAGCGCTGTGTTCTTGACACCATAGTACTGTAGCTTCCTGATTAATGTCTCATGGTGAACACAGTCGAAGGCCTTGGAAAGGAAAATATACCCAAAGCATCCTCCGAATTCTCCCATGCACAAAAATATGTTTAATAAGCTCAACTCCAGCGTCAGTTGTCGAGCGACCCTTGTAAAACCGAATTGATTTTATGTAGCAATTTATTAATATTAAAGAAACTTAAGATCTGATCTAAAATTATTTTTCAAAAATTTTACTAAATGTTGGTAGTACAGAAATCGGTCTAAAATTGGCGGGATCTAATGTAATACCAGATTTAAATAAAGGTATGACTTTACTATGTTTCATTAAATCAGGAAACACACCAGATTCGACGCTTATTAAATATAGTGGCTAGATAAGGTGCTATTATATCTATTATAGATAAAATAACTTTAACGGAAATCCCCATAAGTCTGCCGTTTTCTTAACATCAATTGTTTTAAAATATTTAACGATATCTTTTGGCAATACTCTATGGAATTTAAAAGTATTTGAACAAGCCTTTACATTTTGTTTAAGCAATGATTGGGCGACAGTAGGAGAAGAATTTAATGATTTTGTTGTCAAAAGAACATCAGTAAAATGTTTCTCAAAAGCCATAACAACTTCTTGATCAGATCGAGTTAAACTGGTAATATTCAATTGAAAATCCAGTTGCTGCGGTTTGACCTTCCTTTCACTATTTATTATTCTCCAGGTCATTTTAATTTTGTTGGATGCAGTTTTAATTTTGTTACTTAAATGTAAACTTAGCTGTAGCACTTTTTTAAATATTTTAGAATATGTTTTTACATAATCTCTAAATATAACACTAGTATTATATGATCTTTCATTATAAAGCTCATATAACTTTCGCCTACTTTTATAAATTCCTACTGTCGCCCATTCATTAAATGATTTGCGACTGTTAAAAGAAAGTTTTAGAAGTAAATATTCTACTAAATTCACAAGTTATAATTTTAAATAACATACCATACAAATAATTAGCACTATTTTTAAATGAAAGTGATGGAAGTCTTTTTATTATATTACTTCTAAACCTCTCCAAGCGATGGCCATTTATTGGAACAAACACAACTTTCTTATTTTTCTGTTTTTGTGTATGAGTAATGATACCAACTGTCACAGTGATCTGAACTTAAATTTTGAATAATTGATTTATGCAAGGGCTTAATATCTGTAAAAATATTATCTATACAGGTTGCACTAGGCCCAGACATACGTGTTGGTTCTAAGAATAAATTAACAAGATTATACGATTTAAACAATGATCTAAACTTAATACTAATGGAAGAAGTTTCAAGGAGATTGAAAGTCTCACATATTACAACAGACTTGTTCTGTTTACTAAGTTTGAGCAAAACTTCTTCCACAATTCTTTGAAAATAGTCATAAGTAGCACATGGGGTCTGTAAACACTTACAACAATGGTGCTCGAGCTCGACACAAGCCATTTCTACAGTTCGCTCAACAGAGAGGCTCACAATATCCTTACGTTCTTTATATAATAATGATTTATCTGCTAATATTAAGGACCACCACGTAACTCTATTGAAAGAACTGACCACCTGGTGATTTCTGAAATTAAACATGAAATTATAATCTTTTTGCCAATGTTCAGTAATACAAAGGATATGTATATGTTACTATTTAAAACAATTCAACTTCAAATTCTTTGCCCATCATGCCTTGTATATTTTGATGCACCAGGTGTAAACAATTTTATTACTTATTTGTGGGCTGCAAAAATTAATTAAACTCTTATTATTGCTGAGATTGCCTCTATTGTCGCATTTACTAATTTAAATTAGTTGAACTGATTCAAATTAAATGTCAAATGATTATCATGCTCAATAAAAGCAGTCTTGGTAGCCAAAAACTTGGCTGAGTTAAAAAGTAAATAATAAGATAGCACATTTGCTACCAGTCTTAAATTATATTTGGATAGGTAATACCTATCTTTTGTCCAAAACTTTTTATTAAATTATTTGTGTCAATCACAGTTGGCTACCGTGGGCAAATCTTTGTTACAGAGCACGAGGGATCTGTGACAGCAAACACCTGACTGCCGAGCTTCAGCACGTCAAGCAGGTTCTGCACGACAACAAGCTTCGGGTCCCGCGCCTACGTCACAGTGACCGAGTGAAGCCGGCCACAGTCGAGCGTGTGCCTGCTGTACTACCATATGTCAGAGGTGTCACAGACAAGATTGGCTACATCTTGAAGCGAGCTATAAGAACATTCTTCAAGCCGAAGAAGATTAGTCAGTTCTTACCATCCGTCAAGTGCAATATTCCTCTACAAGATGCAGGGTGTACAAGCTTGATTGTGAATGTGGTCTCTCATATATAGGGCAAACAAAACGATCTATTAAAACCCGCGTAAAAGAACACATAGCTGACGTGAAGCACCAACGTTCCGGAAGTCTGCAGTTTGTGATCATATCCTAGACGGCCCCCGCCATTACATTAGATTTGATAAACCACAGATTCTCGCGAAAGAACATCGATTCCTGCCAAGGATGATACGTGAGGCTATTGAAATTAAAAACATCCTAATTTCAATAGAGAGGAGGCTGGTACTACCACCTGCTTGGGATCCTGTAATTAATAAAATTAAACTAAACCCAAGCATACCACTGCAAGACTTCAAGACACAGTTAGTTCATTCTGCGTAGATCGGACCAAATTAATACTTAAAAAGCTGAAGGTACTCCGTATTAACTTTGACATTGGGACGTCAATCACCTCAGTCCCCCGTGACCATGGGTGCTGTAAAGCACCCGAAACGTCGGGAATTAATAAAATAAGTTAATTAAACGCGATATAATCCGTAAAAGTAGTTTAATTCAATGTGTAGTGTTCGCGTAAATATAAGAAATCATTATGTAAACCAGTACGGACTGGAAATAGCAAATAAAATACGCCGACTAGAAGATCTCAAGACCAAGCGCGCAAGATACGTAACATCATTAAATTTCTTGAAGAGATGCAGAGACCATAATCTCATTCCTACGTGTGTCAAGATATCTACTAAAAAAGACATTCGAGGAAGCGCTAAGATCTTAAATCAGGCAAGCAAAAGTTGTTAATAACGGTGATTCAGCAAAAACGTACCGATCTATGTTTCATAAACAAAACCATAGACAAATCGTCCAGTGATCTAAAGACAATTTTATCGACATTTGATTATAAGAATTGCATGGAAACTTTAGATAAACGGGAATCAACTAAATACAATGAATGCAAAAATAAACATATAGATAAATACCAAAACTAACAACTAAATCAAATGTCCAACACCAACGTCAACGTAAGAACGGAACACAACCATTGACAACAGACGCAGGTAATAAACAACGCGCGATCTATAACCTGTCAAAACAATCTCTGGACGACGCGACAATAAAAGTTTTGGCCAAAGGTATGAATTTCAATAACACGCGAAAAATCCCGTATGAAAACATTATCTGTAGTGTTGAGGACTGTCTGTATAAAAATAATATTGGTAAGGAAGATTTAGAGGCCATACGTCAAGACATCTCGTCTTTGTTACGTCGAAGCTCAGTGCCGAAATTAAATCTTCCGAAGGATAATTAATGCATTGAAAAACTTACGCAACAGACCAGATTTAACGATTCTCCGCGCAGATAAAGGTAATGCTACGGTTATAATGGATACGTCGGATTACAATTTTAAAATACAACAACTTTTATCGGATGAAAGTACGTACGTAAAGGTCAAAACAGACCCTACAACTAATACGCTTAAAACAACTAGCGATCTAATTAAGAAATACTCCGAGAAATTGAATCTAGACGTCAATTCGATAATACCTGCGTGTGCCAAACCACCGAAGTTGTATGGGTTACCAAAAATACACAAACCGAACGCTCCATTACGTCCAATAGTGAGTCAGATCGATTCGCCAACTTACAGATTGGCTCAACTCTTAGCAAAAACACTATCACCACTCAGAGGACACACAAGAGCACACACTAAGGATTCATACCATTTTGTTAGTGAGATAAAAGACCTATGTCCTATGTCTTACTGACAATGAAACTATGGTCAGTTTTGATGTTCAGTCTCTATTTACATGCCTACCTGTTGAAGACTGCATCTCAATTGTAACTAGGAAACTAGAGGAAAACAACATGCCAGCAGAATATGCAGTACTGCTTAGACATTGCCTTACATCTGGCTATCTATTGTGAAGGAAGAGTTTACAAGGTAGATGGTGTTGCAATGGCTCACCGGTATCTCCCATTGTCGCCGATATTTTCATGGAGGACTTTGAGGAGAAAGCCCTGCTTACTGCACCACAGTAACTCCAAGGTTCTACAAGCGGTACGTAGACGATACTTTACAATTTTACAATCAGACAAAGTAACTGTTTTTTAGAACATCTTAATTCCATAAACTCTAAAATTCAATTTACTATGGAGTTAGTGGCAAATAATTAGCTTTCCTAGATGTATTAGTCATTCGAAATCCTAACAACACCACATAGGTCACACCGTGTATAGAAAAGACCATACAAACAGATATTTAAATGAATCCCACCATCATCCTTCACAGTTGGCTACCGTGGGCAAATCTACAGAGAGCACGAGGGATTGTGACAGCAAACACCTGACTGCCGAGCTTCAGCACGTCAAGCAGGTTCTGCACGACAACAAGCTTCGGGTCCCGCGCCTACGTCACAGTGACCGAGTGAAGCGGCCACAGTCGAGCGTGTGCCTGCTGTACTACCATATGTCAGAGGTGTCACAGACAAGATTGGCTAGCATCTTGAAGCGAGCTTCTATAAGAACATTCTTCGCCGCCGAAGAAGATTAGTCAGTTCTTACCATCCGTCAAGTGCAATATTCCTCTACAAGATGCAGGAGGTACAAGCTTATTGTGAATGTGGTCTCTCATATAGGGCAAACAAAAGATCTATTAAACCCGCGTAAAAAGAACATACATAGTGAAGTGCACCAACGTTCCGGGAAGTCTGCAGTTTGTGATCATATCCTAGACGGCCCCGCCATTACATTAGATTTGATAAACCACAGATTCTCGCGAAAGAACATCGATTCCTGCCAAGGATGATACGTGAGGCTATTGAAAAAAAACATCCTAATTTCAATAGAGAGGAGGCTGGGTACTACCACCTGCTTGGGATCCCAATTAATAAATTAAACTAAACCAAAGCATACTGCAAGACTTCAAGACACAGTTAGTTCATTCGTAGATCGGACCAAATATACAAAAAAAGCTGAAGGTACCTGCATTAACTTTGACATTGGGACGTCAATCACCTCAGTCCCCGTGACCATGGTGTTGGTAAAACGCAAACGTCGGGAATTAATAAAATAATTAAATTAAACGCGATATAATCCGTAAAAGTAGTTTAATTCAACTATAATTTTATTTAGAGATGTCACTAAGATGCTCCAGGCATGCAACTTGTATTTTTTGTCCCTTTAATGAGTTATTTAAAGTTATGCCTAGATTTTTTCCCATGTCATCGCTATACACAATTATATTATTATTGTTAATATTTGAGTCATTTTTTATTTTAAGTTCCTCTGCTATGGCACTGTCATAGAGTTTTGGTGGTGGTATAATAACTGGACTCCGGGCTGCTACTGAGAATTTATTGACAGAAAAACACAATCATTTATTAAATAAGTATAAATGAGTCTGCAATCCATCGCTATTGAAATATTGGTAAAAAAAGGAAAAATAACGTGAATCATATACTTGTCTTATGCTTAGTGACACCCGCAAAGCGTATAAACATAGATATCTGTGGTAGCACCCATGTCCACCCGGACTAGTTTATTTAAGCCTATAATTATGTCTAAAATTGCATAAAATCAAGTTTATAGCTTTACGTACAACGGCAATAGTCAACTCCTTTTAATTAAATATTTACAGTGAACATTATCACAAGGCACGTAGGTTCATTTTACATCATCCGAAGGACGATGAAGCAATGCAAACGGAGCAGTGACTAAGATTTGACAAACAAGTGATGTTGACTATTTCCACGGCAGTCTCACAACGACGTTTTCAATTAATTTGAACAGAATTCTCTTACTTAATAATGGTAAGAGTTTATACATCTTTACATATAAATAAAATTGAAGTGTCTGTCTGTGATATTGAATTAACTGTCTTCTTTTAAACTCATTCTACTGAGTACATAAATAAATAAATAACCAATTTTTGTCTGTCTGTCTGTCTGACTGTCTGTCTTGTTGTCTTTCTGTCTGCCTGTTTTGCTGTATTTCTGTTTGTCAGTCTCTCTATCTGTCCGGGCTAACTTTCAGAGTAGTTGAACCGATTTGAGGAAACTTTACGAACGGATAGAGAGCAGTACTAGGAGGGATCTAGGCTATTTAAAAAAATGTAATTCCGAAAAACTTGAAGACTTTTATCTTTAATTAAGAAAAATAAATGGTTTTTGATCATCTTAAATCCTAATAACGCCACATTAATAGATCCTATCCAGGCCAAGCCGCGGCGTGTCTATAAAATAATAACTAATTAAAATTGCGTGTAACCTTTACGCATGATTGAGGTATAGCTTGAGTACAACTCATTAATATTAATATTATACACCCCCTGCCAACGGAACGTAACGTGGTGATGGATTCATTTAGGCCACTACCGCTTGTTAAAAATGATTGCGACAAGATTTAGTTTTGATCGATACTAAATCGATTTAAGCTTATTATTGCACGAATTTAATTTGTAATTTTAGAAGAGAGTAGTTTTGTTTATTATATTTTAGATTTCTGACTAAGAAATTATTGTGAGGAGGGATTTAAATAAAAATTTAAATAAAGTACGTAATCAAGGACTTTTTGACAACCCTGACACATATTTTCAAGTTTGTATGAAAAATTGAATAATGGGCGAGCAACTTTGCAACTTTGTTATTTGCAACACAATTAAAGGAGCAAATCATTACGTTCTTACGTTCATCCTTGAAAACAAATCTTATTATTTTCATTAAAAACCTTGATGGTAAAGTTGCAACAAAGTAAGGTTTTTGAGTATTTTTTTAAAATCACTAATAAATACCAAATCTAAAAAGAAAATAATGTCACTTTTAGCATTGACGCGCAGTCTGATAGTACCTTTATTGTTGGAAAAATGGTCCTAGGTTTTTAAGTCCTTTCAAAAATGGCAAAATTGCTAGGTTTTACGGTACTAACAAACATTCTTTGCGAACGAAGTCGCGGGCACAGCTAGCGTTCGCGCGTTTATCGATAGATGTATAGTATAATTATAGCGTTTTTGTAAATTACAATATAGAGATTGCATACGAAAGCTTAAGTAAATTTATTTATTTATTTATTTGTTTTATATATGTTACATAAGAGACATGCAAATTTGTTTATTCTTTGAACATTTTGTTTTATAAAATTAACATATAAAATCAATCATTAATTCAACAACAACGAACAATCCATTCCATTATATAAAATGTCAAATAATAAAAAATAACAAACAAAGAAATTAAATTAAACAATATTAAATACCATGTCAGTTAATTATGAAATTGTCAATTTATCAGCTAGTCTTATAAAAGTTGTCATTAGTAATTAAAAACTCATTTACCGAGAAATTTATTTTGAAGAAGCCACTGGTATAATTTTTTTTAATTTTTGTATAGGAAGATCTCTGATTGTTTGCGGTATTATTGAATATTTTACCCATCCAGTAACAACTTTTGTTAAAGCGTTTATTTTTGGTATTTCAATAATTATCCTATCTGGGTATCTCAGTCATCGATACTTCTTTATTAAGTTTATAAAACTCTTCCTGTGTTGTTTAACAAATTTAGCAATTTAATATATACAAACAAGGCACGGGTAAGATCCCAGTGTCTTGAATAGATGTCGGCATGAAACATCTGGTCCAACACCATAAATGGCACGAACACATTTTTTTGTGCAATAAAACTTTATTAATCTCGCACTGTTGCCCAAATTATAATCCCGTATCGGATAACTGACTCAATATATGCAAAATATGTCATAATTGCAGTTTGTTTTGTTGCCACTTTGTAAGTGTATAAAGCGCATGTGAACCTGTTTACTTTATTATTTTACAAACTTGTTCTTTCCACTTTAATTCTTTGTCAATAATTATACCTAAGAATTAAAGAGATTATAAAGAGTTTGTCCATTATAAATGGACAAACTCTTTGTAGTGCATAATAATTTAATAAATATATCTATCCCTCCTAAGTATAGTGAGTCATCTAACATTTTAGGTATTTTCAGGTTTTGACGGTATTGATTGTAAAAACATGTTATTTATCAGACTATGTCGAAAAAACCTAAAATTCATAATTACTTTTGGAAATAATCTAACGTATACTGGTTCATGTAGAGTTATTTAAAATTTCAATACGACGTATTCTAAGCTAACTACTCGGATTCAGTATACGCGGGACGCGGGTGCGGTACTTTGAGCGACATGTGCAAACTGGACCAGTATACAGCGTTCGCGTGGCACGTGACTATGTCAATTTAGGTGTATATTTTTGCGATCAATATATTAGATTTGATTCATAAAATCACTGTATTTTAATTTTAATAAGCATGGAGGGAACATTGCAAAATGCTAGAGCAAAACTTATGCTTAATTTAGTAGATTTAAGACACTCAAATTATATTACGTATTCACGAAAATTTTGAAAATAACGAGTCAGTGAAATCTTTTCATAAAAATGATAAGTAGTTTAAGGTTTTCATTACATTAGCTTATATAAATTATAATTGTGACAGTAAATAATCACATTATTTTTAGATTATAAATTATTAAAAGTTCTGTACAATCTATACTGGATTAAGTTAAGATAGACCAGTATACGTCGATAGTTTGCAGTAATATTACACATGACTTAGTATTCTAATATTTAGTAGTAAAGGGATTAATTTTAAACAGTCGTCTGTGTGTCTGTGCTGCCATAATTTGCCTCATTGATGGCATGATATAAAAAGCATGTTTACTTTATTTTCAGAGTCCCCTTTGCCACCTGGTGCTTACTTTACCAAAGATGAACTGTCAATTATCGATCACGTAGACCTAGAATATAGTGAACTTTTTTAATAGAATCCTCATCTATCGAGATACCTGTAAATGGACTTAAGACTAAGAACATTATAACCCCATACCTTCACCAGCAATTTCGTTTTCTAGTCCAAATAGTTACATAAACTTTAGTTTTACTCAAAATTGATAATCATACCAGCAATTAGTCTTACATAGAAGATACCGATTCTGCAGGTACTTAATCAGCCACAATCGACGCAAGCGGTTCAAATATTAAAAGGACAAGGGTTGCTTAGGGAGTAATTTAAGCAAGAATGGAGGGATAGCCAGAGAAAATACAAAATAAATAGAGGTATGGAGTACACCAGTATAAATGGAGAAATACATACTGCCCTGGTCCTAAATGCTGTCAAAAAATGTTATGATAGGATATCAGAAGAGAACCGAAAAATAATTTTGAGATGTTTTGAGGATTGGCAATCATTCACGACAGTGGGATTTTATCACTAAGTACGTTATAAAAATATCAAACGTTTTACTGTTTCTGAAAATTCAGCAGCCTATAATATTTAATATCATTTACCATGGTTGGAATCAAATGACAATGCAGAGATAAAAGAATATCTGTTTGTAAAACAATGTTTCTTAGAACCCCTTGATAAGTTTCAACTTTGTTTATACCGCTCTAGAAATTTTTATCGTGGAAAAGTGTTCGCAGAATCCGATCACCATCCAAAATTATAACATTCAATATGGCGTGGTGTAATTGATCATATTATTGAAGATCTCATTTTTGAAGCTCATTACACTCGCAAAGATTCGAAATGTAAGTACATATTTGGATGACTCCTTGCCATTCTCAAGATGTACAAGCATTATGAAGAGTGGTTTGATTCAAATGTTTATTCTGTGGCAAATCTAATGTACGACAATATCGTGATATTGTAAACAAAGATATAAATATTGCCTTCATAAGCCCAAAAGACGCATGCGAAAATGCCACACATTTGGAAATAAAACACAGGCTACCGAATAAGAAATACATAAACAAAGAAATCATTTGAAAGAAAAGGAAACAGCTAGAAAATTAAAAAAAAAAGACAAGGAATTAGAAATGCAAATAAATAAGTTGTATGTACTTTTGATTAACAGAAATGTTAAATGTACATTCTATTGTAAAAGAACATCGTCCATGTAAAATTTTACCATTTTTGATATGATATCTTTACAAGGTTTGCTATTCTGGAATCAACAGACAGCTAAAAAGCTAATTAAATTGCAAGCTGTGTTTATAAATTTATTGAAATGACAATACCCAAAGGTATAAAAGAGTATCGTTTCTGGTCTGACAATTGTGGAGGCTAGAATTGAAACAGAGTCGTATTTTTAATGTATATGTATGAATTTAATATAAGTATTATTCATCGTTTCCTTGTCTTTCCTTGTCTTGATTGAGAGACAGACTAAAGACAGGATTATTTTTACCCCGGACCTAAAACAGATGGCAAGCCCTATAATGTCATTCAAATGTCACAGGAGTTGATTAAAACACATTTCAAGCACTGCAATAATTGGACAACTACTAGCTATGGAACTAACATGTCATGAACAATGTAAGGAATTTAAAATACAAGGAAATAATCACTTTAAAATTATATTTAGGTACAATTATGAAGACGATGCTGTTAAATGGATTAACTGTATGAATAAACCGAAGAACACACGAAACAAAAAAGAAAAAGGTGGATCTGCTTCTCAATCAGTGCTTATGAAAAACCCCTGCCAATTGACAAAAATAAACACAAAGACCTTATGGATCTTGGTAAAAGTCACGTCAGATACCAAAAGAATATCACTTATTTTATAATAGTCTGATTACAGGCAATATTAAAAATAATGAATCTGACTGTGATTAAAAAAACCTGATTCATCTACTCAGATATTGTTTTTTCGTGAAGATATTTTATTTTATTGAATTTTACTAACAAAACAGATAGTTCCTAAAATTCGTTGGATTAAGACGAGGGTTATGACGTTTTATTTTGTTAATTAATTTTAATACTAAAGAAGATTAAAATTTTATTTTCTACCTTTATGCGTGGTGTATTAAGCAATGTTTTATGGAAGGTATATATACTTTAACCGCTTGATTATGAATTGAATTGGTTTTAATAAATAATAAATAACAAGAAATAAAGTTATTTTCTTTTATATGAAAACAATGAAGCTAAAAGCTTGATTTTATTTTGAGATATATCAATTTACTGCTACTCTATCAAACCGATTTTGGACATTAAAATCAGTGTATAATGAGTCAACTAATTTATTATCGTTTATACTGTAGATACAATGTCAGTAAATTAATCCAAGAAAATGAAATACAATTCTGTTTTTGTTTTTATAAACCTAATACTTTTTCCTTAAGATATGCTAAATATACAAATACATTGTAAATGAGTATATGTGGTAGTTAGCTCATTATAGGCCATAGTTTATATGATGTATACTAAGTCATTCATTATCTTGGAAACTCACTAAAATAGGTCTACTTTTTTATTATCTAAGGGTCTCAAATCTTAAAATAGAACGAATTTAAAAAAATCAACATTCTAGGACCAAAACTGAAAAAGTTATAAACAATTAATCTTTGACAGGCGCTCTTGTAAAATTTGAATTATGTAGTTGACTCATTATACTTAGGAGGTATCGATATAATTAATATTTATTAAATTATTATTTATATTATTGAAATTTATATATTGCGTTTTACTTAAGTTTATTGTTAAATTATTATCACTTAGCCATTGAGTTACTTGAAAGATTGTTTCATTAATGTCAAAAATATGTTTCATCAGTGGCATATTTTTATTTGTTGTGACTATTACTGAGACGTCATCTGCAAATAAACTGCTTCTATATTGAGTAATCTGTAAATCGTTTAAATATATCAAGAATAAAAGGACCTAGTACACTACCCTGAGGTACACCAAACGCTTTTTTAATTTTGATCTATAACTTCGACTTACATGTTTACTGTCAAGTTTTTAGCAAACACATTGATGTCTGGTTTGTCAGCATGACTTCATCAGTAATATGCTGAGCCTCTAATTCCGTTTTGATCTAGTTTGTAAAAGCTGATCGTGCGATACAAAGTCAAATGCTTTTGACATGTAAAAATACAACTACAATAGTATAGTCCGTCATTAATATTTTTTATTAAATTAAAGTGGCTTAGTGTGGTGATTTGGATTTTGAAATCCATACTAAGTTGGATTTATTCTGTTAAATTTATTTAAGAAATTCATTATCTTTTTGTGCATGACTTTTTCAAAATTTTTTTATAACATAGGTACCAATGTCACTGGACGGTAATTTTCCATTAATGTTTTCTCCTTTTTTATATAAGGGTTTTACAACAGACGACTTTAATTTTTCTGGAAAGGTGCCAGATTCCATTGACAAATTAACTAAATAGACTAGCACCTTACTAATTTGATTTTTGCACGCTTTTAAAGATTTAAATTTGTCATCCAACAAAAAAAATTAGTATTAATAAATATATTTATTTATTTTATGTAATTATTAGTTATTCATTATTTTTCATATTTTCATTATTTTTACCTACTTATTTTTGAATGAGTTGTTTTTTATTTTTATTTATTTATTTCTTTACTAACTCACTATTGTTATTACAGGAGTGGAGACTAATGCAACAATGTGGTCACTAATGTAAAAAAGACAAATAGTTTAATGTCCCCCCTTGAATTCCGCCAATGTAAAATTAAATTAGAATAGTAATTTAATTTTAATCGTTGTGATACGATGTTAAGCATTCTAGCTGCGCAAACAACCGGTGCGTACTTTAAGAGATTTGTATGAGCAACTAACTGGTAGGTCCAGCAACCCTCCCCTCAGCCCCCGTCGCAAGCTAGGATTAGGCACGAGGAACCGCAGTGATTCCAGAATTTCCGGATTGTTTAATCTACCACGTAACATCAAGAATATGTACTTAAGTAGCACAAAGTTCCGTCTAACCTCCAACTTATAATATCCAACCATTGCTATTACAAAAAGTGTTGGATACATAAGAGGATGAAAAGGGTATTGCTTTAAATAGAGGTACCGGGTAAACTTATTTTGTATTTTCTCCAGCATGAGGCTATACTTGGTTTCATAAAGATTCCAGATGATAGCACTGGTTTCTAGATTGTTTCTTACTAAAGCATTATATAATGACTTCACGGCGTCAGCGTTAAGGAAGTCATACGTTTCACGCATTATGAAGCCCAGATTTTCAAAGGCCTTGTCAGTCGCATTACTCCATAGCAAGATTCCATACGACATTATGCTATGGAAATAACTAAAATAAACTAATCTAGCTGTTTCAACACATGTAATGCCTCTAATTTTTGTTACAGCATATGCTGCTGAACTAAGTTTGCTAGCTAGTTTAGATATACAAGGGCCCGATTGAAGCTTCGCGTTAAACGTAATTCCGCGAAAAACAGTGGAATCAACAAGGCGCAGCTCCTCCCCATGCCCAACTACTACCGACTATGCCGAAGGACCAAAAAATACCGAAATAAATTTAAAAACTAATTTATTTAAATAAAAGACAATGAAACTATTTCTAAGACTAAATGACCCCATCGAAGTTGGATACAGAGTGAAGATGAAGTCCTCGTGACTCGATGTCCGGTGTCTTGGTCACGTTGGCGCTGCACGTGCTACGGCGTCAGCGTTCCCGTGGTCTTGCAACATTTCTGTCCTAGTTAGGAGTCCGGTGTCAGCGATCCCCATACAAGTAGAGTACTTAATTCGCTTGTAATCCCTGAAGGGGTAGGCAGAGTCCAAAGAGCAGAGAGCCAAACAAAACGGCGTGTCTGAGGTAGTTTTAAGAGAACATTCCTCCCTCCCACAATTGCCTGCACCATCATTGCATGTGATATGTACATGTCGCAGCCAACTAGCTTAATTAGCCTTTAGTTAACAGCCTAGCTTTTTTACTAAACGATGCTGTTCAACTAGCGGCTTAAATGATATTCAGCCGATGCGACATTACATGTCATGACCAGTGGTCACCCTATTAATTTCATTCAACGAGATGGTCGCTGGTCAGTGCCTAATAATGGACTATGCTATATGCCCACCCGAGCCACCCCAGCCTTGCCTTTACTGTCGCTGAATTACAAGATAGGTGCAATGTTGTATTCGACGCATCAGCTGAATATCATTCAGGCCGCTAGTTGAACGCCGCCGTTTAATAAAAAGGCTAATTTGTTAACTAAAAGGCTAATTTAGATAGTTGGCTGCGACATATACGTCGTCGTTAATACGACACGAATTTTGCTTCTAAACGAGGCATCGTCAGCAGAAATAAACTGGGTAATATAATTTACACATTATTGTTTCATTCATTACAGCCTAACAAAAGTCCACTGCTGAATATATCCCTATAGATTGCATCAAAGATACAAAATGTTTCGAATGTATACAACTAGTATTTAATATACAAAATTTAACACATAATTTGTCAATAATATTCTTAAAAGAAAAGTTGGTCGTCAAGGGACGCCCAGCAGTTAAGATACATCATAATTGATGGCAGAATTTATGGTTAAAAAAAACTAACAAGAAATATTTTAAAGACCTAATGTCCTTTCCTTTGTATAAAAACGCGGGTATACTAAAGTCGAATATAAAGTACAAGTACACAACTCACAGTCAAGTAATATATGAATTGTATTGTTTCACCTAATAAAAAAATTGATTGCGTTTTTGTTGCCGCTGGTTATTCCGATGGTCCTTTTTGTTTTTATTGTTTACGTATTTTTTATAGGATCGTGACAACGAGCACACAGTCCACCTGATAGTAGAATGTGATTAGACATCTTCACATCTATCAATAAAAATCGATTGATGCGTTGTCACCACTAAGAATGCCTCTTTCCAGTAAAGGTCTCTTCTTTCAGCAGTTGCTGCCTTTGGTATTTGTTTGGTCGAGGACCATTCGTGCTACAACTATACCAGTAATATAAAATTTATTCGTTCATTCATTCATTACAGGCTATCAATAGTACACTGCTAAACATAGGCCTCTCACATAGATTGCCTCATAAAGAGGATATTTGCCATAGTTGCGTAGCTTGGCAGGCGGCTTGGCAACCGCAGTTTTTTTATTATTTCCATTTGTTTTCAGGAAGGTGATGCTGGTCATCTCCCGATACATTTCCCCAGTCGCCACTTACGACACCTAAGGGATTGTTGCTTATTCTAGTTGTATAAAGTGAAGAATTTTCTTACGCGGGTGATGGCCGCACTTATTTACGCATAATTTTACTTTATGTTTTACGAGTAGCGTAGAAAATTAATTTTTCTCTTCAATGTGAAATTCGCAAAATAATACTGATGCTTGTTACTGATGCTTTTAACTACGTTTGATCTCGAAAAATTTACTTACCTGTCTTAAACGAAATGCATTAGCCATCGAAATCCATTACACTTTCGACAGAAGGCAGAAAGAAAGTAAACCTGCATTTCATTACCTTCGAATTGAAAAGACATTAAAAAGTGATTTGTCAAATGAACACGCCCAACTTGTTAGAGATTTTCCAAAAGAAGAATTTCAATTTTGTTTTGCACAATTTAATGAATAACATTTTGTTTTTAAAATATCACGAAAAGTACTTGACGTAATTACTTTTTTCATTGACTTCAGAATTATGAAATAGAAATAGAAATATAAACTTTTTTATTCAATATAGATTATAGATAATACTTATTGAAAGTCACCTTTATGCTTAATTTATCACTGATTCGGAAAATACCCCTATCCTGGGACGAACCAGCAAGAAACCCAGTGGGACATCTTTTTTTTGAAAATGAATAGTTTGTAATCATTTGATGTTATACAATTAACAACACAAAACAAATTATAAATATCCATAATCGATTCCTTTCTAATATCACCACTGTCCTTCTTATCGCTTCTTTTTATTATAATTACTGTTGCTAAAACCAACAAGTGTACATGTACTTTCAATATACTTTTATTACAGACACTTTCTCAAATAGAGACACAGACACAGAGTACTTTTTAATATGTAGTGCCCTCCTGTACGTGTTGGCGGACTTCCGTCCACGAAATATTTAATTTTTAATTTTTCAGACATTCTGGTGTTTTCACGATGTTTTTATTCATAATCGAATATTTAAAATTGATGAATTAATAATTTCATTGTTGTCGGCGGATAGCTTACGTACTATAACTAGCGCTTTGCTCCTGATCTACTGCGAGCCAGTTATATTCCATTCATTACAGCCTATAAAAGTCCACTGCTGAACATAGGCCTCCCCCAGTGGCGTAGCACCAGGGCTAGCAGGGCAGTCTGGGCCCCAAGTTGGGGCCCCTTGGCCTCCAAGAACAAAATACGAAAAATTATTTACTATTCTAGTTGTATAAAGAATTTTCGAGTTTTAACTTTTTGGTCCCTGACCGCGAAAGGCTCGAACTGGAATCACAAAAATTACTCCCACTTCCAGAACCAAAATAGAATATTGTTAAAGGTCTACTTCGTCTTATTGTCTTTGTTATGTCTTTTTTATATAGAAGAGAGGGACAAACGAGCATGCGGCTCACATGATGGCAAGTGTCGACCACTGCCTATTAACTAATACAACACCAGGGGTTTTGCAGGCGCGTTGCCGGCTTTTTAAAAAGGAGTAAGCTCGTTTCTTGAAGCTCCCTAAGTCGTATCGGTCCGACGGTGACGTTTTCCCGAGAAATATTGGCACCCGATCGAAGGCCTTCGCTATGTCCAAACTAATGGCCAGGGTCTCCCTCTCTGCCTCTGCCGATTTATGAGTCAGGTAACCCAGAAGATCACCAGCTGAGCAACCCCGACGAAAATCGTACTGGCGGTCAGTTTTCAGTTGGTGATCCTCAACCTCATGAGCTGGCAGTTCACAATGGTTTTCATTATTATGGAGAACAAGTTGGATAGGTCTGAGCGGTCGATTTTCGGTTATTTTTTAGGGATCTGGTGCACTAAAGCTGTCTTCTTTGAGTTCGGGACTACACCTAGGGAGAAAGAGTTTTGGAAAAGACACGTTATGACCGGTGCCAAGTAGGGAGCACACGTCTTCAGCACATAGATTGCCTCATAGTCAGAAATGTGCGATAGTTGCCGCCTTACATAGAACAAACAAAAAGATCCATTAAAACCCGTGTGAAAGAACATATAGCTGACGTGAAGCACCGACGCTCTGGGAAGTTTGCAGTCTGTGAACATGTTCAAGATCGTCTCCGCCATTACATCAGATTTGATAGACTACAAATCCTCCAAAACCAAAACCAAATGATAAAAATCTGAATACCAATGTGTTTTTAAATAGGAAAGAACCGAGCCCTGTTGAATCTGATTGCTTTTTTTTTTACAAATCTCAATCATATCTAAACCAAAGAAGTCAAGACAACCATTAGCTTATCACAATACTCATAGCATACTGTCCATGGAAATTTGCTATGGGGAACCAAATTTAGAAACTATTTTTATTGCAGAGCTAAGAGCTATTCACACAAATTGAAAGAGTCTCAGAGAAAAAAAAAAAAAATATAAACTTTTTTAAAAGTTTTAATAAAAGTGATATCTATATATTCTGTAAATACCAGGATCAAACATGTTTATTTATACAGTTATTACAATAAAGTTCCAGAAAATATATATAAGATCTCTACCACGAAACTTAATCCTTTTATTAAACAAAGACTGAAATGTAGTTTATAATAACCCCTGGTAATGAGGATCAATCAAAATCAAAATCAAAAATCTTTATTTTCGGTCCAGTACTTAAATTAACACATTGTTGGAAAATTCTTTTAAGTTAGGAAACTTATGTTAGAGGCACCGATCTTCCCGTCCTTCATATTTATATAAATTAGTGTTTAGAACTTGGGTAACACATAGATTTTTGACTTATAGTAAAACTTATATTATAGTATTATTACCATAAAATATCTGTAGGTGTTAGTTGTGATTGTGTGTGTAAGTGTATGTGTGTGTATGTTGAGGTATGGTATATTTAGTAAATTAATTATGAGTAAAAGTTGTAATTATTTAAAAGTGTTTCGGTTTGTTGAATTTAAAGTCAACCATTCTATTGTTTTTTTAACTTCTATGCTATGCAATTGATATATGCTTAAGATTTTATTTATTTTATTATATGTATACTGCTTTTTTCTCATATTGTACTGACGCAAATGTCGTTTTACAGCGACTATATAACCATAAGTTCCTTTTGTTTGTCTTGTCATGTTCATACCTGGTAGATTTATGAATTTAAGCAACAAGAACAAAATATATAATTTCGAACGACAAGACACCAGACAAATTATAAAGGTCAGTAGTGGGGAATCCATGGTTTAAATAACAGACCTTAAGCAGGGCTCTTTGAGCTTGCCCACCTCAAGGAACGTTTTAAAGCTCTTTCCATACTGACAACAATAAGGAGAAACAGATTATTTGTGTGCTGTATTATATTATTATACTTTGTGCAGTAATTGGGGTTGTTACATGTCTTAACTTTTTGAAAATCGACATTAATTTTCTTATATGGCAAGTTATTAATTCAATATGGTTATATCAACAGTCTCTGGTAACAACAACACCTAAATATTTTGTTTTGTCTACTCTATTAATAACAGCACAGTCACAGCTAGAAAGTAGGGTGTCTTGGTTGTATTTTAATGCTGAAGTTGGCTGGTGGTTGAGTGAATTGTAAATAGTTAAACAAATGCATTGTTTTATAAGTGTAAATTTTTAAATTAATATTTTGTGGTCATCTTTGGGAGGCTCTATGATCACAAGTGACTTGTGAAGGATGTAATGATGACAATGATGATGATATTTATTGCTTTTTTTCTGGTAAGGACAGGATGTTTAGATTAAAAATATTTAAAGAAACATTTATTTATCATTTTGTTTTAAATATCAATTTAGGTTCTAATATAGCCTTGATCACTGGTGGGGAATCGGTATGGTTTGAAATAGCAGACCTTAAGCAGGGCTCTTTGAGCTCTCACCTCCACCTCACTTTTTTAAAGCTCTTCCCATACTGGGATACAAAAGTAAGAACAGATTGAGCCAGTGCTGTATATACTTTGTTCAGTAATTCAGGGTTGTTTTTTAGGAGAGGGGCAAACGAGCATGCGGCTCACCTGATGATAAGTGACTACCGCCGCCCATGAACAACTGCAACACCAGGGGAACCAGAGGAATTGCAGATGCGTTGCCGGCCTTTAAAAGGAGTAGGATCTTTCTTGAAGGTCCCTAAGTCGTATCGGTCCAGAAAATCGCTGGTGGTGCTATTCCACAAGGAAGTTGTGCGAGAAAGAAAACATCTTCTAAATCGCAGTGGTGGACCGCCAGTCATCCAGATGTGTGGATGGTATCGGGAGTTCTGCCGCGATGCGTTCGTGAAATTTGGCGGCTGGGATTAATCCGAACAATTCCTCAGAGCACTCCCCGTGGTAAATGCGAAAGAAAATCCAAAGAGATGCAACATCTCTTCGCAGCGCCAATGAATCGAGCCAATCGGAGAGGACTCGGTCGTCGACGATTCGAGCCGCTCTGCGCTGGATGCGGTCAAGTGGAAGGAGCTGGCACTGGGGAGCCCCAACCCAGAGATGGGAACAGTATTCCATGTGAGGCCGAACCTGCGCCTTGTAAAGTTGCAGGCGTTGTGCCGGCATGAAATACTGTCTTAACTTTTTGAAAATCCACATTAATTTTCTTATGCGGCCAGTTATTAATTCAATATGGTTATACCAGACAGTCTCTGGTCAATAACAACACCTAAGTATTTTGTTTTGTCTACTCTAATAATAACAGCAAAGTCACAGCTAGAAAGTAGGATGTCTTGGCAAGTGTGTATTTTAATGCTGAAGTTGGCTGGTGGTTGAGTGGAATTGCACATAGCGAAACAAATTTCATTTGTTTTATGAGTGTTTAATGAGAGTAGGTTGTTATTTAACCAGGCTGCTATAGTTTTAACTCCCGATTCTGCACGTATTTTCACTTCCACCCAAGTGTCTCCCGAAAAAGTAATAGCTGTATCGTCAGCATAGGAGAAGATTTGACCGTGAGGAATAGAAAGTTTGCACAACTCATTAATATAGACCAAAAACAGCGTAGGCCCTAAGACGCTACCCTGAGGGACGCCGAAAATAACATTTTCTTCGTCACTCAACAGAGCGTCCACATGAACACGCTGAGCGCGCTCATGTAGGTAACTAAACATCAGGTTTAGCGAAGTATCCCTAAAGCCGATAAGCTGCAAAAACTCTAAAAGGTCAGGAATAGAGACCGTTTCAAAAGCCTTTCTCAGATCTAAAAATACTGTAATACATTTTTTGCTATTATCTAAATTCTTTACGATTAATGCTTAATGTAAGTGCGTAAGGAAATATACCACTCGTAAAACAGGGTTTATAAGGAAAGTGAACACGGGCACAAATAAATCCTTTCCCAACTTCAAAAACCTGTTTGGAATTTTATCTTACCCGGGAGCACTATCAGAGTCAAGACTCATCAACACCCGCTCAACTTCGTGATCGCTTCCAAGTTGTTTCTTATAACGGTCATGTAAATAATTGTACAACCTATTTTGTATTGTACTAGCAGCCTGCCACAGATTTTCCCGGGTTGGGCAATTACTTATCTTAATGTTAGGTTTTCATTCATTTTAAAACTTCATGGTACCATTTTACCACATTTTTGTGTTCCGTTCTTTTGAGGTTTTAAAATAAGAGTTTTTATATAAAAATGGTTACCGTAAATTGTCCTTAGAAGATGGAAATATATTGTCGCGGATTATAGAACTTTTCAAGAGGAACAATACAGCTATTCATTATACTCGTGCAATTTTTAACTATTAACGCAGCGTACGCCGTGGAAGCTCAAGTGGCACGACTTTCTCTGACTTAGTTGAGGAATATCATCATCATATATTAGCAAAATAACCATATATATATATATATATATATATATATATATATATATATATATATATATATATATATATATATATATATATATATATGTATATATAGAATGAGGTTTAATTTACATAACATAATATACAATATTTTATTATATACAATATTAAAAACTATAATAAAAAAAACTAAATCTAGTAATTTAATTATCAAACAGTCCTACTCCACGCGGTATCGTGCCAAGAACGCTGGCTGGTAAGTGGCGTAAATATGAGTCTCTGAGAGATGACACATTTGTGCCATTTGCTGTAGAGACTATCGGTCCGTGGGGTCCACGTGTGAAGTTTAAAGGAATCCATCCGCGGCTGGTCGTTGTTGCTGGTGATAAGAGGACCGGCCCTTCTCGCTCAAAGGCTAAATATAGCCATTCTGCGGAAAACGCAGCCAGCGTTCTTGGCACGAAACCGCGTGAGTAGGACTGTTTGATAATTAAATTAGTGGTTTTAGTTTTATTTTATTGTAGTTTTAATATTGTATATAAAAAATATTGTAAATTATGTTATTTTTTAGATAACAAATTAAGAAAATTAAATTAATACGCCATTGAATCGAGCCGGTCAGAAAGAACCCGGTCATCGATGAAGTAATAGAAATTGTGTAACGTGTGTAATCTTCCTCGGTGAATTGAACATTTGCCAACGAAATAATCAGTTCGTTCTGTAAACTGATCAAGTAACCACAAAGCGTACTGATACTAATGTTTCTGTGTGCATTGCTTCCTCTTCGTATATAATCTACTTTCTTCCCACTTAAGATGTTTTTAAGTTATAACTTATTAAATATTTTGATTTACTAAGCTTGAAAACCAATTTATTAACTGTTTAGTGGTGGTGTAAGAATATCCAATACCACATAACGTCCCGTAGGTTTGTCATAGCGATAGAAGGAAACTGAAACGGGAAATGGGCAGTAGCATCTCCCTGATATAAATTCAACATTATAAAAAATGCGGTTGACAACCCGCTCGCCAAGCGTGGCAACTATTGCAAAATCTCCCCTATGCAATCTATGCAGGAAGCCTATGTTCAGCAATGGACTTTTAGAGGCTCAAAGGGGTGGATGAACAGAATGGAAACTAGAAAAATAATTCAATCATGCTCCGATTTAAGTTAGAAACATGTCAAATTCAAATTCAAATTCTTTATTTGCCAGTAAATAGATACAAAAATATTTTGTTCTTGGTGTTAAACAATGTGTTGAGAAAACCTATTTAGCTGTTTTCAACAGCATGCAAATGTCCAAAAGTTTTTATAATATAATTAGTTTCTAAACTTAATCTATTACACATAACTAAAAACATCCTTTTACAAATTTTATAAATTAATTAATTAATATAAATAAATTAATTCATGCATCGACAACAGGTACTTAATCACTACAATTTAAAAACTCATTTATTGTGTAAAATGTTTTTTCTACTAGCCATCGTCGTAATGAAATTTTAAACTTGTTGTATGGTAGTTGCTTAATATGTGAGGGTATTTTATTATAAATAGTGTTGCACATTGCATAGCTATTTTTTTGAAAACGCTTACTTTTTGGAATTGTGTCAAGTACTAGTTTATCCCGGTTCCGTAAGTTCATTTTTGTAACATCTTTAGCTTGTAAAAACATGTTTTTGTTTTGCATTACAAATTTGCCAACCTCAAATATGTAGAGGCAGGGAAAAGGAAGTATGTTTAAGCTCTTAAAATAAGGCTTGCATGATGTGTCCGATGGGATGTTACTTATAGCTCTAATACAGTGCTTTTGAGCTAAAACTACGTTTTGAGAGTCTGTGCTATTACCCCACATTAAAAGTCCTGTATGTAAGTATCTGATAACAGATTCTACATATGCGAAATACGCTGTGATTGCAGTGTTTTTGTTTGCTATTTTTGTCAATTTATGTAATGCGTATACAAATCTGTTAATTTTGTTACACACTTTATGAATATGTTCTTTCCAATTTAGATTTGTGTCTATAATTAAACCTAGAAATGTTGTACTAAAAGCGTTCCGCAGAAGTTGTCCATTATATTCAATATTTATGTCAGAATTTAAGTTATTAAAATTAATGATATTTGTTTTACTTAAATTAATGTGAAGATTATTTTTATCAAGCCATTTATTTACTGAATTAATTGTTTGTCCGTTTTGTGTTGGTCAAGTGTATTTTTTTTACTAGTCGTAATTGTCACCGAGATGTCATCTGCAAATAAAATAGTTTTGTAGTTGGAGATGTCAGGTAAATCATTTATGTATAATATAAACAACAATGGTCCGAGTATACTACCTTGGGGAACACGGAAATTGTTATTTTTGAATTCCGATCTATACACCTGAGCTATGTTATTAGAATTTAATTGTGTTATTTCTACACACTGTGGCCTATTTTTTAAACAGCTTTCTAGCCAACTTAAAGCCGGTCCCCTTATTCCGTTAGCCTCTAGCTTGAAAAGTAACTGATCATGTGAGACGCGATCGAAGGCTTTAGACATGTCAAGAAATAGTACTGTTGTATAGTTTCTTTAATTTACATTTTTCAAGACTTCCTTTACTAATGTAAACGCAGCATGTGCTGTGGATTTATTTTTTGGAAACCATGCTGATTTTGTTTTATCACATTAAATTTACTAAAAAAGGAAGTAAGTTGGTAATGCATAACCTTTTCAAATATTTTTGAGAGGACTGGGACTAGTGCAATTGGTCAATAGTTGGTTATATCGCTTTTATCTCCCTTTTTGTACAAAGGTTTTACTATAGAAAGTTTTAATTTATCAGGAAAAGTCCCTGGCTCTAGTGAAAGATTTATCAGGAATGCTAATATTTCACTTATTTCATTCTTACACGATTTAATTATTTTAGTACATATGGAATCATAACCTTCAGATTTTGTGTTATTTAAAGACATTATTATTTTTTTGATAATATTCTCATTTACCGCTGACCAACCTGACAGCTGGTAGCTGATCAGAAAAATTGATTGAGGTAATTTCATGTCAGTTGTATTTTCTATTTTATAATTTATCTGATTTATTGCGTTAATAAAATAATTATTTTTAATGGATGTTATTTCAGCAGGTTCCGTTACCGCCTTTCTATTATTTGTTATTTTATTTATGTAGTTATTAGCATGTACACGATTAGTCTCATTTTTTATAATTATCCAAGTAGCTTTACATATATTTTTACTAATTAATACAAATTTATTGTTTGTTGTTCTTTTTAATAGTTTATCGTTATTTATATATTTAATTCGATCAACAATTTTTCTAGTCATATAAAACTTGTATCGGAGATTACGTTTAATTCTACAACTTTTTTTAAGGCTTTGGATATCCATGTTAGCTTAGTAAATGTTTTGGTTTTTACTCTTATTTTAGGAAAACATAGTTTATAGAGTAATGTAAAAAGGCTAAAAAATTCTTCAAACGCTGTATTTAAATCATTCTGAGTATAAACTTCACAAATGAAATGCATTTTAAATATTTTTTAAATATGTCTATAGTTTCTTCGGAATAGTGTCGAATATATGAATATATCGATTTTGGTGTAATGTTCTTGTTACTTTTCGCAGTAAACTGTGCAGTATCATGATCTGACAGCCATAATGAACGAACAGATCCAATTGCTTCTTCAATGTTACTTATAATAAGATCAAGACACGATTTGCCTTTAGTTGGTTGTTTTATATCAAAGTGAAGGTTATATTTCTTCACAAGTATATTAATATTCATGTCTCCAGTAATAATTATCTTTTTTTTAAATGTTTTAATATATATTTATTAATTAGTGAGTCAAATTTATCAAAAAAAATATTCTAAATGACTTTGTTTTTGACGTAATACAATAAATTCAAACAATAACTAAATTATTAGTAATAAGTTTTATTGCACAACACTCAAAATGGTAAGCAAGTGCATCGAAGTACTCTATTTTCTTATATTCAAGACCTTTTTTAACTAATATACAACTACCCCCTCTTTTGGATGCTCTTGAAAATGATGTAGCTAACTCATAATTATTTATGAGTATATTTTTTTCTTCACCTGATTTCATAAATGTTTCGGTAAAAGATAGTACGTCTGGATTAATATGGTTTTTTATCTCCAAAATGGGCATTTCTATTAGTTCTATTTTGGAGAGCAATCCATGTATATTCTGGTGAAAAATTGTAAAGTACTTAGAGTACTAAGAGTTTATTGTTAAAATGTTATAGCGAATGTTCACTTACGCTATTAACTATGACATCAATAAAAAGCGTAACGCACTACACATTCAACGTTGCGCACTTACAATTCACATGTTGTGTAACGTGACTTGGTACGTCAATACATGATACCACCAAAATAGATTAAGTATGCAAGTTAACAGCAACATTGCTAATTACGATTTTACACTGGTCTGTTTCACAAGAACATAATCAAGATAAACAAGTTGAGGATCAAATTATTGATATGCGTCAAAATTTATATTGCTCGGACGAGTGGGGTTTTTTAGCCTTTCTTCCTTTATTTCTTCTTATTAGGCGACTTCAGGAAAGGAGAGGTTCTAAGTTCGACTGTTCCTGACTAAGGGTGGCAAAATTGGGTCTGAAAATTTCATGTATCAATGTAGACAACATTTAGATTGTGATATTTCTTAGTCCACTTAAGAGAGTAAAAAAATATACTTATAATAAAGAGTCAATGTTAACTTCAAAGAATAAAATTATTTCACATTCTGAAGTCGGGGCTCTTATTCTTCCACACACTATGTCTCCGTACCGACTTCATTAAATAAATATATGTCGTGGATTGATGGCGCCATAGTGCAACAAGCAGCGCCATCTAACAATTAGCTTTGCGAATCAATAATATCGTTACCGGAAACGCAAGCGCGCCCTACCGCTTGGACACGATCGTCAGTAGAGGGGATGCAGCGAGGGCTAGAGCAGGGGACCGATTGTTGGGACAGTCGAGTTCGGACAGCCTGAGCGGACGCTCGCTACCAACGTACGCGTTTGTTTCTCGTGTACAACTACTAGTCTGAATAAAGTTATTTTGATATAAATCATCTTTCGTTCGAGTGCCCACATTTACATAAAACCATGTCGGAGCGTGAAGGAAACCCATGCTTCGCATCTCGGCCGCCCATGATCCGACATCAGAAGTAGGATAAAGTCCCTGTTACCGTCCGCATATGACCTTTGAATAGTGTGAGGGTTATTACGGTGGTAAAACACTGTGACGCGCCTCGCGTTTTGTTTTTATTTTCAATGTCTTAAATCAAGTTTTTTGTCGTATTTACGACATTGACGAATCATTAAAGTGTAGAGTGAAAGTTTACAAGTGAAATGTTTTAAGCCAAAAGTTAAATCCTTTTGTTTAATTTTATAAAGTTCGAGAAAGACTATAATGCGCTTCGCATTGATACCTTTGTTTTTGTTTACTGTCGTAATTAAATTTGCTGTCCTATTTACGACTTTGACGTGCCACTTAAGTGTAAAGTAAAAGCTTAAAGTCAAATGTTTTAAGCAAAAAGTTAAATTGTTTTGTTCGATTTGTATTAAGGTACCTGCAAGTACTTTTATTATTCCTCAATGTACCCAAATATGTTCACAAATGTCGAAAGAAATGTTGCACGTATTTAAGATGAGTTATAGTTTGCATTTAGTGTAATTTTAAACTGTTCGAGTTATGTTACAATTTAAAAGTTAATGCGAAATATGATTTACATGTGGTCATATTAAACATGGTACATATTAAGGTTCCAAATGTTTAGCGATGTACCGGGGAAATGTTTTACTTTAACGTGCTATGAATTTAAAAAAATAAGTAGCCCTTTTTGTGTTCTAATGTGTTGACAAGTGTTACAGTTTACTCCGAATATTATGTAGTCGACAAAATTGAGGTTTGATGTTGAGGGTTTAGTGGAAAGCGTGGCGTTGTGGCACTCTCTCTTGAATGGAAGTATGCTGTCAACATATAACGCCGCGGCCACATTATTTGCCGCTACTACCGATCACCATTTGATACATGAGGAAAGTTAATTTATCCTAAACATTGTATTAAAAAATATTTTGTAAGAATAAGTGCTTAAATTTTTAATTGGTTGCGAAAAATACCGGAAAACCAAAGCATAACTGACGAAATTGAAGTAGACCAAATTAATTCTGACATTGAAGAGAGTATTTAAGTTTACATAAGGATCGGACCGTACCAGAGGTTGTCGTGTAGCTGCAGGTCAGTATATGGTGCCCTGGAAAGGCGAATGGTGTCCCGAGAGTAGTGCTGCATTTGTGAAATGAAGTTCCGACTGAATCATTTTAATATGTTTTCTTTTATGTGTTACAGTAGCACGTGTGATGTGATTACATGTGCGCGAGTGTGAGGCGAGTGTGTGCCTTGCTGGTCGGAACGGACTGCCGGGTCCAGCTGTAGCATAGCCTGGTTTCGGCAGACGCGTATGCTGCACGCGTGGCGGGCGCCGTTCCGGAGCGCGCGCATGCTGTACATGGCGGTGCCTCTGAAGTCGTACACTATGTGTGCGCGGAAGTCATACACTATGTGTGCGCTGAAATCGTGTACTCTGTATGCGCGGAAGTCGTACCTACACTATGTGTGCGCTGAAGTCGTGTACTCTGTATGAGTGGAAGTCGTACACTGTGTGCGCGGAAGTCATATACTCTGTGTGCGCAGAAGTCGTGTTCTCTGAACATGCATCAGGCTCTGTCCTGGCAGGCGCTGTCCTGGTTCACGTCGTTCAAGTACGAGTATGTGTGAGATAATTCGTAATGAGATGGATGCATACTTGTGAAAGCGAAGTGCTTTATTATAATCTGTGGTATTTGAGTGCATTTCTGTTTGAGGGCCTCGTATGCGTGATGGATGAGAGGATAGGCAACGGTGTATATTGTCTTGATAATTAACAATTTGTTTTCACGCAGATCAGGGTGACAACAACCCCGACGATGCCTGTGAACCCTCATGTGCTCCTGCTGCTCCCGTTGACGATTCAAGTGCGTGGAGCGGCGCAGCGTCTCGCTGGCGCTGGTGTGGTGCGACGGCTCGCTATGCGAGTGCAGTACGCCCTGTGCTGTTGATTTGGCCACGTGAGCTTGTCTCATGGCAGCTACCTATGGCGTGTGCTGTTGTTTTAATAGCCACGTGCGCTTGCCTTATGCAGTGGCGATCAGTGAGCGACGTGTTGACGTTTTCTATGTGAGCAATCCCTGCGGTGTGCTGATGAACACTGGTGAGTCGTACCCATTTTATTATGATTCTGGTGCCGAATGCTCTCTCATCGAAGATTGGGTTGCGTCAAAGTTTAGTGTGCAAAGTACCCTAAAAATACCCCCATGATCATGTGAGGAAGATCCCCGATCACCAAGTTCCTCGAGAATTAGATGTCATAGTTGATGACAGCGGTTGTGAGACCAAATCTGATTAAAAATGGCTTGTATACTCATACTCGAAACTTTAGACCGCACCTCAAGAGTAACATGTGGCGATGGGTCTGTAGGGAATCGTTGGTGGGATTTCTGTCTGTGTTGGTGCACAGATCGCTTCATGTGTTGTAGCACATATTGCGCTAGAGTTTCGAGAATCGTTGGTGCGATTCTTGTCTGTGTTGGTGCACAGAGCCCCTCATGTGTTGTAGCATATTTGGCGGCAGATATGTAGACAATCGTTGGTGCGCTTCTGGCATATATGGCGGCAGATATGTAAAGAATCGTTGGTGTGATTCTGGCCTGTGTTGGTGCACAGAGCCCCTCATGTGTTGTAGCATATTTGTCGGCAGATTTGTAGACAATCGTTGGTGCGCTTCTGGCATATGTGGCGGAAGATATGTAGAGAAACGTTGGTGCGATTCTATCATATGTGGCGGCAGATATGTAATGAATCGTTGGTGCGATTCTGGGCTGTGTTGGTGCACAGATTTCAATGAAAGTTTCATGAGTTGAGTATGCATTGCTTATGAATTATGGTGAATGTAACTAAATTATTAGAATTACTATGTTGTAACTTGTTGATCGGACCTCTCACAATGAATCATGTTGTGCAGGAAGCACTGTGTACGAAGCCCTAATAACAGGGCATTGTCAATTATGACAGTAGACTATTGTACATTGACTTAGGAGAAGTAAAGTATCCATGGAATCAACCTAGTTTCTATTGGAAGGATAGCCGAGCTAGATTACTCTCTGAGCATATTTTGTCCACAGGCACTGCACCCGAGGACGGGTGCTAGTCAGGGATGGCCGTGTCGTGGATTGATGGCGTCATATTAGCCTTGCGAATCAATAATATCGTTACCGGAAACGCAAGCGCGCCCTACCGCTTGGACACGATCGTCAGTAGAGGGGATGCAGCGAGGGCTAGAGCAGGGACCGATTGTTGGTACAGTCGAGTTCGGACAGCCTGAGCGGACGCTCGCTACCAACGCACGTGTTTGTTTCTCGTGTACAACTACTAGTCTGAATAAAGTTATTTTGATATAAATCATCTTTCGTTCGAGTACCCACATTTACGTAAAGCCATGTCGGAGCGTGAAGAAAACCCGATGCTTCGCATCTCGGCCACCCATGATCCGACATATATTTTATTCCTTTTGGTTCTTTGAAGTTGGCTTTTACTTTTTGTTACTTATAAGTGTTTTTCTACTTAATAGGTCCTTATTTACTAAATAAATTTTTAAATTGACTGAATTTATTGAATTTAATTAATTTTAAAATTTACGCCTCTGCCCGTCGCTGGTCTGGCTATTTTACGCTGAGTAAATAAAATAGTTACACCGCCATCTATCAGAAGGCATAGAAGTCTTTGGAACTTTTTGGCATATCCCATAGTTGCTCTTACAATGTCCACCACGCAGCCACATACTTAGCCACTACTGAAAAGTGGTTTACAGATTAAAACAAACGTAGATTAGGTACAACAGAAATAAAAAACAAGATTGAGTTATAAATTGGTCTTTATTTATCTAGGAACAAAATCTAATACAGCATAGTGTCTTGTAAAATTGTACGTGATAATGTGAATAGTATTGCTATTTAAATTGTACTTAGAATACTACATAGTAAAGGATGAACTGCGTGTTTTATTTGAAAACAATTCCACCGTTTAAAAAAACAAGTGGTTAAGCCAATTAAATTAATGACCTTCTACGTATTATTTTTGTACAGATCTTATACAGGCTGGTGTTTAAATATTTTAACTATAATTCCATTTTATTACAAAAAGTGGTTAACTGTCGGTTCTAACTTGAGCAGTCCCTTAGCCGCGACGCCACAATCTTCGCAAAATTTGACATTTGGTGTCGAATTCCATTCTTTACATACATTTTGGTTCGCACATTTCCGGGACTTCTTTCATGAAACAAGTCAACTCTCAAGCTTTCTAGTTTATAAACTTATTATTAACTACTTTTTGTAATAAGGGCGATTGATTTAAAGTTCATTTAATTCATCGTAAATCAAATAAATAAACTTATTGTTACTCAAATTTTAAAGATATTAAAGATATAAAAACAGCAGAATTAATTGTCACGTATAAAATTTACTTTAAATGTAACATAAAATTAAACTATTATATTAAGTGAACTGCAATTAGGTAATAATAACTTATGGGAAAAAGATATACAGAGTTAACTTTTCGTTTTCGTTTGTACTTCTTTATTCCTCCAACCTATTTTGAAACATAGATAGACCTTGTTAGGTTTTTTATGACATCATGTTTAATTAATTTAAGCTTTGTATTTGAGTTATTTTTATAAATAAAATAAAAATAAATCTGATCAAGTAAAAAAGCCAATATAATTATAGGCTTGATGCTATGAGGTAATTTATCTCAGCCCTCAGGGCTTTCATCGCATCTGTAGCCTTCTTTGCTTGAACCTGCTGCAGTAGTCGCTTAACCATCAAATGGACTCGTTTCACTTATATAAAATGTATTTTTTTATAAATGAAAATTTATCGATATTGATCAGTAGTACAAATCAAAAATTATACGATGGCATTTCTGTATCTTAGTTCAATATAGATTTGTCCCCTGGACTATGTACTGTCTTTAATTTCAAAATAACACATTACATGAGAGATATGAGTTTGTGTGTGACATTTTTGGTATACTGTTTACTGGTGCATGTCTATAATTTATTTTATAAACAATATGAAGCCTTGAATAATGTTCTATTAAGCTTGATAATCAGACTAGATTTTTTAATATATTCTTTAGAAAACAATCGAAATAGATAATAAAAATTCAACATTAACCTATATCCTTATAATTAATAATTAGACCTTATTTCTACATACTGACATCTATATCATATATAATACTATTAATATTAGTTAATGATAATTTAGAATAATTTAGTATCTTGATGTCCATATGTGATAAAGTTCTATAAAGCGTTTGGTTTTTATATCATTTATAATAATTACATAACATTAATTATTAAATATAAAATGGAATGTTTAATTTTTAACACGTAACGACAAAGCAGTTATTAAAATTAAGAAAGGAATACTGGCGATCAATTGAAAGGTCAATTGACAAATTTGGAAGCTTTACAATTATTATTATTTTTCAATATCATTATGCGATAACTCCCCAAATGCAATATTGGAAATAGGCTAGTAGAAATAATTAAGAGAGGAGATTATAGGTTCCATCATGAATTGATCCAATGAATGATAATTGATCCATGAGTTCCAATGAATGTTAAGCTCGTGGAAACTGTCCATGCGGTCGGAGCTAAGTTCTACAAGACCCGCCGCAGAAGAATACAAAAACTCTCCGATCACACTCTTAATCTCATGGCTGTTAGATGGGAAATGAAGCTGCAGTCTTCAACAGATTTGACAGCATACAGGCAACTGAATAGACAGATCTCCAAATGCATGCGGCGGGACTTACGCAACTTCAATACAACTTGTATTGAAGAAGAGATCGAGCGGAACCAAGGCTCCAAATTCTTTGCCAGAGATCTGTCTGCCAGAAAGAGCCAACTGTCAAAGCTGAAGACCGAGTGTGGCAGCATCGTTTCCTGGACACCTGAGATTTTGAGTGAGATTGAAAGGTTCTATGGGCAGTTGTACACGTCATCGTTGGAGCCACACGCAAGTGTGAGTAACGATCCAAGAGCGAGTCTTATCCGACACTATTCCGAAGATATTCCGGACGTCAGTCTGAGCGAGATTAGAATGGCTCTCCAGCACTTTAAAAACCAGGTGAGGATAAAATTACAGCGGAGCTTCTGAAAGCGTGTAGAAAACCGGTACTTGAAGTCCTTCAGAAGCTCTTTAATTCCGTCCTCCATGGTGGCACTACTCCAGAGGCGTGGAGCAGAATTGCGGTGGTCTTGTTCTTCAAGAAAGGTGATAACGCGCTCTTGAAGAACTACAGACCCATTTCCCTTCTGAACCGCGTCTACGTGCTGTTTTCGAGATTCATTACGAATCGTCTCCCACGCAGACTCGACGACTTCCAGCCTCCCAGCCGGTTTCCGAAAAGGTTTTAGTACCATAGACCACACCCTTCGGCAAATTGTACAGAAGACAGAAGAGTACAATCTGCTACTTTATCTTGCGTATTTGGACTATGAGAAAGCCTTTGATTCCGTCGAAATTTGGGTGGTGCTACAGGCCCTTCAGCGGTGCCAAGTTGACTGTCGGTATATCGAAGTGCTGAAGTGTTTGTACAGTAGGACTACGATGGCTATCCGAGTACAGAACCAGAGTACGAAACTTATCCAACTGCAGAGAGGTGTAAGACAGGGTGACGTTATATCCCCGAAACTCTTTACCGCTGCATTGGAAGACGTTTTCAAGCTACTGGACTGGAAAGGATACGGTATTAACATCAATGGCGAATACATCACTCACCTTCGATTTGCCGACGATATAGTCCTTATGGCAGAATCGCTGGAGGACCTAAGCACTATGCTCACTGACCTCAATAGTGTCTCCCAACGGATAGGTCTTAAGATGAACATGGACAAAACAAAGATCATGTTTAATGTCCATGTCACACCTATGACGGTAGTTGTTGGGAGCACTAAGCTCGAAGTTGTTGACGAGTATGTTTACCTGGGACAAATAGTCAGACTACGTAAGTCCAACTTCGACCGAGAGGTCAATCGATGTATTCAACTCGGTTGGGCAGCGTTTGGAAAATTACGGCACATCTTCTCGTCAGGTATACCTCAAAACTTGAAAACGAGACTGTACAACCAGTGCGTGTTGCCAGTGATGACCTATGGAACTGAGACGTGGTACTTCACTGCTGGCTGGATGAGGAAGCTCAAGGTCCCTCAGCGAGCTATGGAGAGGGGCTATGCTCGGAAGTTTCTCTGCGTGATAAACTTAGAAATGAGGATATCCGCAGTAGAACCAGAGTGACTGACATAGCCCAACGGATTAGTAAGCTGAAGTGGCAATGGGCCGGCCATATAGCTCGAAGAACCGACAACCGTTGGAGAAAAAAGGTTCTCTAGTGGCGGCCTCGTACCGGCGGACGAAGTGTGGGCGTCCCCACTAGATGGAGTGACGACCTGGTAAGATATGCAGGAAGTCGCTGGATGCAGGTGGCTAAGGACCGTGCTTTGTGGCATTCCTTGGAGGAGGCCTATGTTCAGCAGTGGAATTGTGAAGGGCTGAAATAATGAAATGATGATGATTATAGGTTCCTTCATAAACTATTATGTACTGTACGGGAAGTACTGTCGGGTACATAATATATGTATCGCAGCCTATTATGTGCCTTACAGGTGAGATATTTGCTATAGTTTCCACGCTTGTCAAGTGTGTTAACAACCACAGTATTTTTTTATTTTGAATTAATTTCAGGAAGATTGGCGTATGCCCATCAGTTTGAATTTCTCTCTGTCGCCTCTTACGACACCCACGGGATGATATGGGGCGACAGCGACAATATTTATGTAGTTATAAATTAAATTATAAATAGATATTACGAGTATGTGTTGTGATAAATCTGACGATCGTATTGGTTATTAAAATTATAGTGGATGTAGCTAAGGATAACGCTTAAGGAATTTTAATAAATATTAAGAAAATTTTCGTTAGCAAACAAATATTTGGAGTACTTCAAAATTTATAACAATAAATCTTTAAGTTTACTCAAACACATGTAAGTTATAAAGTCCCATGTTATTTAATTTTCTACAGCCCAAAAAAGATCAAATATAATGCGATTAACAATTTTATTTCTATAGCACTACATGAAAAAATATGAACAAAATCATACAATAATTGTCTCGAAATATTAGAACTATCAAATTAAATACTCTATGTCTTAACACGATATAACTATTGGAAATTTGAAAGTTTAAAATCTTCTTTAAATTGGGTTTAGATATAATTTTTTATAGATATCCTTAATTGTGATTTTGGAAAGCTAACCCGCACAACATTTTACGAGAAAACTGCTTGTTGGTACAGATTTGGAACGTTTTAGGCTGTAATAAATTAAATTTGAACTGCCTTACGCAACTCATGTTATTCTTCTAACTTTGAACTCATTGGTGAATTAAAACGAACAAAAGAGCATCTTCAAACAAGCGGTCAGCGAGCGATTGCTACTACTAACGCGATAGCTGCAACAATGCTGGCAGTTGTTGGCGTTCGTGTGAATGCAGAATTACACTCATCAGATTCGCAGCAGAAGGTTCGGGCACCCCACCACTCTGTGTGAGAAGAAAAAGATTTTTATGGCCAAATACCCAAAGGACTCTCTCTTCTTTTCACTCTGTGTGAGATGAGAAAGGCATTTTATGGCAAAATACTCAAACGCCACTCAATTTTAAGATGTTGTGATGTCTCTTGGTGTCACAGTCACTTTGACTTAAAGTGATAGATACAACACGAGACTTATCGGCATCTTAAAATTGAACAGCGTTTGAATATTTGGGCATTAAACGCATAATCACCACTCGAAAAATTTCACATTTATTCCAGTACCTAGGTTAATAACCCTTGATACTATTTCTGTATGATTACCTTTTTCTGTGCACGTTGGCACACAATCTCGTACGACAGTCAGCTCGCTTACATATTTCTGTAACAAAAAGCAATCTATAATAATTTGTTTCTCCTTTTTTGTATTATTTTTATTTAAACGTTACTCCACACTTCACATACATTGTATAAATTCAAACATCCAGATCCGGAACAATTATTTGTAGGCCATACATACTTTCGTGCAGGATTGAACATGGCCCTCAACGCCACAACTCGATGCTAATCTACATACATAAACACTCACGCCTGTCACCCAGAGGGGTAGGCAGAGACTACGGACTTCCATTTGGCACGATCCTGGCACACCTCCCCAGCTAGCGGAGGTCTGCTAATCTACTATTCAAATATATATAAAATATATAATCCATTATTACTTATGACATTTTGTTGTTTACAAAAGACATCTTTCAACACTGATAATATTCTCCACTAACATATGCAAACTAACTCAAAAATCAGCAGTGGCGTAGCTACCTTGGGGCTAGGCGGGGCAGTGCCCCGGGGCCCCCAAGCTCAAAGGGCTCATCAGCCTCCATGAACGACATTCGAAAAAATAATACATATAATGTCCTAATTAAATAAAAAAATCGACTTTTAACTTTTCGGCCCTGACCAACAAAACTTGAACGGCTCGTACTGAAATCAAAAAAATTCCTCCCACCTCCATTATTGTTAAATTAAAAACACAAATATCATCTATATAAATAAAATGATAGAGGTTCACAGTTGTGCGCGCATCACGGAAAAACTACTGGATAGATTTCAATTAGATTTTCTAAGTTTTATTTCTCAGACACTTGGTCTAAGAAATAAAACTTATCAAAAAACACCTGTGCGGGCATCACAAAATGAAAATTATTGCGATATCTTCATTTAATATAAAGTTATTAAAGTTTTAAGAAACAACGATTTTTATAAGCGAAAACTTTGTTAATATATCAAGCAACGCGGACGAAGTCGCGGTTATCAGCTAGTTGTTGAAATAAAATCACTTACTTCGTTTTGTTGTCTTAGTACCAATAATAATAGCTGTAACCTACTTCGTCATTGTTTACATTTACCAGCAGCCATCCGCGACTTCGTTCGCTTGGTATGGACCAACATTGAAAATTATCCTCGATCCTGTTATCGGGATGAAACGGTGGTGACAGGAAGAAACAATGTGCTAAATTTCATCCAAATCCATACAGTAGTTTTAGGTGAAAGCGTACAACAAACAAACAAACTTTCATTTATAGTATTATTATTAGTAGTATTTAACCCTCCCCAGCTTCACACGGATTCAATGTGCATGTGGTGTCATTTATGTATGTTTTAAAAACACTGTTCAATCGATTTGGTTTCTTTGTTAACTTTTTCTACTATTCAACCTTAATTAGAGTGTATTGTACCTTCCGAAAAAAAATCTCTAAATGGCATTGAAAAAGTGTTAAAATTCGGTGCGTGGTTGCATAGTTTGAAAGATGTAAGTCGATAAGGGGTTGTTTTGAAAATCGAAAACTAAGTATTCATTTATTTTATCAACAGAGTACTCAACAGTAAATCGCCCCGTAAAATAAAAAGTGTCGTACAGACTGTAACACCTTATTTCTCTCACTGAGGGTTTGAATTTTACAAAATCCTATCTTAGTAAATGTCTACGTAATAATTTAAAATTAAAAAATTTTGTACAACCGACTTCAATATAAATTATTAAGAATAACTCAAAAACTATTGGTCAGACCTTGATGAATTTATATGGGGCCACATGAGAAGCACCAGCTATCAAATAAAAAAAGAATAATCGAAATCGGTTCACGCAAAAAAAAGTTATGAGGTAACACACATAAAAAATATACAGTCGAATTGAGTACCTCCTCCTTTTTTAAGTCGGTAGATAAAAGGAAGCTATATTGTCATAATTTCATGTTTCTACGTTCTGCGGTTTGTTCTGTCTGTCATATCAATATTTTTCATATACAATTTGCACACTCGTTTTAAAACCGGTTAGATTTGAAAATATGAAAAATGTTTATGTTATTAATTTAAGAACCATAAGGCACTCCATACGGTTTACAGCTGACGAAGATATCACGTAGGTAATCATTTTTTGAAGAAGGTTAAATGACATTTTGAAAATCGAAATTTTATTTCTTAAGTTGAAGAAATAAGCATATTTCATTTCGTTTCATTAGTAAGAAGACATTCCATGTGAGAACATGTGAAATTGATATGTGCAAGGAATATCTCTTCAAGGCCGCGAACTCTCTTACTATTTTAACACAGAACATTCGTAGTATAAATAAAAACATGGCTAATTTCTATATCCTCCTTCGAAGATTGGACTTTGAATGCGACGTTATCATACTAACAGAATGCTGGCTATCTAAAAGCCAAAACAACTTGCTATCTTAGTAAGGTAAGGGGTTGTTTTGAAATATGTCAGAAGAGTAGTTTCAGTATGTCGCGAGTAAATCGCCCCATAAAATAAAAAGTTTCATAAAACTGTAACATACTATTTCCCACTCTTACCGTTACCATTAAGGCCTATTAAAGTCCACTGCTGAACATAGGCCACCCTCATAGATTGCCTCATAGGGAGAATATTTGCCATAGTTGCCACGCGTGGCAACCACATTTTTTTAGTCGTTATTAGGAAGATGCTGCTGTCCATCTCCTGATTTGTTTCCCTCTGTTGCCTCTTACGACACCCACGGGATGATATGGGGTAGTGGATATTCTTACACCGCCACTACACGATAACGCCCCTCTTACTAAGTGTTGAATTCCAAATTCTTTCTTAAAAGGCAACTACTGTCAGATTTCTAGGTCTAGTTATTTTGCGATGTGCGTCTTAATACAATATTTTTCATACAAGCTTTGCAATTCATTTTTAAGATCCTAAGGGTAGATTTTTGAAGAAACTAAAAATGTGAAATTTATAATTTTTTATTCCAGAGTGTACCGACTTTCAAATAAAAAAAAAAAACGTTAATTAATCTTTGGTAACCCCCCCCCCCCCCGTAAATGGGTTATTTTCAAAAATCGTTAAATCTAAAGTGAGAGCATGGTCCTTCCTCGGTCGAGCCGACCCATTCGTGCTGCAACCATAATATAGCTGCGTTACTCTACCACCTAATATACATAGTACCTTTAGTAAGTTTCAAGTCAATCACTCTGTGAAAAAAAAAGTTTCATACAAACTTTTCACCCTATTTCATCCCCTTAAACGTTGAATTTTTCTAAATCCTGTTCCTAATCCCAGTTTGGGATGTGCGTTGATAGACGAGTCGGTTACTCAGGATACTCGTATATATATATTTAGATATATATAATATATATATATATATATATATATATATATATATATATATATATAGATTAGTAAGCACGATTAAATATTATCTGCTTCGATACTACATAGTAGCTTCGCTTTATTGTGCCCTGCAGTGGGCGATAAGGAGCTGATGATGAAATAGTTTTGCACCTGTAAATTATTTAGTTTATTTCAAATAAGGCACTGGTGACCAAAACTCTCAGAGAGTGCGGTATCTGGAAACCATGCAATTATTGAGTTACGTAGTTGCAGTATTCTCATCGTAACTTTAAGGGCACTTGGGGAACGTGATCCACAGCATTGCGGTGATGCACTCACGCAACTGCAGAATATCAAACTTCTGCTGCATCCAAGGGAGGAAAGAACAGCGGTCAAGTCAGGTACTACAATTGTAGCCGCCAATTTTCACTGTGAAATGTAATTGTAGTTTGACTAGAATGATGAAAGGTGCATTCCCGAACATGGGCCTTTCCAGTCGCGCTTGGCAAGTAAATTGATCGCAAAACCAGATGTCTCTCATATTTGGTGCTGCGCCCGTCGCCAGTCTGTGTATTTTACGTATGCCGTAAACCAGATGGTTATAAAGCCTTCTATTTGGAAGTCATAATTTTTTTGCCATTTCCCATAGTCGTTTTACATAACTCATTCCATTTTAGTTCTCAGAGGTGACAACGCATCTGTAGCCTTCTTTATTTAATTTTGGGTGGAGTGGCCACTGACAGCACTAGCCATTTGCCATCACGTGAACTGTAATTTCCTTTATAGCTTCAATTTAATAAAAAAACAAATATTATTTTGCTCGGCATTTTATTAAACATACTTTTTATTTTGTTATTCAAATAAATCTTGTTTATTTCTCAGTTCTGTTATCAATGGGAAGATCAATTATAACACTTAAGGCCTCAAAATTCTGCGCATAAAATTATTTAGCTCAAGATTCGTAAACCAATAAAGAATAGAGTTCGGGTAAATTTATAGGACGCTTTTCAGTCACAAATTAACTCGCTCGACTTCCAAGCAGTTTGATTTTGAAAGGACATAATGATGTCATTGAGCAAAATGATGACGGCCAATAGTACCCTGTAATTGGACAACGAACTCCTTTGATCTGATGCGATTTCCATTGAAATTTCATATTTATTTAAAAATGTATTTGTTTAAATAACATTAAAATATATACAATTTTAAAAACTATAATAAAATAACTAAAATTAAAAACTTAAATTATCATTCAATCCTACTCCCCATGATATCGTGCCAAGAACTCTGGCTGCGTTTTCTCGCTAAATGGCTATACTTAGCCTTTGAGCGAAAAAAAAAACAGTCCTCTTATCACCAGCAACGACGACCAGTCGAGGATACAGTTCCTATCAGGACTTCACCGCACGTGGACCCCACGGACCTATAGTCTCTACAGCAAATGACACAAATATGTAGTCATCTTTCAGAGACTCATATTTGCGCAACGACTTTTTAAAAATTTAATTAAATCGACAATTGTATAAAACCAACTATACTGATTTGTATCGCGCTTAATTTAAATTCTTTTTAATTTCCTAAGTTTGGGGTGCTTTATAGTACCCATGGTCACGGTGGACCGATTTGTTTGATATCATAGTTAACCCGAGCTATGAATAGTAATGTTAAAATAATTTAAAATAATTTAATAATGTAAAAATAAGTGTTAAAATAATGTAAAGTAACGGCTCATTGGCGCCCCTAGCGGTGTAACTCATTGCTAAGCCACTGTGGCTTGCAGCAATGAGTTACACCGCTAGGGGACATGGATAAATCCCGCACGGAACTATTATTTGTATGGCCTACTAATAATTATCCCGGGTTTGGATGTTTAGCCTTGGAAAATTTATGTTTTTAAACTGCTTCCACGATACAGGAGAAAATCCAAGTGTTTACGTTACGTTTGATTTTTTTTAAATAAATGCGATAAAATCTGTAAAGTTGGTTTTATTCAATATACTCGTGGTAAAATAAATAATCATTAAACCTATAAATCTATTATTTTGCATGCAATTGGGTTGATTATTACAGTTATTTCCTCTTCTTTTTAATTATTCGGACTGATACGACTTAGGGACCTTCAAGAAAAGCGCTTACTTCTTACTAAAAGGCCTGCAATGCACCTGCAATTCCCCTGGTGTTTCAGTTGTTCATGGGCGGCGATAGTCACTTACCATCAGGTGAGCTTTTATGAATAAAAATATTGTCAGGCTGTAATAGTCCAGGCCACTACCCCGGTCAAGCTGACTCATTCGTACTACAACCATAATATAGCTGGCTCTACCACGTATACCGTCTCTATTTTCTCCCAATACATCCAACAAGGAGGCCATTGGCTACTTACAATACAATACTTCGCCGCTGGTGGACATTCTGCCAGACGAGTGGCGCTTCTGTTGTTACAAGGCGTTATGGACCCAACGCCGTCGCTGTACTGTCCACACTGCCAGCATTTGATGCTGCCCCTGTCGCAACCAGGCCAGCAGGAAGCCAATTGTCGCTAGAGTCGCGCTCATCATTTTCTGTTGGAATAAATACATTTAATAAAGCAGTGCTGTGGGACCCCAGATCACAGGCGGAATTCTTTTGACAAAACTTTTACCAATTTGTAATTTGTACTACGAATTTATATGTTTCTTAATGTTGTGTGTTGGTCAAATAAATGTTTCTTTCTTTCTCATTTACTTTTATTCTAGCAATATTTCCATTACAGCCTATAAAAGTCTACTACTGAACAAAGGACTCTCCCATAGACTGCCTCATAGGGAGGATTATAACATAGTTGCCACTTTTCGCAGGGTTTAGCAACGGAAGTTTTTATTATTTTCAGTTGTTAACAGGAAGGTGCTGCCCATCTTCCGTTTACTTTCCCTCTGTCGCCTTTTACGACACCCACGGGACGATATGGGGTAGTGGATGTTCTTACGCCACTACACGGTTTATTCTAGTAGTGCTATTCATATATTATTATTTTTCTTATAAAACTAAAGCTACAATCTAACTTACAGTTCACCTGATGATGAGTAACTACCTACTGCAATCCACCTGCAGCCAGCTTCAAACAAATAAGGTTACAGTTATGTTGTCACCTCTGAAGACTAAAATTGAATGCCTATTAGCTTGTGATCATTCATCCAATTCAGCCTATAAAAGTCCACTGACGAACATAATCCTGCCCACTTGTAATTATACTCTCCATACCGTAGATACCGAAATACAACTAATTGGCGGTAGAAATAGGTAATATGGTGGATGGTACCCACCCAGGCCAACTCCTACGCAGAAAAAGAGCCTTACCACCTGTTCTTTAATATATATTAGCTATATCCGCCCCGGCTTCACACGGATGGTTTCTGGATCTTGACAACAGAGCCATCTACCCGGTCCAATTGTGAATCTAAACCATCCACACACAAAAAATATCATCACAATCAGTCGAGCCATTTTTGAGTTTTAGCGGGACTAATGGACAGCAATTGATTTTTAAATATAGATAGATTACTAGCATAGCCCGGAAGACGTTGTCCTGGCTGTGTAAGTATAGCAATTTTCATGCTGATCGTGAATTGTATAGAAATTGATATTCAGTGCCATCTAGTGGTGAGTAACAACAAAGTGGATAGCATAAAGCCTTCCCTTGAAAAACACCAATGCCATTCATTCAGATCTGATGATGTGATCGGTCAAACGGTGTCTAACTGCTGTATATCTAAACATATAAATAAATTGAAGAATCCATCTGTAATATCGAAATAGCTAAAGGGGTTGTAAACATGCCACTAAGACATTAATAACCATATTTAAATTTTTTGTTTGTTTGTCTGTCCGAGCTAATCTTAAGAATGACTGAAAATATAATGAAACTACATGTACAAATAGAGAACAATGTCAGGAGTGATGTAAGTTATATTTTTCCCGAATAATTAAAGATTTTTGAAAACAAAAAATTATTTAATCAATTTTTCGTTTTATTTTCATTTGTATGATCTGTAATTGTTTTATATCTAAATAACGTCACGTTAATAGATCCTACCCAAGCAAAGCGAAGCTGGGTCGCTAGTACTTCTATAAAAATATCTTATATTGCACAATGATTAAGTCTGAATGTAGAAGTTTGGATGTATCTGATTTATCAGTGGGTCCTTTGAACAGCCGTGCTAAGATGAGGTTTTGAAAAATCCCTTAATTAATGACTACTTTGCCCGACACCTCATTAATTTACGTCAAAGAAACTGATGTTGAAATGTCGAACAAGGTGTACGTTGTGTTGGCTTACTGGTTGTAGTCTAAATTAATCTACAATGTACGATCCAAGATGTTGCTGAACTGACAAGTTTTTTATGCAAGCAAAAGTGACAAACAAGCAGACAGACAGACAGTAGATGCTGTGGCACATCTACATCTATCCGTGAATATAGATCAATATGCAGAAAATTAATCACTCTTGAGATTTAAGATGTAATTTGGAAGCTGTATTTTGGAATAAATATTCCGCTATTTGTGATATATTATGGAGATGATTCCATCCGGCTTACAGATATGTCATATCATATACAAGTTGGTTATGTATATCGCCATCTATCAGGCACCTAATATTTTTCTGGCATTTATTTTCTTTTCTTTCTTTTTTCTTTATACGTGGTAGAGTCACACTGCAGCTGTATTATAGTTGTTGTAGCACGAAGGCCAGCTTGACCGGGATAGGACCACGCTCTCACAGAATACCGGCGTGTAATAACAGCTTAATGCGGATTTGTTTCGTATGGTGACTATCGAGAACCAGAAATCCTTTTCACTGGACACGAGGCATTCTATTTTAGTTCTCAGGGATGACAACACAATTCGAGGGTAAATGTAGATGTCTGTGGGAGACAGAATCGACTGAATTGGACTATGTGCTCGTTTTAACTCTTATTCTATTAAAAAATCCCAAAGCCGCCTCTTAAAACACCGACGGCAAGATATGTATATGTAATACTAGTCCTACAGTTACACCATTAGGTGAGACGGGTTTCCGTACGCCCTTACCACACGGTTTTCATACATGACTGACTTCTAGGTTGATCGATAGAGTACTTGACTTCTTTGAGAGTGAGTCTATACACAGTAAGGCGATATAGCCCCTAAGAGGCTACTAATAAGCTATATCAGCAACAACGTGAGGTAGCAACTGCACCTCTTATAATACATTCATCCATCCCCTCTTGCATCCATCCATTACAGCCTATAAAAGTCCTCTGCTCCCCATAGATTGCCTTATAGATATTTTTCATAGTTGCCACGCTTGTCAGGTGGGTAAGTAACCGCATTTTATTACTATTTAAACTGTTAAGGAAGATGCTGCTGCCCGTCTCCCGTTTCAGCTTCCCTTTGTCGCCTCTTGCAACACCAACGGGATTATAATGGGTAGTGGATATTCTTACAGCGCAACTACATGGTTACGAGTAACATATACCCTTATAAACCTTTTTTTTCAGCTATTCAATAAAATTTGACTTTCAATCTTAGACCAAAAAAAAATCGACAGAACGCTGTGTACATTTCATGTGACGCCGATACCATGCTCAATTCTTGACTCACTCTCGCACATCTTTCACCTTTCTTTATTTAGCGGCCTATAGAAGTCCTCTAGTGGATGCACACATAAACACCATTTTAAACATGTTTATTACACTTAAATAATATATTATGCATTGTGTCGTGAACATGAAAAAAAATTAACTTAAGTAAAATTAAAATAAGTAGGTACCTAATCAAATGAACATTTTTAGTTTAATACAACAATATTCTAATCAAATTAGTAGAAGTAATAGATGTCAAAAATATTTACGCATACAAACAAAAAAGAGACAAATCTAATAGGTCTATTTCATGTCAACGTATTGCAAAAATAATCGAGGTCATTCTTATAGAGTATACGTAGGTCACTTTTTTACATGGTAGAGCCATGCTGCAGCTATATTAGTAGTATAGTTGTAGTACGAATGGGTCGGCTCGACCGGGGAAGGACCACGCTCTCACAGAATACCAGCGTAAAATAGCAACAACACTGCTGTGTTTCGTATGGTGAGTGTAAGAGACCGGAGCCCTTTTACTGGAAAAGAGGCATTCCATCTTAGTCCTCACGGGTGACAACGCATCTGCGTTTTGATTCTTGATTGAAGATAGATGTAGATGTCTATGGGTCACAGCAACCACTTACCATCAGGTGGACTGTGTGCTCGTTTGTCACCCTATCCTATAAAAAAAAAAAAACAATAAGTTTTGAGATGTTCGAAATTAAAAATGGAATGCACCCATGTTGTATGTTTCTAAAAAGCAAGTTTATTTAAAAATAGAACTCCATAAGCGAATTGCTCAATATTTTAAAAAAAAAGTTCTATTTATTTTCCTGTAACGCTTCCCGCGCTTTTCATTTAAAATGATGGATCTTAACCGTGAACATTTGCGCGCTATGATATATTATGATTTTAAATTTGGTGTATCCGAACAATTAAGTTTACAACGGTTAAAATCAGCATTAGGGGACTCAGCTCCATCACGCGCAACAATTTTTAGGTGGTTTGCTGAATTTAAAAGGGGTAAAATTAATCTTAAAGATGACCAGAACCGGGGCCCCGCAAACAGCAATGTGTGAAAATGTATGGACTACTGCAATGTTGGTGCGAGAAGGCCCACGAATCGCATATACGGACATCGAAAAGATTGTAGGCATTAGTTCGGGGAGCATTCATACCATCCTACGTTTGCTCTCCGAAATCGAAAAACAGACTCGTGTGGATTGGTGCCATGAAATGCGTCTACGATTTGAAAACGGGGCATCTAGGCGTGTTTCAGAAATCGTTATTGGTGACGAGACATAGATCTATCAATATGATCCGGAAAATAAAAGGCAAGCATATGGTATGGGTCTACTCAAAGGACAGTTACCGACAAAACTGCAAAGACCTCGCAACGTCGGCAAAAATGGTGGCTAGTTTTTTTCGCGGAGCGACATTTGTCGACGTCAATGCTAGAAAATTGTAGGTTAGTCAACTCTGAATGGTATACTACAGTTGCATTACCCAAAGCTTTTCAAGCTGTGCGGAGACCAAAGACCGGGCTTCGGGAAATCATGCTGCACGATAACGCCTCTTCACATACCTCCTTAGAACAAAAGCATTTATTGAGGAATCTGGTGTTGAAACTCTAAGTCACCCACCACAGCCCTGACTTGCTCGTGTTTCTTTTGTTTTCAAGAGTCAAAGAAAAATAAAACAAGATTTTCAAGCGCCGAAGAATCCGTGGCTACGAAGAAGCGATTTCGACCTGTCAGATCAAGACTGGCAAAAGTGTTTTCAAGTTGGTTTAGGCGAATGGAGCTTTGTATAGAGCATGATGGAGAATATTTTGAAAAGATGTAAAATAAATACTAATAGTATCTAGAATACTTTTTGTATATCTTAAAACTTATTGAGTGTCCTACGTATTTTAACAATACAATCTCATATCATAGCTGTTTGTCATTCAGGTAGTCATTGATAAAATATTTTTGTATTATCGGCAGTTTTTTTTATTATTCTTAAAGTTGGTATATTTTTTTCAGTTTTTAACGCAATAGGCAGCTCATTACGGACTGGTGTAGCGAACCGTGCCTTGTAACATTAAGTGTTAGCTTTGATGTAAATAGAGCCGTGGTAGCTCAGATGGTTAACGCCCGCTGTAAGTTTCACAGTACGCGAGCAACCCGGGTTCGATCCCCGCCGGCACCAATGAAATTGTTAATTGCAATTTTAAGTGCTTATTTACCACGTGCTCGGCGATGAAGGAAAACATCGTGAGAATTTGCATGTCTGAGAAATAAGAAAAATAAATATTTTGAAGACATGAAGTTCGTCAACACGCATTGGGGCAGCGCGGTGGACATTTCTTGCCCTAAAATCCTCTCAGAAATGAGAGGAGGCCTGTCCAGCAGTGGGACATATAGGCTGTAACTTTACTTTACTTAACTTTATCTGAAAATATGAAGCTATCTTAAATTACAAACTGATTTATAAGTCTCATTAAAGGTAAAAAGTAAAGTAGCAGCTAATATACGTCTTACTGTGCACAGGGCTCCTCATTACCTATAGTGTTTTGTGGGCAGAAAAATAGAGTATGCTGCAATTTCAATGCATATTAACGGTTTTCACATCTCACGACTATTTTAATTACTCAGACATCTAGGTTTCCCACGAAGTTGTTCTTCACCACTTTAACGGACACATGTTAAGTCAGCACGTAAATTTTTATAACAGATTCATCCTCGAGGAAACGTGCGTTTACTCCCGTATGATGAAATCTTTGGCGAGCTACGGCCCTCGTATTTGTTTAAATACAATTCAAAAACATCTACTTAGTAATTACACATCCAACGATGCCACGAACGAATTTTCAATTATATACATCATATATTCAGTAGCATTCTATTATTTAATTTTATCAGTGACTTACCATTTTAGTTTATTTAGAAGTAAGTAGATGGCACTATTATTAGATGAAATAATGAAAGCCAAAACTATACAACGAACATTAATTTATTATATCAATAAGGCATAAAGTGGTGTCAATTCTGTTTCTGTTAAAAATACGCTATCTGCGCCGCTAGCGGTAAAATTAGTATAGTTAGTATAGTAATTAGTTTACATTAATTAGTTATTTAAATCTTCAAACGATTTCTATTCATTGATTTGGTCAAGCTATATCATGACATGGTTATCAAACAGTGTTAAATATCATGAAATGACCACACCACTCGATGATAGAGGACGAAATGATAGACTACTTTATGGTATATGATCATATAAAAATCTCTTTAATAAAACTAAAATTATAATAAAAATTTCGCAATAATTGCAGACAGACCAAATTTAATCAGTTTACGTATAGATTAGTAATTGAAATAAAAAGCTTATCAATATTCATATTTTTGATAGACGTCAATATCTATTGAAATTATTACGCTTTTAAAATACAATAAAAAATACTACAACACTAAACGTTAGAATTTTAAATAATTTTAAAGATCTAATTATTTAAACATATACATGTAAGTTAATTAGATTATTTAATTTATTAGTAACTGAAGGAAAATATACAACTTTTTCCATTTGCTGATAGATGGCGCTGTTTTGATAACTAAATCGGTGTAGTTTCAAATTATTTCCAAAGGTTATAACTATACAAAGATTATTACTATATTTTTAACTTTATTTTAAGTATGGTATTTATTTGAACACCCGTCATCCCCTTTAACTAAGATATAATAGAAGAGTAACATCTAAAGGAAGGAAACCTTTTTTCTTTTTGAAGTTCCGTAATCGGATAAACAGTAGCCTATAAGTTGCCCCGGGTTACTAACTACCTACTTACAATATTTCATGTAAATCGGTCCAGTAGTTTTGCGTGAATCCGTAATACAGACAGACAGACAGACAGACATTCTAAAAACAACTAAACTTCAGAACCTTTATTTAGTCCCTGGACTTGTTTTATCAAGAATATATTAGAATTACAGACACGACTTTTCTGATTTATTCTATGTATAGATTTGTAATGAATGCTTAGAGTAATAACATCCATATGAAAATGAATCTATCCACATAGATTTGGGAGATAGATCTGGTTGTAGCCCAGAGCTTGACGTTTGATTTGATTAGAGTATATTTGAACTAATTAGAGTATTTTTTAATGCCGGCAACGCATCTGAAATTCCCCTGGTGTTGCGGTTGTTCATGGGCGGCGGTAGTCACTTACCATCAGTTGAGCCGCATGCTCGTTTGCCCCCTCTCCTATAAAAAAAATTTGTGCAATTTATGTTGGTAAGATTCTCTAAGACGCTCGGCGGATCTCCAGTCTCCACCTTTTTGTTGTCGATGTTCCATCATGTAGTGGCAATGTTAGATTATCCAACTACCCCTTATCAGCCCGTGGGTGTCGTTAGAGGCGACAGAGGGGAACTGAAACAAGAGATGGGCAGCAGCATCTTCCTGATAACAACAAGTAATAAAAACTGCGGTTGCCAACCCGCATGCCAAGCATGGCTGCTATGGCAAAATCCCTCCTATGAGGCAATCTATGGGGGATGCCTATGTTCAGCAATGAACTTTTATAGGCTGTAATGGATTCCACGCGTGAGAACTAATTGGTTTGCTTCATCGTTCGTGACGGTAACCGCTAGAGGAGTAGAGGTTAGATGACAGTGAATAGGCTTTTGTTGCGCTGAGACAGTGCGATGTCTCATCTAATGCTTCATCACTGCTTACCACCAGGTGGAGACAGGACATAGAGTCCTATTGATGGGTGTACTACCCTGTTGCTTAATAAAACATAGAAAGCTTGTGTATTTTTATCGAACTATATAGTCTATGCATATTTTTGTGGCATTTGCCTGGTTAGAACAGGATGTTTATATTAAAGATATTTAAAGACCATTCATTTTATCAATTTTTATTTATTTTAAATATCCAAGTATTTTGATATAAATAAAGCATAGATCACTCCTGGCATTGCTTTCTATCTGTTTGTGATAGTTTCATTACAATCGGGTCAGCCATTCCGAAGATTAGCTCGGACAAACAGATAAGCAGACAGAAAGATAAAAAATTTAATTCATGTCATTTTAAAGCATGCAAAAAAAAACACTTGAACTTAATAAAAACAGTTAATAAATAGAATCAGGCGTTACTTTGCGGAAATCCATTATAATATTAAAGCTCTTTAAAATTAATTTGCTTCTACCTAATATCTTTAATTTAAAAGACAGTTATTTCGATATAACAGACAGACACTTAATATTATTTCTGTTTAAAGATTATAGATTAAACTAATTCTATCAACATCTAAACTAAACCGGGAGATGGGCGGCAGCATTTTCAAAAAAAAATTACAGTGTTTTGTTTTTTGTTTTTTTCATCTATCTAAACACCAGGGATAAACACAAACAAACTAATCAAGTTATGTAGGGGCGTTTTAAAATACTAATTTATTAATTAAAAAGATGTTTAATCGCTAACAGGACTCGCATAAGACTAAATTCAAAATTCTGTGCTTAAAAAAATGCATGAGAGTCTGCTTTCAGAACATTCTGCTGACGCGGACATCTTGGTGGGTCTCGCAACCCATAACAAGCCACCGATACCATTCACTTGACTCCACATTCTTTCAGAGGCATACGCCATACAACAAAGTCCCACAAAATACATAAGGTAAGGTAATTCTCTATTATCAAGTTTATTTTTTATTTAACAAAGACTTTATAAAAAGTGTTAGTATAATATACGTACGAACATAGTTAATAATAACCCCTGGGGATGAGGTGATCGCTTCTAAGCTGTTTCTTAAATGAGTTTCGTAAGTAAATGCACAATCAGGTTTTATTGTATAACTAGTGACCCACCCTGGCTTCGCCTAGGGATTTATTAATAGGGCTTTATTTAGATTTCAGGTGATCAAAGACCATTTAATTTATCAATTTTTAATTTAAAAATAACATCTCCAAGTTTTACGTATACAATATGATCATTCTGGCATTGCTCTCTGATTATCCCAAACCGACAGAGACAGACAAAATTTTAAAATGGTTTTGATGTCATATTGGTACAAATATTAAATAAAAGCAGTTATTGATATTACGGACAGACACCACATTTTTTTATGTAGTAAAGATATGGATGTATCTTTGGAAAAAGAGATTAGCTAGGTTTCTTGTTAGTTCTTCCACGACAGAAGCTTTCATATCAGTGGTAAAATAATAAATGACTTTTCATGAGAATAATTATAATCTACTAACTGGCAAGGCGACTTTGTTCTACTCTTTCCGGCGACCCTTTGTCATAAAAATTTTGAGGGTCACTTATCGGGACAAGAACTATCCTATCTCTCTAGTTGGAGCAAGCAATAAACATTTACAACATTTCATTAGTGGTTTCGGAGTTCATCGCGGCCAAACAATGTGACATGTAATTTTTATATATAAAGATATTGAATATAAATTATTCTATTCTATTGTCTATTTGTTCGCAATTTACGTTTGTAAAACGTCTGCACGATACAGGAGAAAATTCTACAATGACAGGTAAAGTTTCTATAGTATGTGCCAAATCGATTGAGAAAAACGGACAATGACCTTTCGGTCGTTTAACCAGGGGTTACAAACCTTCAATATATAGGCACATTTTATATGTAGTACTTTCTTTATTTATAATGATTTTTTATAATGTTGATATAATATATATTTATTAACTATTATTAAAGTTATGTGAAAGATCGCTGTAGAAGAAAAATCATCTATTGTTATAAAGTACTTTATTCATTTAACAACAAAAAACATTAATTTAACACATATAAAAGATTCGGTATAACGACACCGAATAGTACGTACTTATGCAAAAGATAAAACTTTATTTTAATATTATATAAGAACTTTATTTTTATTCGGTGCAATCATCACGTATCTTCCTTGATGAACTATCTGTAACATTAATTATAAAGCGATCTGCAGTTTGGTCAATTCTATCATCCATGCCACGCATTTTTTGTTCAACAACAGGACATGCTGAACGTTTTCCATTTATCTGGCGTGATTTGAGTTAAACCATCTTTGAAATTTTTAACATCTTAACTTGAAAGTTGTATTTTCGTGCAACGTACCCTTTCATCTGCCCACACAAGTTCAATGAATTTAAAGCTCACAGTGATAAGGGTAACTACCACTGTGATGCTTTTCTTTATGCATCGTCGGTGACGTAACTTCGATATCTTGCTTTGCCTTTATTTTTCCATTAAGTGGGTCTTTGTGTCCGAGGCACGTATGCGATCTGTTTAGATTCTAGCCATTCCTGCATATTTTGTTTCCATAAAGACATTGTTGGGGTTTCTAAACGTCTGGAGTGGTAACTAGCGTTATCCATAACTATGACATCGCCGCTTTGCAGTTTTCTATTACTTTTCTAAAACCAGTCCTCGAAATGAGCGTCCATACTCATAGTAGTCACCATAGATGATGATTCAAATACCCAATCATCCCTCCAAAAATGGCTTTTGCCAGTGTACAACTATTAATCGCTTTCCTTTACGAAGGGCTTTCGCGCCAGTAGAGGCCTTCTTGTGATTGACGAGAAGATTCAATTGTCTTATACCTTTCATAGTATGACCTGCGTTAATCCATGTTTCGTCAAGGTAAAAATGTTACGTCCTCGTTTCTTAATATTTGTATTTCTCTCAAATATCTGGTACGCCACAGAACTATCTGGGCGATCTATTAGACCACTTTTTCTGTTTCTCTTTATATATTTAATTTTTAAATGGCGCTTACACGTCGCGGGAAGTTTTGCTCAAGTTTGGCAACTGGTCATCTTGATTTATACTGAGCAAATTTTGTCTAAAGTCGGTAATTCTCCTGCAGAAAAGAACTGATGCACTTTCGCTCTTATAGCCGATTTATCAAAATCGTCCAACTTGTCATTGGACTTTTTTCTTTTTATGTTATTCCCTTTCTGGTATTTTATGGAATCTCTATACACGCTTAATACGCGATATATAGTGCTCTTGCTGACTCTGAGATCTCCAGAAACCTTTTCTACCATATTAACGTTTGAAGGATCACGTCTTCGGGCCAGGTGTTTTGACATGTATTAATGATAATCTCTTGTTCCCCGACCGACAAAGTGGTAGGTTTTCTCTTTTACTGGTGACGTTAAAGGTGCTCAGAAGATGGGCCTGTAAATAAATGAAAATATACTACCATAGTACTACATCACATAAATACATATTGTTTTAGAAAATAAATACCACATGGTCACATAAAAGAGAGCGCTTTAAGAAATAGAAAGGCTACGTCGTCGCATTTGTACTATTTGTACGTACCTGCTACGTTTATATGGGTCGGCGACGTCTTTCCCACTTGATGTTGAAGGACCGGGTCCTTCACCAAATTCTCCTGAACTCATGTCGATTTAGTAACGACCGTCACAGTAAAACTAATATAACAGATTCAAAAACAAAAACTTAACGATATAACAAATTTAACAGTAAAACTCAACTAAAACAATGCAATGAATGCTATGAATTACCGAGACGTACACACCAAGCGCTATCCGAACACGAATGAAAACAAAATGGCGGATGGCCCAAAAAGGTGACGCATCTCTGGCTGCCATTGTCACGTTTCTTTTAGAACGAACTGACGTAACGCGTTTTGTTTATTTTAAAGGGATGAATTTGCAAAAGCTCAATATGGTGATTATATTGCTTCAAATATTTTAATATGAAACTGTTATAAATGAATTGCTGCGTTACTTACCATAAATTGAAATATAAAATATAACACATTTTCTTGATGTACCGTAGATTTTACTATGTTTATAGGACCACAGACAATATTATTTAAGAAACAAAAAACAAAACATATGTGCTGACCTAGAAGTGGGAATAATATCAATATTTAAATATTGTTATCACATCTAATTGAGTTTTGTAAGTTACGCCTTTTGACACTCGGCTCATATCTGAGGTCATTGTCCGTTTCTCAATCGATATGGCACATACTATACACGAAAAAGGATATGCTCAGGGCATATCCCCCTTAGAATAAAAATGATTATCACTATAATTTTCTATATAATTTTATTCTGCTTAGTATTCTTAATTTATAAAAATTCCATCACTTTTTTTATAGAATAAGGGTGACAAACGAGCACACAGTCCACCTGATGGTAAGTGGTTGCTGTGGCACATAGACATCTACATCTATCTTCGTATACGAATTTAAATGCAGATGCGTTGTCAGCCGTGAGGACTAAGATAGAATGCCTCTTTTCCAGTAAAAGGTCTCCGGTTCTCTACACTCACCATACGAACACAGCAGCATTAAGCTGCTATTTGCTGGTATTCTGTGAGGTGTACCTTCCCGGTCGAGCCGACCCATTCGTGCTACAACTATACTGTTAATATAGCTGCAGCATGGCTCTACCGTAAAACTTAGTTTGGCGTAGTAACACTTACGCCAAACTAAACCATTAATAATTAACAAAATGCCGATTCAATTTCACCGAGCTTAAAATTGTGACAAAGAAGTCGTACATCCACGTAACAAGCTTTCCGATGTCGGCGTCGGAATAACCGAAAGTCTTTGTCATTTAAATTTTGTTTTAATTAAACACGCGCCAGTTTCACGCTACTCAGATTGACAATCCAATAATAATTAGTGAGTTTAATGCTTTTCGTTGTTTACCATATTTTATTCTATGTGGGTTTGTTTTTTGATCTTTAACATCTGTGGGAGTGATTTCGTGAAAAGGTACGGAAGTGTGAACAGGAAGCCGGGGAAGCGCGCGCTATTTTATTGGACTAAGTAGTAAAGTGTGCTGTTATATAAACTAATTTATAAGTATAAACTATATTAATAAATGTATTTACTGTTGCTAATAAGTGTGTGAAAGTGTGTGCAGATAATTGATAAAAAATGCTAGTTTTTTTTATAGAATAGAATAATGGTGATAAACGAGCAAACAGTCCACCTGATGGTAAGTGGATGGTGTGGCCCATAGACTGGCATATAGATGCGTTCTCATCCCTGAGGACTAAGATGGGATGCCTCGTTTCCTGTAAAAAGGGTCTCCGGTTCTCTACACTCACCATACGAAACACAGCAGCGTTATACTGCTATTTTACGCTTGTGTTCTGTGCGAGCGTGGTTCTTTGCCGGTTGAGCCGACAGATTTGTACTACAACTACATACTGCAGCATGGCTCTACCACGTAGGTATAGGAGTGGTTCATGACATTAATGGAATGGTGGAATAGAACTCACGACTTTTTCGGCCCGCACTCAACCATTAGGCTACTGTCGCTTTTTGACACGTCACCACGTCACAGTACACATACGATGAATCGTGACAGTACGATGAAAGAGCATATATCTACGGTGACCATGGTATGGTAATGGTATCCATTTTCGTCCGGTGTCGTAAGGAGCGACTATGGGAAGTGATAGAAAGACCGCTAGATCTTCATCAAAATGGAGAAACTCGAACTTCGTGCAGTTATAAAATAATTTCTGCTTGAATTTTTTTCTATAAAATGTGTTTTTGAAGAACTGCAATCTACTTTATCAAGCAATGCTTCATCTTATTCTACAGAGGCATTTTCAATGGCATTATACAATGGCATTCTGGTGCGCTGAATTTAAACGCGGCAGAACCGCTTGCAATGACGTCACTCGCTTCGGGAGGCCGAAAACGTTAAAAAATTGTTAAGGTAGACCGACGTGTGATCGGACGAAATTCTAAAGCTTTCGTTTGTGACAAATCAGTTTATTTTAACTCACACCTTAAATTTCAAAAAAGTGGCCGCACGCTGGGTTCCTCGAATGTTAACAGACGCTCGAATGTTAAAAGCAAGAGTTGACATTTCAAAGCTAAATTTAGCAATAATTGAAGAAGATTATGATTCTTTTTGCGCTCGTTACGTGACCGTAGATGAAATGTGAGTACATCATTTAGACCCGGAAACGAAAAACCAAAGCATGGTGAGGAGAAGACCGTCTTCCCCGCCAGCTAAGATATTCAAGGTGTCTGCGTCCGCTGGAAAAATAATGGCCTCTGTCTTCTGGGATACGGAAGGTATAATAATAATCGACTATTTAAGTAAAGGAGAGACAATAACCGGAGATTATTACGCATCATTAATCAAAAAAACTACTTACGCGAAAAACTAAATAGAGCAAGATACCAAGGCCACCAGACGTAATTTATTTTCTGACGAAGGAAATGCGTATGATTGAGTAGTGTTAGTATGTACTATGACCGCATGCCTGCTAGCTTGGCCAGTGGGCCATTTTCCAGGTATCAGGTAATCAAGGTACGTAAAAACATTACTCACCTCACGTTAACTCTCCCAGTTGATTTTTACGTAAATGTTAGATAATATCGTTAAAAATCAGTCATCAATACTCCCAGACACTTTCCTCCTCACGATCAACCTAGTAAATAGTACTGTACCATTAATTCATTGCACGGCTGAACAAAGGCCTCCTCAACAGTTTGTCTAACAAGGTAAGATTTTACCTTAGTTGCCAAGCTTGGCAGGCGGGTTGGCAAACGCATTGATTTATTATATTGAGATGTTATCAGGAAGATGCTGCTGCAGTCCTATTTCAGTTTCCCTCTGTCGCCTCTTACGACACCCATGGGACTATATGGGATAGTGGATATTCTTACAGCGTCATTACATGGTTGAAAAATACCTCCCCACATACGTATAGTAGGAAACTATTTTATATTGTAGGGTACAATATTATGTAAAAGGTTTGACAATCCTATTTAGTGATGCAGAGGACTCTTCTTTTCTCCATATCACTCTCAGCAATAAGATTAGCGTGCTTAGTTGTGACATGTATGTATAAGTATTGTTACTTTACTTGCTACTGTACTTTAGATTGAAATAAAAATAAAAAATAAAATACTTAAGCGTCACCAAAGTGATAGTATTTTTATATCTGAATATCTTTATTCCATTTTATTATTCTTGGTTTTATATCTTTCGTAGTAACATTGGACGGATATTTCAAAGACAAAGATATTTAAATAAATTCGACTTTCATTTTGAAGACGAAATCTTTAAGATGTTAATAACAATAATTAATTAACAATGATCCGCATAAAAAATAAAATAAGAATGATGTGTCTTACCTAGTTTAAAGAGCACCTCCCACCCGCATGTGTGACCAGTCTTTAGATTATTTAGAGAGTAAATAATCTAAGGACCAGTCATCGCAGTCTTTTTCTTCTGATCAAGCCTCGTTTAGAGGCAAACTACATATCGTATTATCGACAGCAGTTAAACTAAGTAGTGGTGTTCAGACTAGTGGTGTTGGGGTTAGTGGTGACAGGGATAGTGCACGCAATTTGGAGAGGGCGGGAGGTGCTTTACAAACTAGGTAACATCATTTTTATATTTATTTACGTGTAAGATCTGCAAATTTATGTTTTTTATTTTATGAAAGTGGATTTCTTCGAAGTAACGCCAGATTCTATTAACTAGACGAAATCTTATTTAAATTGTCTGCTGCCCGATTATGTTTATTAATTTCGAAGCGAACTTGAAGCGTTTTATAACTATGCAATTAATTTTATTACTAATTATTAAAATATACCTTCCATTTTCTTTTCTTTTATTTTTGCTTACCAAGTGTAGTTAGCCAATGTCGGTCATATGTTGGAGTTAAAATTTAAAAATCAAATGATAGCTGGTGTTTAATACTCGAGACGTTTGGTACCGCAATCGCCAATCCGCCTGCCAAGTGTGGGGATTGAGGCAAATCCTCCCTACATCGGCGGAGGCCCATATTCAGCAGTGGATTTTTGCAAGCTGATGAACATTAAGAAATACAAAATAATAAAATTAAGAAGAATTAGTAGTTGTTACGACCTTCTAGTGGCATTGTAAGAATATCCACTGCCCAATATCGTCTCGTGGGTATCGTCAGAGGCAACCGAGGGCAACAACCCCGCAGATTGATAGCAGCTTCTTCCTAATAACTACAAAAAAATAAAAACTTCGGTTAGCCATACGCCTGCCAATAAATCAATCAATTAATTATTTGCGAATACAGGTATGTGAATATAGGTAATAATCGAATTTCGATACTATTTGTAATTATGATTTCACCATTTATATTAATGGGTTTTACTAGTTTATTTTGATTTGTTTGATCATAAATTCCATATAGCAATAAATATGGCATTAAGTCCGCCGTTTGTGCCTTTAGTACAATAAAGTGTATAAATAAAAATAAATAAATAAATAGAAGTAGACGTTAGAGATTCTTGGTACATTTCAGATATTTGTTATGGTAAATAACATTTCAGTCTCCTATTGAATGGTGGCTAAAATGTTAAGATTTCACTGAAATTATACCTACCTAATACGAGGTAAATTTTACTTTTTTTAATTTTACGTTATAGAGCTACACTACAACTATATTATGGTTGTAGCACGAATAGGTCAACTCGACCGGAAAAGAACCACGCTCTAACAAAATAACAGTATAAAATAGCAGCGCGTTTTGTACGGTGAGTGTATAGAATCGGAAATCCTTTTTATGGGTGATAAGGTGTTTTATCTTAGACCTCAGGTCATCTAAATTTTGATTTTTAATGGAGGATAGGTGGAAGAGTTTATGGGCCATATCATTCACTAACCATCCACAGTACTGTATGTTTGTTTGTCACCTATATTATGTAAAATAACTAATCTTATTTATGAAATAAATGAAAATTAATTTTGCGGTGTTTTTCAAAGAGCGGCAGAAACACAACTAAGATTCATTAATTATAATGATTTCTTATAAAATTATTAAAATTAATCCAAACCCAAGCAAACTACTGCAAGACTTCAAAATACTGTAAGTGAAATAATTGGGTTCATTTATAAACTAAATTATTCTAAACAAAAGACCCGTCTGCGTAAAAAAATGCAATGTTTTTTTTCAATACAATAAGGGTGACAAACTAACACATAGTACACCTGATAGTAAGTAGATGCTGTTGCTCACAGATATCTACATTTATTCTCGATTAAGAATTAATGTGCACATGCGTTGTCACTCCTGAGGACTAAGATGGAATGCGTCGTATTCAGTAAAAAGGGTCTCCATTCTCTACACTCTGCATACGAAACGCAGTAGCATTAAGCTACTATTTTACGCTGGTGATATGTAAGGGCGTGGTCCTTTCCCGTTCAAGCCGATCTATTCGTGCTACAACCATAATATAGCTGCAGTATGGCTCTACCACGTAAATACTTACTTTATACTTATTATCAAAATTTTAATTTTTTGATCATTTTTAATGAACTAAGGAATATCACATGCTCAAGGTAACAACAACTAGAATGTCGTCAACAATTAAAATATTTTATTCCAATTTTTTCAAAGATTGGATTTTTTGTTCAAATTTAAATTGCACCACACTTAATGTTAAACCTATTTAATTTAATTAAAATCGGCTCACAATCGACGGGTAACAGACGTTCCTAAAAAAATCTTCCTTGTTTGGAGATGGCTTAAAAGAAAGAACATTGAACAAAACTTTTTTTAGAACATTACCCTGCCAAACCCAGACTTTCTCCTGTGTCGCGGAGGCAGTTTACATACATAAATTTAAAAGGACAAACATCCAGACCCGCAACAATTATTTGTAATTTGTTCCATGCGAGATTCGAACCCGCGGCTGACAGCGATGCAACTCATCAAATCAAATCAAAACAATTGTATTGTGATCCACAGGTTATAAAGTGTTTTAGGAAGAAATTCAGTGGCGCTGCGATCTACCATTTCGTGTGCAATATAAAATATTATTTCATTTCCAAATGCAAATATTATAACAAACGACCTCTATTCAAGTAATGTAAAAGTTTCAGTACGAAGGGAGAATAAATATAATTAAATGAAATAAGATTAAAATTGATATTCATAGAAATGTCATTAATTTAGTCATATTTTAATTAATCAATTGATTCACTTAAATTCTTATTTTGAATAAAATGCATTGTCAGTTGAAAATTTAATAGCTTACATCTCTTACCTACTCATTGCTAAGCCACTGTGCCACGGGGCCTTCAAAGTGTATATGTAAGTAAGTAAAATTAATTTTAATTACTTACGTAGCAAAAATGAGTGATTTCATTACGGAACTTTTTTTGGCCGGCTACTAAGGTAAGTCATTTAAATCTTTGCAGAATTAAATTCGGGACAATTTCACGGCTTCTTGAACCACAAGATTCGATTATCATTTCAAAACTTTAAGATATTTCTTATCTTAACGTTTTCGTGCTGCTTTGAAAGCTGAAATCGTATTAAAATATTTCAAGACGTTTTCACGAAATGGATATACAAATTTCTTGAAATGAAAAAATATCCAACTGTATACAGTGAAACAGTGCAAATAGCTTTGGATTCCGACAATTAATAACAGATTTTACAAAACTTTTTCGCTTTTGTTGTTATTTAATCAATTAGGACAAATTACTACTAATTGATATATATATATATATCAATTTACTCGTACGGTCAGGCTGTTCCTGTTATCAAAGAATTTCTATAACACTAACACACTGAGGCCTAAATACTCAAACGCTACTAAATTTTAAGATGTCGTCAAGTCTCGTGGTGTCACAGTCGCTTTGATTTAAAGCGATAGAGTCAGCACGAGACTTAATGGCATCTTAAAATTGAGTAGCGTTTGAGTATTTGGGCATTAATCACTTCTATGAATTTAGAAGACTTTCCGGCAGCTCAATGTAAGCAATTTTCTGTCAGAAAAAAGAAACGCGCGGCGGAGGGCACTCTGCGCATACATTTTGTACCCTCTCATTATAAGAACGACCATTATACTAGACCCCTCACATTATAAGAATGCCCCCTTTTAACGTTCTCCGAATACATGCCAACCGCACGTCAGAAATTTGTCTTGTCAAAATGTCGGAAGACCCGTTCTCCATCTCCATACATTTAGTATTAGACGCCGCACACCATTACAAATTCCAAGAGCATATGCCCGCATTATACGCACGTATTGGGGCGTGAGACTGAAGAAATACCAAATATTATATTTTATTAGAATTTATATTATTAGAATATTTACCTACAGAGGTTGAAAAATACACATGCCTGCGAGATATTGGTGATAAATAGTGATATATGTATCACGTACTAGAACAGACACCACAAACAAAACATGTGCCGCAGTGCGGGCCACGTGGTCAGAGTACCTTTTTATAGCACGGACTAAGTAACCTTACTCCTTTTTAAAAGGCTGACCACCCTCCTGCAATCCCCCTTGTATTGCAGTTGTCCTTGGGCAGCGGATTACTCTTACCATCAGGTGAGCCTCGTGCTCTCCCCATCTTCTATAAAAAAAAAAAGTTTGAGCCCATGGGCGTGTTGTAAACAACCAACCGTCTCTTGTAGTACGTATACGTGGTACATGTTACTTCAATGATTGCCGGAGCGAGATTTATGTGCGAGATCCGGATGTCCGGATGTGCAGCCGGCCCTAAATCTTACTTGTGTTGTTGCTTCCCGTACCTTGGGAATGATAATAATGGAAACGTCTGATGCGATGATACATACATTGACAAGGAATATATCGCAGCCAGCGTCCTTGACACAATACCGCGGGAGTAGGACTGTATGATAATAATTTAAGTTTTTAGATTTAGTTTTTTAATTAATGGTAATAAATATTGTGTATCATATTGTTATGTAATTAAATTATTTATATACTCTAAAGGAAAATTCAGTTTTTTAATATAATAAGGGTACCAAACGACAAATTACCTGATGGTAGAAAGTGGTCTGTGTAGCCCATAGATAACTTCTCATTACATCTTGATTAAGAATAAAATGCGTTATGCCCCTCAGTTTTTAACATGGAATGCCTCGTTTCTAGTAAAAAGGTTCTTCGGTTCGCTACTCTCACTCTCTCACTATACGAAAAACTGCAACATTGAGCTGCTATTGTACGCTGGTATTCTGTGAGAGCGTGGTCCTTACTCGGTCTCATTCGTGATACAATCATAATATATAATTTAATTTTTATTTTTGTCCCTTTTGAGTGGACTAAGGAATATCACAAGCTCAAGGTTACAACAAAAATATCATCAACACAAAATACTTTATCCGATTTTCCTCATAATTGTTTTTGATTTTTTAAATTCAATCACACCACACGATACGAAACTGTGTGAGCTGCTATTTGCTTGGTGTACGAGGCAGCCATTGCCAGTTAGATAAACCTATTCGTGCATATAAAATAAAGGTATGTATAGCAACCATTTATTTATATTCCTAAGTCATTTGAGCGTTAAAATTAATTTTAATATGTGATTAAGAATATTAGCTGCATCTTTTTCTAAGACTCTGCCCTTGATTGTTTCTTCTATTTCACCTTCAATTTAATTGATCTGGGTCAATTCCGGTAGTGAGTGAAGCTTGCAGCCGCAATTTTGCAATATCCAGGTGAATGGTCATGAACGTTTGGTGACGGATATGACGTTGAATGGTGTTCCGTTGTCGTTGTTGCGCTCGTAAAACTGTGACGTTGTCGCTACATGTGTGAGTATATATTGCGGGGTGTTCATGTTGTGTGGATATTTCAGTTGGATATCATCGTGTTGAAATGTGCTGGAATGATCTCATCTCCCCAAATTTAATTGATCTCAGACATAGACAGGACATATTCCTTCATTATTAATTTCATTAATAATAAATATAATATTTTTAATCTTTATATTATATGATTTTAATCTTATTTATTGATCTAATAATAAATAGACAGGCTGGTGTGACTGTGTGCGGTGAGAAATCGAGGTAAAAGGTGTTGTCTGACTAGTTGAACAGAAATTGTACATCAGAAAGGATCCGTTTACTAAGAGTTCTAAAATCATCGTCTAATCAGTGTTTATAGAGAGTCGAATTGTTTCAAAGTCAAGGCAAAATGCTTATAAATACAATAAGACTAATTAAATCTCAGCATTATTAAAATCCGCCGTACTTGATTCCATTGCGATTATATATTGAATAACAAACAAAATAAGACGAGCTTAAAACAAACAACACAAATAATAACTAGGAAAATATTTAGTACCTGATAGAAACGTTATTCACAGACAATGGAAATAGTTTGTCCTGCTCTAACTTTTCCTTACGCAATGTTTCTGTTTCACCTCCCATAAGTTGGCGTTGCTACCGTTCAATCAATCGGTCGGAGCCGTGAGATAAATCACAATTGAACAATGGACAACCAATTATTCGACAGTTGATTAAGCAAATAATTTTATTCGTTAGGTTATTATTAGAAATTCTGTCTGAGGATTGATAAACCGGTCCTTAAGTATATACACTTATTTTGAATATTTGTGTTATCATGTAAGTGACATCTGTCTTAGTAATAAAGTTGTGTAAATTTTTATTTTTTAAATAACACATTCGATTTTTGAATAAAATTCAATCAATATTGTCATCCCACTTTTGCCGTTCTGTAGAAATGTAATGAGAAATGACGACCTAGATGAAAGATTATCAACCAAATTGGCGATATATTGAAGATAGGCCAAATAAAAAGTACCCTTAATCGCCGAGCAATGTATGCATAGGTATATTGATATAAAGGAGGAAAATAAATCAACCGAAAAGGATGCATACGTAGATATATGCTCAAAGAAGCGAGAGAGGTGTGTCATGATCGTGCCAAATGGAAGTCCGTAGTCTCTGCCTACCCCTCTGGGTGACAGGTGTGAGTGTTTATGTGTGAAACGAAAAATATGTTGGAGGTACTCACCTCACTGCTGTCAGTCTTACATATTACGCTCGTTTGGTCAGTCAAAAACAACATTTCATTGTAGTACCAAAGTGTTGGTTGGGGTACATCGTCAGCAGAGATACCAGAGCGTCTTGCTTTGTTTATTTTATTTCTTTCCTTGTTGAAATTGGTGCGTAGTGTGTTAATTTTCTTTTTAAATTGCTCTTCTGTGTACGTCGGGTTATAAATCCGTAGAGATCTGATAATGTTTTGTAATGCAATTGATCGTTTGTATTTGTCCACGTAATCTTTTCTTTTTGCATTCCATAACACAGGACTCTCCCTATACAATGAAATAAGATGTAACACAAAATCGCGTTCTGATATGTTGCTAGCGCCTGGATCCAAAACATGCTTACGCACGTCCGCCATGTTTGGACGCGCGGTCACGATTGAAAATAACGGGCGCGCCGCGCGTCAGTTGCCATCAATCATTTTTTTATCATTTGCTGTCAATGCCGCATTTGAATTGATAACCGCTCCAATTGTAGTGAACGATCATTGTTCGCTTTGCATAAATGAGTGTCATTCATGTAGATATTGGCAATCGCATTGGAGTGTTTCGGTCTTGAATGCTGAATGTTATTTATGTTATAATACATTTAATTGTTTGCTTAAGTCTCAAACGAAAAAAAACGATTTGTACGTAGAAGAGTCATGCTGCAGCTATATTATGGTTTATGCACGAATGGGTCTTCTCGATCGGGGAAGGACAACGGTCTCACAGAATACCAGCGTAAAATAGCAGCTTAATGCGGATGCTGTATTTCGAATGGTGAGTTTAGAGAACTGGAAAACATTTTTACTGGATACGAGGCATTCCATCTCTGTCCTCAGGGGTGACAACGCATCTGCACATTAATTATTCTTAATCGAGAATAAATGAAGATATCTATGGGCAACAGTATCTTTTTCCATTTTCTATTTCTATTTTTAAAAAAAACGTTACCCCCAAACTAGGATTTTCTCCTGTATCGTGGAGGCAGTTTACAAACATAAATTGCACAAGGACAAACATCCAGACCCGGAACAATTATTTGCAGGCCATACAAATACTTGTTCCGTGCGGGATTCGAACCCGCGGCCCCCAGCGCAGCAACTCATTGCTAAGCCACTGTGCCACGGAGCCGTCACCATTTTTAAACCGGAAACTATTTTTACTAGTGACGAGGCATTCCATCTTAGTCCTCAGGGGTGACAACGCATCAGCATTTTGATTCTTAATTGATGATAGATGTAGATATGGGTCACAACAGCCACCATCAAGTGGACTGTGTGCTCGTTTGTCACCCTTATTCTATAAAAAAAGGTTTTTGCCTTTTATCTCGTCTAGTAGACATTTGAGCCTTTAAGCCATTTTTTTTGTATTTAAGCGTCTAGTATAATATATTATATTCAAGCATACGATTAGCACTGCCTTTTCCTCTAAATGAAATATGTGTTTAAAATACAAAAAAAAAAACACGTATTGATCATTATCGTGATTGTGATCTTGTGAGATAAACCTATTGAGAATACTGGGTTATAGTGATTTATTTATTTTATTGTCGTCGATTCTTAATCGTCATCATTATTATTGATCAATATTACAGCCTATCATAAGCCCATTGATGAACATAGGTAAATCAAGACCAATCAATTAAAGGGAGAGGAAGAGGATGAAGATGATAATCACCAATCCACTTGCCCGAAATAGCGATTCTGTCATTAAGAGAATAGAATAGAAGAATCATTTTTATTCAATATAGATTTTTTTACATGTAATTCTTATTGAAAGTCGTTTTTTACTTTTAATACCGGTTCGGAAAATACCTCTGTCCTGGGAAGAACCAGCAGGAAACCCGGCGGCACTTTTTTAAATAAAATTTGTTTACAATATAGTATTTTATGCAATTAGTACTGCGATTTCGTCACTAAGAGATACGAAGAAGAAGGGATTTTACTGGTTACATAGGGTATACGTAGTACGTGTACTAGTCGCACTGTTGAGAAAATTTGTCTTATTCGTCACCATTGCCAGGCGGATTGACGATTGCACTAGCAGACGCTACGTACCTTTGACGCTGCTTCCCGTCGCTGATCTGGTGTTTTATCGCCTGGCGTAAACGAAGTCGTTATACCACCATCTATCGGAAGCAATGAGAACTTTTTGTCATATCCCACAGTCGCATATTACGACACCGACCTTCACTTTGGGAGTGTTTATATACGGCTGCGGCCTGTATGGATTGGTTTGACCGGGGTAGGACCACGCTCCCACAGAATACCATCATGATACAACAACTTAATGCTGCTGTGTTCCGTATGGTGTGAGGTGAACCGGAGACCATTTTTACTGGAAACGAGGTATTCCATTTTATTTATTTATTCAACGTCATACAACATGGTGTACAGGCGGACTTAATGCCTGAAGTATTCTCTACCAGGCAACCTTTGGGTGATTCAGAGATAAAACTATAAATTATGTGTTTGATTTTTCAAAAATAAAAATGTAAATTAAAGTGTATAAATATAAAACAAAATAATGCATATACCGATATATAAACTTGCATATCATAAATTATTTAATACATGAATAATATATATTATATTATATAAATTATGTAACATAAATAAATTATATAAGTTATATATTTATATAAATGCATGAATAAATGCTACTAATGAGATGATTCTGTCAGTTTATTTAAATAATGTTTGCGTACTCGCGTTCTTTCATGAATGCATTCATGAAAGAACGCGAGTACGCGAACATTAACAACTGTTAACAATTGTTAGCCGTTCTAATTTCAAGAGCGAGTGCGTTCCAGAGGAGAACAGACTGTACGGTGAAGGATGAATGCAGATCTAAGAGAGGGACACTTAAGTAAAAGGTTAATCGAACAAGAGAGGGTTCTGTCATGGCTAGAGCAAAGTTTAAAAAAATGATGTTTTCAACGCGTCTACATTTTAATTTAGAATCGAAGATGGATGTAGATGTCTATGGGCTACAGCATTCACTTACCATCAGGTGGACGGTGTGCTCATTTGTAGCACTTACACTAAAAAAAAAACGAAATGGTATAATACACCATTTCGTGTTTTTTTCACCACAAGGCAAGTAGACTCTTACGCACTGAAGAATTATTTACTCTTAAATAAGGTACTTAAGCATTAATAACCGGCCAAGCGTCAAAAGTCGGACTCGCGCATGAAGGGTTCCGTACCATCGTAATATACGTTTCTAGTAGGGGAGCTCCTTTTAATTTTTAATTTATTTTCATTTTTATTATTTTTTGTTATAGCGAAAACAGAAATACACATTCTGTAACAATTTCAACTGTCTACCTATTACGGATCATGAGATACAGCCCGCTGACAGACAGACGGACGGACGGACGGACGGACAGTGGAGGCTTAGTAATAGGGTCCCGTTGGTTACCCTTTGGGCACGGAACCCTAAAAGGACATCTGCGAAGTCGTTATAAAGCACATTTAATACTTATAACAAAATATAGTTTGCGTAAGCTTAAGGTCACTGCTGAAGCTATGGAGAAGGCTATGCTCAGAATTTATCTGCGAGGTAGACTTCGTAATGAGGATATCCGGTAGAACCAGAGTAACCGACATAGTCCAACGAATCAATGAGCTGAAGTGAGAAAGGGCCGGCCACATAGCTCGAAAAATCGACAACCGATGGGTAAGAAAGGTTCTCGAGTGCCAGCCTCGTACCAGTAAGCGAAGTATCACCCACTGAATGGAGTGACTTCATTTCTACTGTGAGTACTTTGGTTTTGCGGATATACTCATTTCTAAGTCCAGAGAGATTCCGAGCATTTCCCCTTTAATAGCTCGCTGACCGACCTTGAGCTTTCTCATACGGATAGCCAGCAGTGAAGGACCATATCTAAGATCCATATGTCATCACTGATCAAGATCTGACCAGTATTTTTGAGTTATCCTTAATAATGGGTATTTAATTGACTTCGACTACATTGATAATGTTCTCATTTTATTTATATTGAAGTCGATTGTACAATTTTTTTATTTTACCGCTTGTGTATTACAATGTAACAATTATTGATGATTCTGTTTATTTGTTTGACATAAAAACCTTAAAAGTTAGTGGAATATAGGCTTTTCGGTCGTATACTAGAAATGAGAATAAAAATGGACAAGGGCCGGTATTCTCAGTGGAATCTCGTTACACAAGGAAAGTGGGTCTTCAGATATTGGCAGGCAGATATTTGGCTCCAAGCTCAGGAAATGAAATATTTCTTGCCTTAGAACGGGAAATGCAGAAATCTTGTATGAAACCAATATAAGAAATAATTTTGGTTAAAAAAATTACAAAACAAAAATTAAATATTAAGTAAATGATTTACCCTCTCAGAAATTAGAGGAGACCTTTGTCCAGCCGTGGAATGTATATCATAATCATCATCATCACCATTCTTATCATCATCATCATCATTACATCATTCGTGAGGGTAGGCGTAAAAGGCAACACATATTTTATATCGTTCTATTGCTTTTTAATTAAAATTATAGAATTTATTGTTTTATAACATTCTATGGTCATGTGAGGTAGGCAGAACTACGGACTTCCATGGCACGATCCGCACTCTTTCTTCCATCATATCATACGCTCGTCGGTTAATTCCTAATCGGCCCATTTCAATATATCGCAATTTGGTCGATAAACCTTATCTAGGGCGTCCTTTCCGACTCTGCCATGAGTCGCTATCAAGCTTCGACCACTACATTTTTGGGTGGTGCTAAACGAGCGACAGCCGAAAGGATAGACAAATGTGGCGGCGATCAACCTGATGCTACTTTGATTATTGGATTTATTTAAATTTTATTGTAAATTATGTACATGGTATTTTACCTACCAATGTACTTGATCAATTTATTTCATTATCCTTAAAAGTGACAATGATCACCCAGTAATATATTGGCACAAACTTTTTTATTTTACAGTGGGATCAATTTTACAAATGGATTTGGTTTTGTGGTTTACATTAAGTAGGAACCTAATGGATATTCAGGATAAAACCACTACAATTTTTCAGGTTACTTCACAAAGATCAAAGATTCAGAAGAAATCATGCATTTGTGTCGTTGTTACTTCAATTCCGTCTAATATGCTGGGACTTATAGTACACTGTGAAAACCAAGTAATTAAGAAAACTGGTTGATGGAAAACAAAAAGCTTAGTTTGTAATAAACACTTAAATGAATTATGTTCTTGAACTAAATTAAAAACCAATTGACTTATAATCATTTCAAGTAATCATTATCAAACTATAACAAATGAAATTTAAAAGTAATCACTTATATCTTCTCTTAAGAAGGTGCATCAGAAAATTGGCGTCATTGGTAGCTTTCAAATATTTCACAGTTTCGATTAATTTGTCAGTATTAAGTAATTCTTAATTAATTAGAAAATTAAATGTTAAATCATAATTATTACTGGTCAGTGGTTACTCTTCGTTTAAAAAACAAAAGCACATAAGAGCTTCTAATGGTGGTTTAAGTTTAGATAAAGTTACGGTAGTGTGTAGTGGGATGTAAGAATATCCACTACCCTATCATCCCGTGTGTCGTAATAGGTGACAGAGGAAACAAATCAGAGATGGGCAGCAGCGTCTTCCTAATAACGACTAAAATAAAAACGGTTGTCAACCAGCTTGCCAGCTATGGAAAATATCAACCCTATGAGGCAATCTATGGGGAGGGCTATGTTCGGCATTGGACTGTAATAGACAGTAACGGTAACCGTTATGATGCTAAAATTCAGAATTAAATCAGATTTTACCTAATCAATTCGAAATTTCAAAGTTTAACTTTGATAAAAGTATCTTAGTTAAATGAAGAAGCAGTAAACATAGAAGCATATTGCATAATATTAGAAACTTAAAGCTGAACCATCCAGTATGGTAGGTTGGTAGGTATGATAAGGGTATTTATAGTTACGAAGATTGTCTAAGACTAATAATAATATCAGTGTTTATTAAAATAAGAATAAGAAGTTAGTAATTTTAGTGTAAAACAAATAATTATTAATATAACATTAAAAAATTGCTGTAATTTTTTTTACCATGAAAGAATAATATTATTATATAGCAATTATTTTAAGATTATGTAAATAATCTTTATATTAATTGATGATTTAAAATAATTTTAAAGTATCGTAGGTACTTATTATATTAAAGACTGTTATAAAAGCCTTCATAATAGCTGGGCAATATGTTAGAACGAACTAATTGTATTAAATATTTTATCTTTGAATCAGAAATATTAATTTATTAATTATATGCTGGTTTGAAATTGATTTTAATGGTTGAGTTCTTTTTCGCCCGCGTGACAATTTAAGCTTAGCTTGGACCCATACTCCTTCAAAATATGTTTTAAATTTAAGTCACTATTTTTAGTGAACATAATCATTGTTAGCTCAGTAATTTTTATTGTATCCCCAAGGGGTTCCCACTTTTCTACCGACTTCCAAAAGGAGGAGGTACTCAATTGACTGTATGTTTTTTTACGTGTGTTACCTCATAACTTGGTTCTACGTGAACCGACTTCGATGATTCTTTTTTTTTTCGAAAGCTGGTGCTTTTCATATGGTCCCATATAAATTTGATCAAGAACTGACCAATAGTTTTTAAGTTATCCTTAATAGTATTATATTGAAGTCGTTTGTACAACATTTTTAATTTTAAATTATTTAGTATCTTGTATCAAATTAATGTATTCTATATTATGTGGCACGTATTGATTTTTCAATCAGAGAATGCGCCTTATCACCTCCATTTTGACTGTAGCCGCTGATTAAAATCTTATGGCATACAGAATTTATAGCTAATTTTTCGACAGCGTTAATACATGCTGAACAGATATCTAAAAATAAAAACAGATTTATTAGAAATTATAATAATTAGGTAGGTAGGCATATCAAAATATTCGCGATCAACAATTTTACACGTACCGGTTTTTTTGTTGACTGCAATAATTTTCACTGGAGAAAATAACATTAGAATTTGGACGCTTTTCAGCAACGTGCTCTAGGAACTTGTACACGCAAGTTCCTATTTCTGTATAACCTTTAGAACCTAAGCCTTCATACTAAAAGTAACAACTAGTTGTTTTACTATGTGTATTAAGTAAAATAGAAATGACACATTTGTCAAATATGCCATGTTTATACTAACTCGCTAAATGAACAAAACTGACCAATAAGTCGTTGTTATACGCGGAAGCGTGAGGAAACACCAAGAGCTACAATGACACTGAACGCCTCCTCTTGATAAATACAAAAGCTAACAATCTGCCGTTTTACCATTGTATAAATTATACATTTTAAGCATTTAGTTGTAAACTTCACTTTTTAAGTGTGCCAATATATTACTAGGTGTATATGGACTCATTGAAGCAATAATTTTCTGCAATGTCAGAGATGTTTTACACGAAAATGGACGAATTTCAGCAAGATTTACAAAAAACTCAGCAGGCAAGACCTCTGCTACCACCTCGTCGATCGCTGCTGACTTCGAGTCTTTAAGACTTTTGTGGCCATTAAATACTTTGCAGCAGCAAATGGAGTTTTCAAGGCTGGAAATGGATCGCCAGGAAATGCGGAGAGGCGGAAGATGCTATATGCATGGAATATCAGAGGCTAAGACGGAGGACCTTAATGCGCGCGTCACTTCATTGGTTGCTGAGCACTTGGACTTGTCAAATTTTTCAAGGCCAGTCGCCTGGGCCGTCCTGCTGACAACAGACCCAGGCCTGTTGTTGTGAAGTTTGCTGAACTGGCAGTCCGTAACAAAGTGTGGTTTGCGAAAACAAAATTCAAAGTCACTGGCATTACTCAGTCTGAGTTTTTAACAAAGTCTCGGCATGCTGTATTTCTGGAAGCTCGGAAGCGGTTTGGAATCACTAAGTGTTGGACATGCGATGTATACATTTACATCATTGGCTCGGATGGGACCCATCACCAAGGAGAATGTTTGCACGAGCTTGAGAGCATTCGGAGGGTCAAACACGGCACATACAGCAACATTGCAGGTTCAAAGTTCTGTACAGGTGGCAAGAGCTCGGTGACTTTACCTCTTCCCGTTCAAGGCGAGTGGTTAAGAAATAAGATAATGTTTAAATTAGATTTTAGTTTGTTGTTCAAATGTAGTGTTCGTTGTGTTCGAGCAATTTTTTTCACAATTCATTCACGTAGTGATTTAAAAAATTTATAATAATAATTTATGTAGTGATAACATTTTGCTCATAAATTACAGAACACTATTGTAATTTCTTGCTTCACTCGTTGCCTTACCAGAATATTCATATCATGCATTTTTTACATTATATCATTATTATGTCATACTCAAAACTAACATTGTGACAGTTGTAGAATCCTGTATGACAATGTCATTTTGATCGTTAACTATAGATTAACCTTAATTTTAAATTTCTCATTTTTGCTATAGATTCCTTTATTTTGATAATACTTTCTGAGTACTTTAATTTTTTTTTTTTGATTAATTATTATGTTTGTAGTATGCTTTAAAAATAATAATTAAAATTTTAAATGTCATCTTCCCTGTCTCATGTGGACTCATGTAACAACTTTTTTTTCTTTTTCTGTTGTTCTGATACAGTGGTGACGACGGTCTGTTTCTGGTAGTATTATGACCTGTCTTTTTATTATTTATATCCCATTTTATTTATTTAATTAATTTATATTTAATATTAATATTTAATATACAATATGTCATTTCAAGATATAAGCCTAGACGACTCCTTTTTACCTTCATCCTCTGATGGATTGAATAGTAGTAATAGCTTCTACAGTCTCCTTCTCTTAATCAAACATTAGATTTGCACTTCTCAGATCTACTGAAAAATTTCAACATTATCCATATTAATGCCCAGAGTATTCCAGCATTATCCAGACTTGCTCTCCTCATTTGATAACAAAACATACATGCTATTTTGATATCCGAATCTTGGCTTAAACCTTGTTTGTCCTCCACATCATATGCTCTTCCAGGCTTTCAACTAATAAGGAATGATCGTATTACTCAGGTTGGTGGAGTGTTGCTATCTACCATCGCTCACACTTACCATTTACAAATATAAGTATGTCAACTGACCAGGGCACTTCAGGAGCTGAAAATTTAATTATCGAAGTTTTTTTCTGGTGCCGCTACTACTTGGCGTGTTTTACAATCCTAGCCTTACAATTGACTACTTTTCTAAGTTTGAAAGCCTAGACAAATATATTCCACTGTATCAGCACTTTACCATCATGGGTGATTTTAACACGTGCCTTCTAAAAGCGACTCGCGCTCCTTTCGATTGAAATCTATAGTTCAAGCAGCTAACTTACATATTCTCTCTCTCTTTCCTCCTTTTTCCAAATTGTTTCATCTCTTCTGGACCTTATTCTTGTTTCTTCCATTGATCATGTTGATAAACATGGTCAGTGGAATGCGTCCTGCTGGTGCATTTTCATATCACGACTTGATTTACTTATCATACAAATTACGACCACCTAAACCTAAATCGAGAATCCTTCTGCCGTAATTTTGATGGTATGGATTTACATCGTCTGAGAGATGATGCTGCGATGATCGACTGGAATGTTGTTCTTACTGGAGTAATATTGACGAAAGGGTCGATAGCTTTAATTCTCTTTTAACACAACTCTACGACGTTCATGCTCCAATTCGGCCGGTCCGGATCAAGCATTTGCCTGCTCCTGGCTTACTCAGGAGATCAAAAATTTGCAGCGAAAAAAATCTTACTAAAGCTAGGTATAAACTTAACTCTGATACCAATAGAGATAAATATAAAAGTTTCGTTGTTCATCTACACTGTTGTGAGATGAACAACACTATATTCATAAATCTATACTCGATGAAGATGATTCCGGCAGAGTATGGAAATTTCTTAAGTCTCTTGGAGTTGGGAAGCGAGTCTAAATTGTAGCCCCAAAATATTGACTTAAACCAGCTAAATCAGCATTTCTCTTCTTTTTGTGCCTTAGATGATGTCACAAAATACAAACTAAAACTCAAATTTCAGCTTTACCCAAATCTGGCAATCGTGCTTTTATTTTAGTCAAATCACTGATAGTGATGTTAAGAAAGCATTGTTGAGGTCAATTCTGATACCACTGGTACAGACCGCATTAGTCGTAAATTATTTTATTTACATGTTCTCATAATCTAAATAACATGCTCTTCCTAAAATGAACCGAAATTATGCATGTAATCATTATAATAATTCTACTTTTTCACTCGCAAACATTTGCTAAAAATTCAACCATAAACAGTTTAGACGCGTGGTTTTTTTAACCTCATTTTTAAAATGTTTTTGTAAAAATATTATAGCGTCTTCCTTAAATTTTTTTATACAATTATATAGAAATAACATTTATAAATAATACTTTTTTTTATAAATATACATACTCGTACATGCAAAAAACTATCTATAAAAAAGCTAAATATCTCAGAAGGTAGATCTTATTAGAAATCTTGACCGTTATAAATTGTTCGCGTAGAGGTGTTTTGTTTTTCCTTTTTTATCAATTGAAACACAAAAATTTACTGTTGTTGTAACTTAAATCATTCAAAAACATTATCTAGTAAAGATCATTAACATTTCTTGCCAGTTTTTGAGAGAAAATCCAACAAAAAACACAAACACAAAAAGAAAACAATTACGCAACTAACAGCACCAACTAGTAACTGTTATTATTAATTTGTCTATGTAACGAGTGAGTATAATACTTGGAATACTCTTCAGTTCGTTCAGAATCGAATGAAATAGTATTTAATTGAAAATATACTGTATTTTTATATTAATTAAGACGAAAATAGCAGCACGTAATGCGGACATGAATTCATGTCCGCGGTACTGAAGGGGTAGTATTATTTTCTGATGACACTTTATTAATCTTCAAATTAAAACGACAATTATTAAAATATGACGAAGTAAATAATGCTATATCTAAATTAATAAATTGGTTTAATGTTAATAACTTGCATTTAAATAGCACTAAAACGAAATGTATGAAGTTCATGACTCCAAATGTCAGACAATTAAATACTAATGTTATTTTAAATGGGAAAGAACTGAGTCTTGTCGATACCACCATTTTTCTTGAAATAACACTAGACGCGAAGCTTCAATGGAGCCCCCATATATCAAAGTTAGCAAGCAGACTTAGTTCTGCAGCATATGCTGTAAAAAAGATTAGCAATCTTACCAGTGCGGAAACAGCTAGACTTGTTTACTTTAGCTATTTCCATAGCATAATGTCGTATGGTATTTTGCTATAGGGACACGCGACTGACACTGAAATTATATTTGTTTTACAGAAGAGGGCCATAAGAGCAATTTATGATTTAAAACCTAAAGAGTCGGTCTGACAAAAATTTAAGGAAATTAATATATTAACTTTGGCCTCTCAATACATTTATGAAAATGTAATGTACGCACACAAAAATAAAAGTAGTTATACAAAAATAAGTGATATTCATTCTGTAAATACTAGGAGCAAACACAAGCTAGTACTACCAGTTACTCGACTCCACCGAGTCAGTAATTCATTCTTGGGGCGATGTATACGCTTTTAAAACAAAATCCCAGAAAATATACAAAATTCGACTTGCTCAAAATTCAAAACTTTATTAAACATAGTTTGTATAAAAGGGTTATTATAATATTAAGGAATTTATGGATGATAATAACCCTGGAATGAGTGTTCGCTATAAGCTATTTCTAATTTGTTTTGTGTAATTGTATGTAACATACATGATTGTAAGCTGTTATTTATAAAAAAAAGTCCCGCTGGGTTTCTTGCTGGTTCTTCCCAAGACAGAGGTTTTTTTTCGAACCAATGGTAATTAAACAAAAGAGTGACTTTCAATAAGTATTATTTATAATCTATATTGAATAAAAAAGTTCCTGTTTCAAAAAAAAATAATTATAGGCAGTCAAAAATTGGTTACTTTTATAGATTTTTCTTCCCTACCTGGTATTGTTTTTGATAGGACACCTGTGCCATATAGTGACACCGTTTAAAATCTGGGTGTTACTTTTGACAAATTTTTATCTTGGGCTCCGAAGGTAAGCGAGGTGAGTAGGAGGGTGTTTGCGTCGGTCGGATCTCTCCGTAGATTAAGCAATTTCCTACCCATACCTACCAAAATTGCGCTTGCACAATCACTTCTTTTACCGATTCTCGATTATGCTAACACGTGTTATCTCAATTTAAATGAGGGATTGCTTAATAAACTTGAGCGCATTCAGAACCTTTGCATACGGTTCATATTTGGACTTCGAAAATATGACCATGTCTACGAATATCGCGAAATACTTTTTTTTTTTATTTATTTTCTTCTAATTCTACCATAAACGTTTTTAACATTTTCATCTGCCAAACTGCATTACACTTTGCCGGCAGTAGTTTATATAACCTAAAGTACCTAAGCCTTCATACTAAAAGTAACAACTAGTTGTTTTACTATGTGTATTAAGTAAAATAGAAATGACACATTTGTCAAATATGCCATGTTTATACTAACTCGCTAAATGAACAAAACTGACCAATAAGTCGTTGTTATACGCGGAAGCGTGGGGAAACACACCAAGAGCTACAATGACACTGAACGCCCTCTCTTGATAAATACAAAAGCTAACAATCTGCCGTTTTACCATTGTATAAATTATACATTTTTAAGCATTTAGTTGTAAACTTCACTTTTTTGTAAGTGTGCCAATATATTACTAGGTGTGCATATGGACTCATTGAAGCAATAATTTTCTGCAATGTCAGAGATGTTTTACACGAAAATGGACGAATTTCAGCAAGATTTACAAAAAACTCAGCAGGCAAGACCTCTGCTACCACCTCGTCGATCGCTGCTGACTTCGAGTCTTTTAAGACTTTTATTGTGGCCGCATTAAATACTTTGCAGCAGCAAATGGAGTTTTCAAGGCTGGAAATGGATCGCCAGGAAATGCGGAGAAGGCGGAAGATGCTACATATCATATGCATGGCATATCAGAGGCTAAGACGGAGGACCTTACTGCGCGCGTCACTTCATTGGTTGCTGAGCACTTGGACCTGTCAAATTTTTCTAGTTCCAGCATCAAGGCCAGTTATCGCCTGGGCCGTCCGGCTGACAACAGACCCAGGCCTGTTGTTGTGAAGTTCGCTGAACTGGCAGTCCGTAACAAAGTGTGGTTTTCGAAAACTAAATTCAAAGGCACTGGCATTACTCAGTTTGAGTTTCTGACAAAGTCTCGGCATGCTGTATTTCTGGAAGCTCGGAAGCGGTTTAGAATCACTAAGTGTCGGACACGCGATGGATACATTTACATCATTGGCTCGGATGGGACCCATCACCAAGTGGAATGTTTGCACGAGCTTGAGAGCATTCCCGGAGGGTCAAACACGGCACATACAGCAACATTGCAGGTTCAAAGTTCTGTACAGGTGGCAAGAGCTCGGTGACTGGATTACCTCTTCCCCGTTCAAGGCGAGTGGTTAAGAAATAAGATAATGTTTAAATTAGATTTTAGTTTGTTGTTCAAATGTAGTGTTCGTTGTGTTCGAGCAATTTTTTTTCACAATTCATTCACGTAGTGATTTAAAAAATTTATAATAATAATTTATGTAGTGATAACATTTTGCTCATAAATTACAGAACACTATTGTAATTTCTTGCTTCACTCGTTGCCTTACCAGAATATTCATATCATGCATTTTTTACATTATATCATTATTATGTCATACTCAAAACTAACAATGTGACAGTTGTAGAATCCTTTATGACAATGTCATTTTGATCGTTAACCATAGACTAACCTTAATTTTAAATTTCTCATTTTGCTATAGATTCCTGTATTTTGATAATACTTTCTGAGTACTTTAATTTTTTTTTTTTGATTAATTATTATGTTTGTAGTATGCTTTAAAAATAATAATTAAAATTTTAAATGTCATCTTCCCCTGTCTCATGTGGACTCATGTAACAACTTTTTTTTTTACTTTTTTTCTGTTGTTCTGATACGAGTGGTGACGACGGTCTGTTTCTGGTAGGTATTATGACCTGTCTTTTTTATTATTTATATCCCATTTTATTTATTTAATTAATTTATATTTAATATTAATATTTAATATACAATATGTCATTTCAAGATATAAGCCTAGACGACTCCTTTTTTTACCTTCATCCTCTGATGGATTGAATAGTAGTAATAGCTTCTACAGTCTCCCTTCTCTTAATCAAACATTAGATTTGCACTTCTCAGATCTACTGAAAAATTTCAACATTATCCATATTAATGCCCAGAGTATTCCAGCACATTATCCAGACTTGCTCTCCTCATTTGATAACAAAAACATACATGCTATTTTGATATCCGAATCTTGGCTTAAACCTTGTTTGTCCTCCACATCATATGCTCTTCCAGGCTTTCAACTAATAAGGAATGATCGTATTACTCGGGTTGGTGGAGGTGTTGCTATCTACCTTCGCTCACACTTACCATTTACAAATATAAGTATGTCAACTGACCAGGGCACTTCAGGAGCTGAAAATTTAATTATCGAAGTTTTTTTTTCTGGTGCCAAGCTACTACTTGGCGTGTTTTACAATCCTAGCCTTACAATTGACTACTTTTCTAAGTTTGAAAGCCTCTTAGACAAATATATTCCACTGTATCAGCACTTTACCATCATGGGTGATTTTAACACGTGCCTTCTAAAAAGCGACTCGCGCTCCTTTCGATTGAAATCTATAGTTCAAGCAGCTAACTTACATATTCTCTCTCTTTCTGCTACTCACTTTTTTCCAAATTGTTTCCCATCTCTTCTGGACCTTATTCTTGTTTCTTCCATTGATCATGTTGATAAACATGGTCAGTGGAATGCGTCCTGCTGGTGCATTTTCATATCACGACTTGATTTACTTATCATACAAATTACGACCACCTAAACCTAAATCGAGAATCCTTCTGCTGCGTAATTTTGATGGTATGGATTTACATCGTCTGAGAGATGATGCTGCGATGATCGACTGGAATGTTGTTCTTACTGGAGGTAATATTGACGAAAGGGTCGATAGCTTTAATTCTCTTTTAACACAACTCTACGACGTTCATGCTCCAATTCGGCCGGTCCGGATCAAGCATTTGCCTGCTCCCTGGCTTACTCAGGAGATCAAAAATTTGCAGCGAAAGAAAAATCTTACTAAAGCTAGGTATAAACTTGATAACTCTGATACCAATAGAGATAAATATAAAAAGTTTCGTTGTTCATCTCTACACTGTTGTGTAGAGATGAACAACGCTACGCTATATTCATAAATCTATACTCGATGAAGATGATTCCGGCAGAGTATGGAAATTTCTTAAGTCTCTTGGAGTTGGGAAAGCGAGTCTAAATTGTAGCCCCAAAAATATTGACTTAAACCAGCTAAATCAGCATTTCTCTTCTTTTTGTGCCTTAGATGATGTCACAAAAATACAAACTAAAACTCAAATTTCAGCTTTACCCAAATCTGGCAATCGTGCTTTTATTTTTAGTCAAATCACTGATAGTGATGTTAAGAAAAGCATTGTTGAGGTCAATTCTGATACCACTGGTACAGACCGCATTAGTCGTAAATTATTTTATTTACATGTTCTCATAATCTAAATAACATGCTCTTCCTAAAATGAACCGAAATTATGCATGTAATCATTATAATAATTCTACTTTTTCACTCGCAAACATTTGCTAAAAATTCAACCATAAACAGTTTAGACGCGTGGTTTTTTTAACCTCATTTTTAAAATGTTTTTGTAAAAATATTATAGCGTCTTCCTTAAATTTTTTTATACAATTATATAGAAATAACATTTATAAATAATACTTTAGGACCATATGATCAGTAGTCGCGTTTACAACCACTAGACCATAGAGGCAGTCAAAACACATGCCACTCTTATACTCCACCAAATCTAAGAAATAATACCTTTTGACGTTTCACATAAATTATTCCGCAATTACTTTGTATAAGCGTAAATACAATGTAATAAGTATAAATTTATCTATATTTTATAACAAAATGTAGAGATCTTTCAAACAAAGCAAAATATAAAAAAATTACCAGAATCAACTCTTTGCTTGACGTTGTTTGAATGATATGTCGTTGTGTACCTTACTATACTTAAATGTACTTAAATGTTTAGCACTGGAGTTGCATAATTTGTATGATTCGTAAGTTAAACAAGTCGATTTTTTTTAATACCAAATAAAATGTTCGCTATCGTATTTAAACACCAAATCAAATGTTCGCTATCGTATTTATCTAAAACTTTTATTTTTGCAGACGAGTGTTTATCGCTCAAACAGTTAAAACAACAATTTTTTTGTTTAACAAAATTGTATCGTTCTTGTGTATATAATTTTAGGAAACATGGACAAACTTACAAGTGTTCATAATCGTTTGATTTACAAAAGATACATGAATGCAAATGATCTGTATTA